>CM047429.1:32740576-33340576 GCA_026168455.1 Theocolax elegans
CACGTATTTAAACGAAAGTAGATCCGGTAAATTATGAATAAATCACTGAGAAACTGCATTTAAATTATAAAATTGATCGTTGGAAATCGTTGACCATACCAAGCGATATTTTTCCTCTGCTTCCATATCTCTCTCATTCTCTCTCTCTCTCTCTCTCTCTCTCTGCTTTTGAGTTTATATTTCGATGAGTGATAATTTATTTGTTTGGAACACATGTGTGTGTGTGTATATGTATGTACATGTGAAAAGCCTAAAAATAAACAAATTAAAAATTCATTGTCTGCATCAAGCGACATTTTTTTACTACAATGCTGAGGAAATAACAAATTAAAATTCATGTGTGCATCAAGCGACATTTTTTTACTAAAATACTGAAGAAATAAACAAATTTAAAATTCATTGTCTGCATCAAAACATTTTTTTTACTAAAATTCTGAAGAAATAAACAATTAAAATGCATTGTCTGCATCAAGCGACATTTTTTTACTAAAATACTGAAGAAATAAACAAATTTAAATTAATAGTCTGCATCAAGCGACATTTTTTTACTAAAATACTGAAGAACTAAACAAATTTAAATTCATTGTCTGAATCAAGCGACATTTTTTTACTTAAGTACTGAAGAAATAAACAAATTTAAAATTCATTGTCTGCATCAAGCGACATTTTTTTACTAAAATACTGAAAAATAAACAAATTTAAAATTATTGTCTGAATCAAGCGACATTTTTTACTAAAGTACTGAAGAACTAAACAAATTTAAAATTCATTGTCTGCATCAAACCAGATTTTTTTACTAAAATACTGAAGAAATAAACAAATTTTAAAATTCATTGTCTGCATCAAGCGACATTTTTTTACTAAAATACTGAAGAACTAAACAAATTTAAAATATATTGTCTGCATCAAACCAGATATTTTTACTAAAATACTGAAGAAATAAACAAATTAAAAATTCATTGTCTGCATCAAGCGACATTTTTTTACTAAAATACTGAAAAAATAAACAAATTTAAAATTTTTGTCTGAATCAAGCGACATTTTTTACAAAATACTGAAGAATAAACAAAATAAAATTCATAGTCTGCATCAAGCGATTTTTTACTAAAATGCTGAAGAAATAAACAAATTTAAAATTCATAGTTTGCTTCAAGCGACATTTTTTTACTAAAATACTGAAGAAATAAACAAATTTAAAATTGATAGTCTGCATCAAGCGACATTTTTTTACTAAAATACGGAAGAAATAAGCAAATTTAAAATTCAATGTATTTATGAAACCACATTTTTTTACTAAAAGACTGAAAAAATAAACAAATTTAAAATTCATTGTCTGCATCAAACCAGATTTTTTTACTAAAATACTGAAGAAATAAACAAATTTAAAATTCATTGTATTCATCAAACCACATTTTTTTACTAAAATACTGAAAAAATAAACAAATTTAAAATTCATTGTCTGCATCAAGCGATATTTTTTTACTAAAGTAATGAAGAACTAAACAAATTTAAAATTCTTTGTATGCATCAAAACACATTTTTTTACTAAAATACTGAAGAAATAATCAAATTAAAAATTCATTGTCTGCATCAAGCGACATTTTTTTACTAAAATACTGCAGAAATAAACCAATGTAAAATTCATTGTCTGCATCAAGCGACATTTTTTACTAAAATACTGAAGAAATAAACAAATTTAAAATTCATAGTCTGCATCAAGCGACATTTTTGTACTAACATACGGAAGAAATAAACAAATTTAAAATTCATTGTATTTATCAAACCACATTTTTTTACTAAATACTGAGAAAAAATAACAAATTTAAAATTCATTGTCTGCATCAAGCGACATTTTTTACTAAAGTACTGAAGAAATAAAAAAAATTTAAAATTTATAGTCTGCCATCAAGCGACATTTTTTTACTAAAATACGGAGAAATAAACAAATTTAAAATTCATTATATTCATCAAACCACAATTTTTTACTAAACACTGAAAAAACTAAACAAATTTAAATTAATTGTCTGCATCAAACCATAAATTTTTTACTAAAATACTGAAGAAATAAAAATTTAAAATTCATTGTATTTATCAAACCACATTTTTTACTAAAATACTGAAAAAATAAACAAATTTAAATTCATTGTCTGCATCAGCGACATTTGTTTTACTAAAGTACTGAAGAAATAAACATATTAAAATTCATTTCTGCAATCAAGCGACATTTTTTACTAAAATACTGAAGAACTAAACAAATTTAAAAATTCATTTTCTGCATCAACGAGATTTTGTTACTAAAATACTGAAGAATAAACCAATTTAAAATTCCATTGTCTGCATCAAAACACATTTTTTACTAAAATTCTGAAGAAATAAAACAAATTAAAAAATGTCATTGTCTGCATCAAGCGACATTTTTTTACTACAAAGCGGAAGAATAAACAAATTAAAATTCATTGTCTGCATCAAGCGACATTTTTTTACTAAAATACTGAAGAAATAATCAAATTTAAAATTCATTGTCTGCATCAAGCGACATTTTTTTACTAAAATACTGAAGAAATAAACAAATTTAAAATTCATTGTCTGCATCAAGCGACATTTTTTACTAAAATACTGAAGAAATAAAAAAATTTAAAATTCATTGTATTTATCAAACCACATTTTTTTACTAAAATACTGAAAAAATAAACAAATTTAAAATTCATTGTCTGCATCAAGCGACATTTTTTTACTAAAGTACTGAAGAAATAAACATATTTAAAATTCATTGTCTGCATCAAGCGACATTTTTTACTAAAATACTGAAGAACTAACAATTTAAAATTCTTTTCTGCATCAAACGAGATTTTTTACTAAAATACTGAAGAAATAAACAAATTTAAAATTCATTGTCTGCATCAAAACACATTTTTTTACTAAAATTCTGAAGAAAAAACAAATTAAAATTCATTGTCTGCATCAAGCGACATTTTTTTACTACAATGCTGAAGAAATAAACAAATTAAAATTCATTGTCTGCATCAAGCGACATTTTTTTACTAAAATACTGAAGAAATAACCAAATTTAAATTCATGTCTGCATCAAGCGACATTTTTTACTAAAATACTGAAGAAATAAACAATTTAAAATTCATTGTCTGCATCAAGCGACATTTTTTTACTAAAATACTGAAGAAATAAACAAATTAAAATTCATAGCTGCATCAAGCGACATTTTTTTACTAAATTACTGAAGAAACTAAACAAATTTAAATTCATTGTCTGCATCAAGTGACATTTTTTACTAAAGTAATGAAGAACTAAACAAATTAAAATTCAAGTATTTATCAAACCACATTTTTTTACTAAAATACTGCAGAACTAAACAAATTAAATTCATGTCTGCATCAAACCAGATTTTTTTACGAAAATACTGAAGAAATAAAACAATTTAAAATTCTTTGTCTGCATCAAAACGCATTTTTTTACAAAAGTACTGAAGAAATAAACAAAATAAAATTCATGTCTGCATCAAGCGACATTTTTAATAAACACTGAGACATAAACAAAGATTAAAAATTCATTGTCTGCATCAAGCGACATATTTTAATAAAATACTGAAGAAGTAAAACAAAATTTAAAATTGATTGTCTGCATCTAGCGCCATTGTTACGTAAAATACTGAGAAATAAAACAAATTGAAAATTCATTGTCTGAATCAAGCGACATTTTTTACTTAAGTACTGAAGAAATAAACAAATTTAAAATTCATTGTCCTGCATCAAGCGACATTTTTTACTAAAATACTGAAAAAAATAAACAAATTTAAAATTCATTGTCTGCATCAGCGACATTTTTTTACTAAAGTAATGAAGAACTAAACAGAATTTAAAATTCTTTGTATGCATCAAAACACATTTTTTACTAAATAATACTGAAGAAATAATCAAATTAAAAAATTCATTGTCTGTCATCAAGCGACATTTTTTTACCAAAATACTGCAGAAATAAACAAAGTTAAAATTCATTGTCTGCATCAAGCGACATTTTTTACTAAAATACTGAAGAAATAAACAAATTTAAAATTCATAGTCTGCATCAAGCGACATTTTTTACTAACTACGGAAGATAAACAAATTTAAAATTCTTTGTATGCATCAAAACACATTTTTTTACTAAAATACTGAAGAAATAATCAAATTAAAAATTCATTGTCTGCATCAAGCGACATTTTTTTACCAAAATACTGCAGAAATAAACAATGTAAAATTCATTGTCTGCATCAAGCGACATTTTTTACTAAAATACTGAAGAAATAAACAAATTTAAAATTCATAGTCTGCATCAAGCGACATTTTTTACTAACTACGGAAGATAAACAAATTTAAAATTCATTGTATTTATCAAACCACATTTTTTTACTAAAATACTGAAAAAATAAACAAATTTAAAATTCATTGTCTGCATCAAGCGACATTTTTTACTAAAGTACTGAAAAAACATATTTAAAATTCATTGTCTGCATCAAGCGACATTTTTTTACTAAAATACTGAAGAGCTAAACAAATTTAAAATTCATTGTCTGCATCAAACCAGATTTTTTTACTAACATACTGAAGAAATAAACAAATTTAAAATTCATTGTCTGCATCAAAACACATTTTTTTACTAAAATACTGAAGAAATAAACAAATTTAAAATTCATTGTCTGCATCAAACGAGATATTTTTACTAAAATACTGAAGAAATAAACAAATTAAAAAATCATTGTCTGCATCAAGCGACATTTTTTTACTACAATGCTGAAGAAATAAACAAATTTAAAATTCATTGTCTGCATCAAGCGACATTTTTTTACTAAAATACTGAAGAAATAAACAAATTAAAAATTCATTGTCTGCATCAAGCGACATTTTTTTACTACAATGCTGAATAAATAAACAAATTTAAAATTCATTGTCTGCATCAAGCGACATTTTTTTACTAATATACTGAAGAAATAAACAAATTTAAAATTCATTGTCTGCATCAAACCAGATTTTTTTACTAAAATACTGAAGAAATAAACATATTTAAAATTCATTGTCTGCATCAAGCGACATTTTTTTACTAAAATACTGAAGAACTAAACAAATTTAAAATTCATTGTCTGCATCAAACCAGATTTTTTTACTAAAATACTGAAGAAATAAACAAATTTAAAATTCATTGTCTGCATCATAACACATTTTTTTACTAAAATACTGAAGAACTAAACAAATTTAAAATTCATTGTCTGCATAAAACCAGATATTTTTAGTAAAATACTGAAGAAGTAAACAAATTTAAAATTGATTGTCTGCATCTAGCGACATTTTTACGTAAAATACTGAAGAAATAAACAAATTGAAAATTCATTGTCTGAATCAAGCGACATTTTTTTACTTAAGTACTGAAGAAATAAACAAATTTAAAATTCATTGTCTGCATCAAGCGACATTTTTTTACTAAAATACTGAAAAAATAAACAAATTTAAAATTTATTGTCTGAATCAAGCGACATTTTTTTACTAAAATACTGAAGAAATAAACAAATTTAAAATTCATTGTCTGCATCAAACCAGATTTTTTTACTAAAGTACTGAAGAAATAAACAAATTAAAAATTCATTGTCTGCATCAAGCGACATTTTTTTACTACAATGCTGAAGAAATAAACAAATTTAAATTCATTGTCTGCATCAAGCGACATTTTTTTTACTAAAATACTGAAGAAATAAACAAATTTTAAAATTCATTGTCTGCATCAAGCGACATTTTTTTACTAAAAACTGAAGAACTAAACAAATTTAAAATTCATTGTATTCATCAAACCACATTTTTTTACTAAAACACTGAAGAAATAAACAAAATTAGAATTCATTGTCTGCATCAAGCGACATTTTTTTACTATAATACTGAAGAAATAAACAAATTTAAAATTCATTGTCTGCATCAAGCGACATTTTTTTACTAAAATACTGAAGAAATAAACAAATTTAAAATTCATTGTCTGCATCAAGGGACATTTTTTTACTAAAATACTGAAGAACTAAACAAATTTAAAATTCATTGTATTCATCAAACCACATTTTTTTACTAAAACACTGAAGAAATAAACAAAATTAAAATTCATTGTCTGCATCAAGCGACATTTTTTTACTAAAATACTGAAGAACTAAATAAATTTAAAATTCATTGTATTCATCAAACCACATTTTTTTACTAAAACACTGAAGAAATAAACAAAATTAAAATTCATTGTCTGCATCAAGCGACATTTTTTTACTAAAATACTGAAGAAATACACAAATTTAAAATTCATTGTCTGCATCAAGCGACATTTTTTTACTAAAATACTGAAGAACTAAACAAATTTAAAATTCATTGTATTCATCAAACCACATTTTTTTACTAAAACACTGAAGAAATAAACAAATTTAAAATTCATTGTCTGCATCAAGGGACATTTTTTTACTAAAATACTGAAGAAATAAACAAATTTTAAAATTCATTGTCTGCATCAAGCGACATTTTTTTACTAAAATACTGAAGAACTAAACAAATTTAAAATTCATTGTCTGCATCAAACCAGATATTTTTACTAAAATACTGAAGAAATAAACAAATTAAAAATTCATTGTCTGCATCAAAACGCATTGTTTTACAAAAATACTGAAGAAATAAACAAAATTAAAATTCATTGTCTGCATCAAGCGACATTTTTTTACTAAAACACTGTAGAAATAAACAAAATTAAAATTCATTGTCTGCATCAAGCGACATTTTTTTACTAAAATACTGAAGAAATAAAAAAATTTTAAATTTATAGTCTCCATCAAGCGACATTTTTTTACTAAAATACGGAAGAAATAAACAAATTTAAAATTCAATGTATTTATGAAACCACATTTTTTTACTAAAATACTGAAAAAATAAACAAATTTAAAATTCATTGTCTACATCAAACCAGATTTTTTTACTAAAATACTTAAGAAATAAACAAATTTAAAATTCTTTGTCTGCATCAAAACACATTTTTTTACTAAAACACTGAAGAACTAAACAAATTTAAAATTAATCGTCTGCATCAAACCAGATATTTTTACTAAAATACTGAAGAAATAAAAAAATTTAAAATTTATAGTCTGCATCAAGCGACATTTTTTTACTAAAATACGGAAGAAATAAACAAATTTAAAATTCATTGTATTTATCAAACCACATTTTTTTACTAAAATATTGAAAAAATAAACAAATTTAAAATTCATTGTCTGCATCAAGCGACATTTTTTTACTAAAGTACTGAAGAAATAAACATATTTAAAATTCATTGTCTGCATCGAGCGACATTTTTTTACTAAAATACTGAAAAAAAACAAATTTAAAATTCATTGTCTGCATCAAGCGACATTTTTTTACTAAAGTAATGAAGAACTAAACAAATTTAAAATTCAATGTATTTATCAAACCACATTTTTTTACTAAAATACTGAAAAAATAAACAAATTTAAAATTCATTGTCTGCATCAAGCGACATTTTTTTACTTAAGTACTGAAGAAATAAACAAATTTAAAATTCAATGTATTTATGAAACCACATTTTTTTAGTAAAATACCGAAGAACTAAACAAATTTAAAATTCACTGTCTGCATCAAACCAGATTTTTGTACTAAAATACTGAAGAAATAAACAAATTTAAAATTCATTGTCTGCATATAGCGACATTTTTACGTAAAATACTGAAGAAATAAACAAATTGAAAATTCATTGTCTGCATCAAGCGACATTTTTTTACTTAAGTACTGAAGAAATAAACAAATTTAAAATTCATTGTCTGCATCAAGCGACATTTTTTTACTAAAATACTGAAAAAATAAACAAATTTAAAATTTATTGTCTGAATCAAGCGACATTTTTTTACTAAAGTACTGAAGAACTAATCAAATTTAAAATTCTTTGTCTGCATCAAAACGCATTTTTTTACAAAAATACTGAAGAAATAAACAAAATTAAAATTCAATGTCTGCATCAAGCGACATTTTTTTACTAAAACACTGAAGAAATAAACAAAATTAAAATTCATTGTCTGCATCAAGCGACATTTTTTACTAAAATACTGAAGAAATAAAAAAATTTAAAATTTATAGTCTGTATCAAGCGACATTTTTTTACTAAAATACGGAAGAAATAAACAAATTTAAAATTCATTGTATTCATCATACCACATTTTTTTACTAAAACACTGAAGAACTAAACAAATTTAAAATTAATCGTCTGCATCAAACCAGATATTTTTACTAAAATACTGAAGAAATAAAAAAATTTAAAATTTATAGTCTGCATCAAGCGACATTTTTTTACTAAAATACGGAAGAAATAAACAAATTTAAAATTCATTGTATTTATCAAACCACATTTTTTTACTAAAATATTGAAAAAATAAACAAATTTAAAATTCATTGTCTGCATCAAGCGACATTTTTTTACTAAAGTACTGAAGAAATAAACATATTTAAAATTCATTGTCTGCATCGAGCGACATTTTTTTACTAAAATACTGAAATAAACAAATTTAAAATTCATTGTCTGCATCAAGCGACATTTTTTTACTAAAGTAATGAAGAACTAAACAAATTTAAAATTCAATGTATTTATCAAACCACATTTTTTTACTAAAATACTGAAAAAATAAACAAATTTAAAATTCATTGTCTGCATCAAACCAGATTTTTTTACTAAAATACTGAAGAAATAAACAAATTTAAAATTCATTGTATTCATCAAACCACATTTTTTTACTGAAATACTGAAAAAATAAACAAATTTTAAATTCATTGTCTGTGTTACGTGTGGATACACGTCACGGATGTATTAAAATAAGTAAATTGTTTGTTCGTCGGAAATGCTGACCATTCAGGTCATTAAACGGTGCCACGCGACTTCGCAACTTGAGCATCGCTGCAACCTGAAGCGCAAGGATCAGCTAAGCGCCCCTCCGATTACACTTGTATATAGGTCACTAAACTTATATAAAAGAAGACGGTAATAAACAAACAGGGAGCGAAAAAGTGAGAAGTGAAGAGAGAAGACAGAAGTGACATTTTACGAGTGAATACAACGCGAAGACACGGAGACACGATGTCGCCAGGATCGTTCTCCCTACAGCCAAAGCACTAACACCTGGAGAACCTGGAGAACAACAGAACAACAGAACAACAACTCATCCACCTCGTTACACTTGTACTCGCTGAGTTTTGGATTCAACGAGCAGCGGTAACCACGAAAAACGATACAGACGTTACCGTTCAAACGTAACAGTCTGCATCGAGCGACATTTTTTTACTAAAGTAATGAAGAACTAAACAAATTTAAAATTCTTTGTCTGCATCAAAACACATTTTTTTACTATAATACTGAAGAAATAAACAAATTTAAAATTCATTGTCTGCATCAAGCGACATTTTTTTACTAAAATACTGAAGAACTAAACAAATTTAAAATTCATTGTCTGCATCAAACCAGATTTTTTTACTAAAATACTGAAGAAATAAACAAATTTAAAATTCATTGTCTGCATCAAAACACATTTTTTTACTAAAATTCTGAAGAAATAAACAAATTTAAAATTCATTGTATTCATCAAACCACATTTTTTTACTAAAACAATGAAGAAATAAACAAAATTAAAATTCATTGTCTGCATCAAGCGACATTTTTTTACTAAAATACTGAAGAAATAAACAAATTTAAAATTCATTGTCTGCATCAAGCGACATTTTTTTAATAATATTCTGAAGAAATAAACAAATTTAAAATTCATAGTCTGCATCAAGCGACATTTTTTTACTAAAATACTGAAGAACTAAACAAATTTAAATTCATTGTCTGCATCAAGCGACATTTTTTTACTAAAGTAATGAAGAACTAAACAAATTTAAAATTCATTGTATTCATCAAACCACATTTTTTTACTAAAACACTGAAGAAATAAACAAATTTAAAATTCATTGTCTGCATCAAGGGACATTTTTTTACTAAAATACTGAAGAAATAAACAAATTTTAAAATTCATTGTCTGCATCAAGCGACATTTTTTTACTAAAATACTGAAGAACTAAACAAATTTAAAATTCATTGTCTGCATCAAACCAGATATTTTTACTAAAATACTGAAGAAATAAACAAATTAAAAATTCATTGTCTGCATCAAAACGCATTGTTTTACAAAAATACTGAAGAAATAAACAAAATTAAAATTCATTGTCTGCATCAAGCGACATTTTTTTACTAAAACACTGTAGAAATAAACAAAATTAAAATTCATTGTCTGCATCAAGCGACATTTTTTTACTAAAATACTGAAGAAATAAAAAAATTTTAAATTTATAGTCTCCATCAAGCGACATTTTTTTACTAAAATACGGAAGAAATAAACAAATTTAAAATTCAATGTATTTATGAAACCACATTTTTTTACTAAAATACTGAAAAAATAAACAAATTTAAAATTCATTGTCTGCATCAAACCAGATTTTTTTACTAAAATACTGAAGAAATAAACAAATTTAAAATTCTTTGTCTGCATCAAAACACATTTTTTTACTAAAACACTGAAGAACTAATCAAATTTAAAATTAATCGTCTGCATCAAACCAGATATTTTTACTAAAATACTGAAGAAATAAAAAAATTTAAAATTTATAGTCTGCATCAAGCGACATTTTTTTACTAAAATACGGAAGAAATAAACAAATTTAAAATTCATTGTATTTATCAAACCACATTTTTTTACTAAAATATTGAAAAAATAAACAAATTTAAAATTCATTGTCTGCATCAAGCGACATTTTTTTACTAAAGTACTGAAGAAATAAACATATTTAAAATTCATTGTCTGCATCGAGCGACATTTTTTTACTAAAATACTGAAAAAAAACAAATTTAAAATTCATTGTCTGCATCAAGCGACATTTTTTTACTAAAGTAATGAAGAACTAAACAAATTTAAAATTCAATGTATTTATCAAACCACATTTTTTTACTAAAATACTGAAAAAATAAACAAATTTAAAATTCATTGTCTGCATCAAGCGACATTTTTTTACTTAAGTACTGAAGAAATAAACAAATTTAAAATTCAATGTATTTATGAAACCACATTTTTTTAGTAAAATACCGAAGAACTAAACAAATTTAAAATTCACTGTCTGCATCAAACCAGATTTTTTTACTAAAATACTGAAGAAATAAACAAATTTAAAATTCATTGTCTGCATATAGCGACATTTTTACGTAAAATACTGAAGAAATAAACAAATTGAAAATTCATTGTCTGCATCAAGCGACATTTTTTTACTTAAGTACTGAAGAAATAAACAAATTTAAAATTCATTGTCTGCATCAAGCGACATTTTTTTACTAAAATACTGAAAAAATAAACAAATTTAAAATTTATTGTCTGAATCAAGCGACATTTTTTTACTAAAGTACTGAAGAACTAATCAAATTTAAAATTCTTTGTCTGCATCAAAACGCATTTTTTTACAAAAATACTGAAGAAATAAACAAAATTAAAATTCATTGTCTGCATCAAGCGACATTTTTTTACTAAAACACTGAAGAAATAAACAAAATTAAAATTCATTGTCTGCATCAAGCGACATTTTTTACTAAAATACTGAAGAAATAAAAAATTTAAAATTTATAGTCTGTATCAAGCGACATTTTTTACTAAAATACGGAAGAAATAAACAAATTTAAAATTCATTGTATTCATCAAACCACATTTTTTTACTAAAACACTGAAGAACTAAACAAATTTAAAATTAATCGTCTGCATCAAACCAGATATTTTTACTAAAATACTGAAGAAATAAAAAAATTTAAAATTTATAGTCTGCATCAAGTGACATTTTTTTACTAAAATGCGGAAGAAATAAACAAATTTAAAATTCATTGTATTTATCAAACCACATTTTTTTACTAAAATATTGAAAAAATAAACAAATTTAAAATTCATTGTCTGCATCAAGCGACATTTTTTTACTAAAGTACTGAAGAAATAAACATATTTAAAATTCATTGTCTGCATCGAGCGACATTTTTTTACTAAAATACTGAAAAAAAACAAATTTAAAATTCATTGTCTGCATCAAGCGACATTTTTTTACTAAAGTAATGAAGAACTAAACAAATTTAAAATTCAATGTATTTATCAAACCACATTTTTTTACTAAAATACTGAAAAAATAAACAAATTTAAAATTCATTGTCTGCATCAAACCAGATTTTTTTACTAAAATACTGAAGAAATAAACAAATTTAAAATTCATTGTATTCATCAAACCACATTTTTTTACTAAAATACTGAAAAAATAAACAAATTTTAAATTCATTGTCTGTGTTACGTGTGGATACACGTCACGGATGTATTAAAATAAGTAAATTGTTTGTTCGTCGGAAATGCTGACCATTCAGGTCATTAAACGGTGCCACGCGACTTCGCAACTTGAGCATCGCTGCAACCTGAAGCGCAAGGATCAGCTAAGCGCCCCTCCGATTACACTTGTATATAGGTCACTAAACTTATATAAAAGAAGACGGTAATAAACAAACAGGGAGCGAAAAAGTGAGAAGTGAAGAGAGAAGACAGAAGTGACATTTTACGAGTGAATACAACGCGAAGACACGGAGACACGATGTCGCCAGGATCGTTCTCCCTACAGCCAAAGCACTAACACCTGGAGAACCTGGAGAACAACAGAACAACAGAACAACAACTCATCCACCTCGTTACACTTGTACTCGCTGAGTTTTGGATTCAACGAGCAGCGGTAACCACGAAAAACGATACAGACGTTACCGTTCAAACGTAACAGTCTGCATCGAGCGACATTTTTTTACTAAAGTAATGAAGAACTAAACAAATTTAAAATTCTTTGTCTGCATCAAAACACATTTTTTTACTATAATACTGAAGAAATAAACAAATTTAAAATTCATTGACTGCATCAAGCGACATTTTTTTACTAAAATACTGAAGAACTAAACAAATTTAAAATTCATTGTCTGCATCAAACCAGATTTTTTTACTAAAATACTGAAGAAATAAACAAATTTAAAATTCATTGTCTGCATCAAAACACATTTTTTTACTAAAATTCTGAAGAAATAAACAAATTTAAAATTCATTGTATTCATCAAACCACATTTTTTTACTAAAACAATGAAGAAATAAACAAAATTAAAATTCATTGTCTGCATCAAGCGACATTTTTTTACTAAGGACTGAAGAACTAAACAAATTTAAAATTCTTTGTCTGCATCAAAACGCATTTTTTTACAAAAATACTGAAGAACTAAACAAATTTAAATTCATTGTCTGCATCAAGCGACATTTTTTTACTAAAGTAATGAAGAACTAAACAAATTTAAAATTCAATGTATTTATCAAACCACATTTTTTTACTAAAATACTGAAAAAATAAACAAATTTAAAATTCATTGTCTGCATCTAACCAGGTTTTTTACTAAAATACTGAAGAAATAAACAAATTTAAAATTCATTGTATTCATCAAACCACATTTTTTTACTAAAATACTGAAAAAATAAACAAATTTTAAATTCATTGTCTGCATCAAGCGACATTTTTTTACTAAAGTAATGAAGAACTAAACAAATTTAAATTTCTTTGTCTGCATCAAAACACATTTTTTTACTAAAATACTGCAGAACTAAACAAATTTAAAATTCATTGTCTGCATCAAACCAGATTTTTTTACGAAAATACTGAAGAAATAAACAAATTTAAAATTCTTTGTCTGCATCAAAACACATTTTTTTACTAAAATACCGAAGAACTAAACAATTTAAAATTCATTGTCTGCATCAAACCAGATATTTTTACTAAAATACTGAAGAAGTAAACATATTTAAAATTCATTGTCTGCATCAAGCGACATTTTTTTACTTAAGTACTGAAGAAATAAACAAATTTAAAATTCATTGTCTGCATCAAGCGACATTTTTTTAGTAAAATACTGAAAAAATAAACAAATTTAAAATTTATTGTCTGAATCAAGCGACATTTTTTTACTAAGGACTGAAGAACTAAACAAATTTAAAATTCTTTGTCTGCATCAAAACGCATTTTTTTACAAAAATACTGAAGAAATAAACAAATTTAAAATTCAATGTATTTATGAAACCACATTTTTTTACTAAAATACTGAAAAAATAAACAAATTTAAAATTCATTGTCTGCATCACACCAGATTTTTTTACTAAAATACTGAAGAAATAAACAAATTTAAAATTCTTTGTCTGCATCAAAACACATTTTTTTACTAAAATACCGAAGAACTAAACAAATTTAAAATTCACTGTCTGCATCAAACCAGATTTTTTTACTAAAATACTGAAGAAATAAACAAATTTAAAATTCATTGTCTGCATATAGCGACATTTTTACGTAAAATACTGAAGAAATAAACAAATTGAAAATTCATTGTCTGCATCAAGCGACATTTTTTTACTTAAGTACTGAAGAAATAAACAAATTTAAAATTCATTGTCTGCATCAAGCGACATTTTTTTACTAAAATACTGAAAAAATAAACAAATTTAAAATTTATTGTCTGAATCAAGCGACATTTTTTTACTAAAGTACTGAAGAACTAATCAAATTTAAAATTCTTTGTCTGCATCAAAACGCATTTTTTTACAAAAATACTGAAGAAATAAACAAAATTAAAATTCATTGTCTGCATCAAGCGACATTTTTTTACTAAAACACTGTAGAAATAAACAAAATTAAAATTCATTGTCTGCATCAAGCGACATTTTTTTACTAAAATACTGAAGAAATAAAAAAATTTAAAATTTATAGTCTCCATCAAGCGACATTTTTTTACTAAAATACGGAAGAAATAAACAAATTTAAAATTCAATGTATTTATGAAACCACATTTTTTTACTAAAATACTGAAAAAATAAACAAATTTAAAATTCATTGTCTGCATCAAACCAGATTTTTTTACTAAAATACTGAAGAAATAAACAAATTTAAAATTCATTGTCTGCATCAAAACACATTTTTTTACTAAAATTCTGAAGAAATAAACAAATTTAAAATTCATTGTATTCATCAAACCACATTTTTTTACTAAAACAATGAAGAAATAAACAAAATTAAAATTCATTGTCTGCATCAAGCGACATTTTTTTACTAAAATACTGAAGAAATAAACAAATTTAAAATTCATTGTCTGCATCAAGCGACATTTTTTTAATAATATTCTGAAGAAATAAACAAATTTAAAATTCATAGTCTGCATCAAGCGACATTTTTTTACTAAAATACTGAAGAACTAAACAAATTTAAATTCATTGTCTGCATCAAGCGACATTTTTTTACTAAAGTAATGAAGAACTAAACAAATTTAAAATTCAATGTATTTATCAAACCACATTTTTTTACTAAAATACTGAAAAAATAAACAAATTTAAAATTCATTGTCTGCATCTAACCAGGTTTTTTACTAAAATACTGAAGAAATAAACAAATTTAAAATTCATTGTATTCATCAAACCACATTTTTTTACTAAAATACTGAAAAAATAAACAAATTTTAAATTCATTGTCTGCATCAAGCGACATTTTTTTACTAAAGTAATGAAGAACTAAACAAATTTAAATTTCTTTGTCTGCATCAAAACACATTTTTTTACTAAAATACTGCAGAACTAAACAAATTTAAAATTCATTGTCTGCATCAAACCAGATTTTTTTACGAAAATACTGAAGAAATAAACAAATTTAAAATTCTTTGTCTGCATCAAAACACATTTTTTTACTAAAATACCGAAGAACTAAACAAATTTAAAATTCATTGTCTGCATCAAACCAGATATTTTTACTAAAATACTGAAGAAGTAAACATATTTAAAATTCATTGTCTGCATCAAGCGACATTTTTTTACTTAAGTACTGAAGAAATAAACAAATTTAAAATTCATTGTCTGCATCAAGCGACATTTTTTTACTAAAATACTGAAAAAATAAACAAATTTAAAATTTATTGTCTGAATCAAGCGACATTTTTTTACTAAGGACTGAAGAACTAAACAAATTTAAAATTCTTTGTCTGCATCAAAACGCATTTTTTTACAAAAATACTGAAGAAATAAACAAATTTAAAATTCAATGTATTTATGAAACCACATTTTTTTACTAAAATACTGAAAAAATAAACAAATTTAAAATTCATTGTCTGCATCACACCAGATTTTTTTACTAAAATACTGAAGACATAAACAAATTTAAAATTCTTTGTCTGCATCAAAACACATTTTTTTACTAAAATACCGAAGAACTAAACAAATTTAAAATTCACTGTCTGCATCAAACCAGATTTTTTTACTAAAATACTGAAGAAATAAACAAATTTAAAATTCATTGTCTGCATATAGCGACATTTTTACGTAAAATACTGAAGAAATAAACAAATTGAAAATTCATTGTCTGCATCAAGCGACATTTTTTTACTTAAGTACTGAAGAAATAAACAAATTTAAAATTCATTGTCTGCATCAAGCGACATTTTTTTACTAAAATACTGAAAAAATAAACAAATTTAAAATTTATTGTCTGAATCAAGCGACATTTTTTTACTAAAGTACTGAAGAACTAATCAAATTTAAAATTCTTGGTCTGCATCAAAACGCATTTTTTTACAAAAATACTGAAGAAATAAACAAAATTAAAATTCATTGTCTGCATCAAGCGACATTTTTTTACTAAAACACTGTAGAAATAAACAAAATTAAAATTCATTGTCTGCATCAAGCGACATTTTTTTACTAAAATACTGAAGAAATAAAAAAATTTAAAATTTATAGTCTCCATCAAGCGACATTTTTTTACTAAAATACGGAAGAAATAAACAAATTTAAAATTCAATGTATTTATGAAACCACATTTTTTTACTAAAATACTGAAAAAATAAACAAATTTAAAATTCATTGTCTGCATCAAACCAGATTTTTTTACTAAAATACTGAAGAAATAAACAAATTTAAAATTCTTTGTCTGCATCAAAACACATTTTTTTACTAAAATACCGAAGAACTAAACAAATTTAAAATTCACTGTCTGCATCAAACCAGATTTTTTTACTAAAATACTGAAGAAATAAACAAATTTAAAATTCATTGTCTGCATATAGCGACATTTTTACGTAAAATACTGAAGAAATAAACAAATTGAAAATTCATTGTCTGCATCAAGCGACATTTTTTTACTTAAGTACTGAAGAAATAAACAAATTTAAAATTCATTGTCTGCATCAAGCGACATTTTTTTACTAAAATACTGAAAAAATAAACAAATTTAAAATTTATTGTCTGAATCAAGCGACATTTTTTTACTAAAGTACTGAAGAACTAATCAAATTTAAAATTCTTTGTCTGCATCAAAACGCATTTTTTTACAAAAATACTGAAGAAATAAACAAAATTAAAATTCATTGTCTGCATCAAGCGACATTTTTTTACTAAAACACTGAAGAAATAAACAAAATTAAAATTCATTGTCTGCATCAAGCGACATTTTTTACTAAAATACTGAAGAAATAAAAAAATTTAAAATTTATAGTCTGTATCAAGCGACATTTTTTTACTAAAATACGGAAGAAATAAACAAATTTAAAATTCATTGTATTCATCAAACCACATTTTTTTACTAAAACACTGAAGAACTAAACAAATTTAAAATTAATTGTCTGCATCAAACCAGATATTTTTACTAAAATACTGAAGAAATAAAAAAATTTAAAATTTATAGTCTGCATCAAGCGACATTTTTTTACTAAAATACGGAAGAAATAAACAAATTTAAAATTCATTGTATTTATCAAACCACATTTTTTTACTAAAATATTGAAAAAATAAACAAATTTAAAATTCATTGTCTGCATCAAGCGACATTTTTTTACTAAAGTACTGAAGAAATAAACATATTTAAAATTCATTGTCTGCATCGAGCGACATTTTTTTACTAAAATACTGAAAAAAAAACAAATTTAAAATTCATTGTCTGCATCAAGCGACATTTTTTTACTAAAGTAATGAAGAACTAAACAAATTTAAAATTCAATGTATTTATCAAACCACATTTTTTTACTAAAATACTGAAAAAATAAACAATTTTAAAATTCATTGTCTGCATCAAACCAGATTTTTTTACTAAAATACTGAAGAAATAAACAAATTTAAAATTCATTGTATTCATCAAACCACATTTTTTTACTAAAATACTGAAAAAATAAACAAATTTTAAATTCATTGTCTGTGTTACGTGTGGATACACGTCACGGATGTATTAAAATAAGTAAATTGTTTGTTCGTCGGAAATGCTGACCATTCAGGTCATTAAACGGTGCCACGCGACTTCGCAACTTGAGCATCGCTGCAACCTGAAGCGCAAGGATCAGCTAAGCGCCCCTCCGATTACACTTGTATATAGGTCACTAAACTTATATAAAAGAAGACGGTAATAAACAAACAGGGAGCGAAAAAGTGAGAAGTGAAGAGAGAAGACAGAAGTGACATTTTACGAGTGAATACAACGCGAAGACACGGAGACACGATGTCGCCAGGATCGTTCTCCCTACAGCCAAAGCACTAACACCTGGAGAACCTGGAGAACAACAGAACAACAGAACAACAACTCATCCACCTCGTTACACTTGTACTCGCTGAGTTTTGGATTCAACGAGCAGCGGTAACCACGAAAAACGATACAGACGTTACCGTTCAAACGTAACAGTCTGCATCGAGCGACATTTTTTTACTAAAGTAATGAAGAACTAAACAAATTTAAAATTCTTTGTCTGCATCAAAACACATTTTTTTACTAAAATACTGAAGAAATAAACAAATTTAAAATTCATTGTCTGCATCAAGCGACATTTTTTTACTAAAATACTGAAGAACTAAACAAATTTAAAATTCATTGTCTGCATCAAACCAGATTTTTTTACTAAAATACTGAAGAAATAAACAAATTTAAAATTCATTGTCTGCATCAAAACACATTTTTTTACTAAAATTCTGAAGAAATAAACAAATTTAAAATTCATTGTCTGCATCAAGCGACATTTTTTTACTAAAATACTGAAGAAATAAACAAATTTAAAATTCATTGTCTGCATCAAGCGACATTTTTTTACTAAAATACTGAAGAACTAAACAAATTTAAAATTCATTGTATTCATCAAACCACATTTTTTTACTAAAACAATGAAGAAATAAACAAAATTAAAATTCATTGTCTGCATCAAGCGACATTTTTTTACTAAAATACTGAAGAAATAAACAAATTTAAAATTCATTGTCTGCATCAAGCGACATTTTTTTAATAATATTCTGAAGAAATAAACAAATTTAAAATTCATAGTCTGCATCAAGCGACATTTTTTTACTAAAATACTGAAGAACTAAACAAATTTAAATTCATTGTCTGCATCAAGCGACATTTTTTTACTAAAGTAATGAAGAACTAAACAAATTTAAAATTCAATGTATTTATCAAACCACATTTTTTTACTAAAATACTGAAAAAATAAACAAATTTAAAATTCATTGTCTGCATCTAACCAGGTTTTTTACTAAAATACTGAAGAAATAAACAAATTTAAAATTCATTGTATTCATCAAACCACATTTTTTTACTAAAATACTGAAAAAATAAACAAATTTTAAATTCATTGTCTGCATCAAGCGACATTTTTTTACTAAAGTAATGAAGAACTAAACAAATTTAAAATTCTTTGTCTGCATCAAAACACATTTTTTTACTAAAATACTGCAGAACTAAACAAATTTAAAATTCATTGTCTGCATCAAACCAGATTTTTTTACGAAAATACTGAAGAAATAAACAAATTTAAAATTCTTTGTCTGCATCAAAACACATTTTTTTACTAAAATACCGAAGAACTAAACAAATTTAAAATTCATTGTCTGCATCAAACCAGATATTTTTACTAAAATACTGAAGAAGTAAACATATTTAAAATTCATTGTCTGCATCAAGCGACATTTTTTTACTTAAGTACTGAAGAAATAAACAAATTTAAAATTCATTGTCTGCATCAAGCGACATTTTTTTACTAAAATACTGAAAAAATAAACAAATTTAGAATTTATTGTCTGAATCAAGCGACATTTTTTTACTAAGGACTGAAGAACTAAACAAATTTAAAATTCTTTGTCTGCATCAAAACGCATTTTTTTACAAAAATACTGAAGAAATAAACAAAATTAAAATTCATTGTCTGCATCAAGCGACATTTTTTTACTAAAACACTGAAGAAATAAACAAAATTAAAATTCATTGTCTGCATCAAGCGACATTTTTTTACTAAAATACTGAAGAAATAAAAAAATTTAAAATTCATAGTCTGCATCAAGCGACATTTTTTTACTAAAAACGGAAGAAATAAACAAATTTAAAATTCATTGTATTCATCAAACCACATTTTTTTACTAAAACACTGAAGAACTAAGCAAATTTAAAATTAATTGTCTGCATCAAGCGACATTTTGTTACTAAAATACTGAAGAAATAAACAAATTTAAAATTCATTGTCTGCATCAAGGGACATTTTTTTATTAAAATACTGAAGAAATAAACAAATTTAAAATTCATTGTCTGCATCAAGCGACATTTTTTTACTAAAACACTGAAGAAATAAACAAAATTTAAAATTTATAGTCTCCATCAAGCGACATTTTTTTACTAAAATACGGAAGAAATAAACAAATTTAAAATTCAATGTATTTATGAAACCACATTTTTTTACTAAAATACTGAAAAAATAAACAAATTTAAAATTCATTGTCTGCATCACACCAGATTTTTTTACTAAAATACAGAAGAAATAAACAAATTTAAAATTCTTTGTCTGCATCAAAACACATTTTTTTACTAAAATACCGAAGAACTAAACAAATTTAAAATTCACTGTCTGCATCAAACCAGATTTTTTTACTAAAATACTGAAGAAATAAACAAATTTAAAATTCATTGTCTGCATATAGCGACATTTTTACGTAAAATACTGAAGAAATAAACAAATTGAAAATTCATTGTCTGCATCAAGCGACATTTTTTTACTTAAGTACTGAATAAATAAACAAATTTAAAATTCATTGTCTGCATCAAGCGACATTTTTTTACTAAAATACTGAAAAAATAAACAAATTTAAAATTTATTGTCTGAATCAAGCGACATTTTTTTACTAAAGTACTGAAGAACTAATCAAATTTAAAATTCTTTGTCTGCATCAAAACGCATTTTTTTACAAAAATACTGAAGAAATAAACAAAATTAAAATTCATTGTCTGCATCAAGCGACATTTTTTTACTAAAACACTGAAGAAATAAACAAAATTAAAATTCATTGTCTGCATCAAGCGACATTTTTTTACTAAAATACTGAAGAAATAAAAAAATTTAAAATTTATAGTCTACATCAAGCGACATTTTTTTACTAAAATACGGAAGAAATAAACAAATTTAAAATTCATTGTATTCATCAAACCACATTTTTTTACTAAAACACTGAAGAACTAAACAAATTTAAAATTAATTGTCTGCATCAAACCAGATTTTTTTACTAAAATACTGAAGAAATAAACAAATTTAAAATTCTTTGTCTGCATCAAACCAGATTTTTTTACTAAAATACTGAAGAAATAAACAAATTTTAAATTCATTGTCTGCATATAGCGACATTTTTACGTAAAATACGGAAGAAATAAACAAATTTAAAATTCATTGTATTTATCAAACCACATTTTTTTACTAAAATATTGAAAAAATAAACAAATTTAAAATTCATTATCTGCATCAAGCGACATTTTTTTACTAAAGTACTGAAGAAATAAACATATTTAAAATTCATTGTCTGCATCAAGCGACATTTTTTTACTAAAATACTGAAAAAAAAACAAATTTAAAATTCATTGTCTGCATCAAGCGACATTTTTTTACTAAAGTAATGAAGAACTAAACAAATTTAAAATTCAATGTATTTATCAAACCACATTTTTTTACTAAAATACTGAAAAAATAAACAAATTTAAAATTCATTGTCTGCATCAAACCAGATTTTTTTACTAAAATACTGAAGAAATAAACAAATTTAAAATTCATTGTATTCATCAAACCACATTTTTTTACTAAAATACTGAAAAAATAAATAAATTTTAAATTCATTGTCTGTGTTACGTGTGGATACACGTCACGGATGTATTAAAATAAGTAAATTGTTTGTTCGTCGAAAATGCTGACCATTCAGGTCATTAAACGGTGCCACGCGACTTCGCAACTTGAGCATCGCTGCAACCTGAAGCGCAAGGATCAGCTAAGCGCCCCTCCGATTACACTTGTATATAGGTCACTAAACTTATATAAAAGAAGACGGTAATAAACAAACAGGGAGCGAAAAAGTGAGAAGTGAAGAGAGAAGACAGAAGTGACATTTTACGAGTGAATACAACGCGAAGACACGGAGACACGATATCGCCAGGATCGTTCTCCCTACAGCCAAAGCACTAACACCTGGAGAACCTGGAGAACAACAGAACAACAGAACAACAACTCATCCACCTCGTTACACTTGTACTCGCTGAGTTTTGGATTCAACGAGCAGCAGTAACCACGAAAAACGATACAGACGTTACCGTTCAAACGTAACAGTCTGCATCGAGCGACATTTTTTTACTAAAGTAATGAAGAACTAAACAAATTTAAAATTCTTTGTCTGCATCAAAACACATTTTTTTACTAAAATACTGAAGAAATAAACAAATTTAAAATTCATTGTCTGCATCAAGCGACATTTTTTTACTAAAATAATGAAGAACTAAACAAATTTAAAATTCATTGTCTGCATCAAACCAGATTTTTTTACTAAAATACTGAAGAAATAAACAAATTTAAAATTCATTGTCTGCATCAAAACACATTTTTTTACTAAAATTCTGAAGAAATAAACAAATTTAAAATTCATTGTCTGCTTCAAACCAGATATTTTTACTAAAATACTTAAGAAATAAACAAATTAAAAATTCATTGTCTGCATCAAGCGACATTTTTTTACTACAATGCTGAAGAAATAAACAAATTTAAAATTCATTGTCTGCATCAAGCGACATTTTTTTACTAAAATACTGAAGAAATAAACAAATTTAAAATTCATTGTCTGCATCAAGGGACATTTTTTTACTAAAATACTGAAGAAATAAACAAATTTTAAAATTCATTGTCTGCATCAAGCGACATTTTTTTACTAAAATACTGAAGAACTAAACAAATTTAAAATTCATTGTATTCATCAAACCACATTTTTTTACTAAAACAATGAAGAAATAAACAAAATTAAAATTCATTGTCTGCATCAAGCGAGATTTTTTTACTAAAATACTGAAGAAATAAACAAATTTAAAATTCATTGTCTGCATCAAGCGACATTTTTTTACTAAAATACTGAAGAAATAAACAAATTTAAAATTCATAGTCTGCATCAAGCGACATTTTTTTACTAAAATACTGAAGAACTAAACAAATTTAAAATTCAATGTATTTATCAAACCACATTTTTTTACTAAAATACTGAAAAAATAAACAAATTTAAAATTCATTGTCTGCATCTAACCAGGTTTTTTACTAAAATACTGAAGAAATAAACAAATTTAAAATTCATTGTATTCATCAAACCACATTTTTTTACTAAAATACAGAAAAAATAAACAAATTTTAAATTCATTGTCTGCATCAAGCGACATTTTTTTACTAAAGTAATGAAGAACTAAACAAATTTAAAATTCTTTGTCTGCATCAAAACACATTTTTTTACTAAAATACTGCAGAACTAAACAAATTTAAAATTCATTGTCTGCATCAAACCAGATTTTTTTACGAAAATACTGAAGAAATAAACAAATTTAAAATTCATTGTATTCATCAAACCACATTTTTTTACTAAAATACTGAAAAAATAAACAAATTTAAAATTCATAGTCTGCATCAAGCGACATTTTTTTACTAAAATACGGAAGAAATAAACAAATTTAAAATTCATTGTATTTATCAAACCACATTTTTTTACTAAAATACTGAAAAAATAAACAAATTTAAATTTCACTGTCTGCATCAAGCGACATTTTTTTACTAAAGTACTGAAGAAATAAACATATTTAAAATTCATTGTCTGCATCAAACCAGATTTTTTTACTAAAATACTGAAGAAATAAACAAATTTAAAATTCTTTGTCTGCATCAAAACACATTTTTTTACTAAAATACTGAAGAACTAAACAAATTTAAAATTCATTTTATTCATCAAACCACATTTTTTTACTAAAACAATGAAGAAATAAACAAAATTAAAATTCATTGTCTGCATCAAGCGACATTTTTTTACTAAAATACTGAAGAAATAAACAAATTTAAAATTCATTGTCTGCATCAAGCGACATTTTTTTACTAAAATACTGAAGAAATAAGCAAATTTAAAATTCAATGTATTTATGAAACCACATTTTTTTACTAAAATACTGAAAAAATAAACAAATTTAAAATTCATTGTCTGCATCAAACCAGATTTTTTTACTAAAATACTGAAGAAATAAACAAATTTAAAATTCTTTGTCTGCATCAAAACACATTTTTTTACTAAAATACCGAAGAACTAAACAAATTTAAAATTCACTGTCTGCATCAAACCAGATTTTTTTACTAAAATACTGAAGAAATAAACAACTTTAAAATTCATTGTCTGCATATAGCGACATTTTTACGTAAAATACTGAAGAAATAAACAAATTGAAAATTCATTGTCTGCATCAAGCGACATTTTTTTACTTAAGTACTGAAGAAATAAACAAATTTAAAATTCATTGTCTGCATCAAGCGACATTTTTTTACTAAAATACTGAAAAAATAAACAAATTTAAAATTTATTGTCTGAATCAAGCGACATTTTTTTACTAAAGTACTGAAGAACTAATCAAATTTAAAATTCTTTGTCTGCATCAAAACGCATTTTTTTACAAAAATACTGAAGAAATAAACAAAATTAAAATTCATTGTCTGCATCAAGCGATATTTTTTTACTAAAACACTGTAGAAATAAACAAAATTAAAATTCATTGTCTGCATCAAGCGACATTTTTTTACTAAAATACTGAAGAAATAAAAAAATTTAAAATTCTTTGTCTGCATCAAAACACATTTTTTTACTAAAATACTGAAGAAATAAACAAATTTAAAATTCATTGTCTGCATATAGCGACATTTTTACGTAAAATACGGAAGAAATAAACAAATTTAAAATTCTTTGTCTGCATCAAAACACATTTTTTTACTAAAATACCGAAGAACTAAACAAATTTAAAATTCACTGTCTGCATCAAACCAGATTTTTTTACTAAAATACTGAAGAAATAAACAAATTTAAAATTCATTGTCTGCATATAGCGACATTTTTACGTAAAATACTGAAGAAATAAACAAATTGAAAATTCATTGTCTGCATCAAGCGACATTTTTTTACTTAAGTACTGAAGAAATAAACAAATTTAAAATTCATTGTCTGCATCAAGCGACATTTTTTTACTAAAATACTGAAAAAATAAACAAATTTAAAATTTATTGTCTGAATCAAGCGACATTTTTTTACTAAAGTACTGAAGAACTAATCAAATTTAAAATTCTTTGTCTGCATCAAAACGTATTTTTTTACAAAAATACTGAAGAAATAAACAAAATTAAAATTCATTGTCTGCATCAAGCGACATTTTTTTACTAAAACACTGAAGAAATAAACAAAATTAAAATTCATTGTCTGCATCAAGCGACATTTTTTTACTAAAATACTGAAGAAATAAAAAAATTTAAAATTTATAGTCTGCATCAAGCGACATTTTTTTACTAAAATACGGAAGAAATAAACAAATTTAAAATTCATTGTCTGCATCAAGCGACATTTTTTTACTAAAATACTGAAGAAATAAAAAAATTTAAAATTTATAGTCTCCATCAAGCGACATTTTTTTACTAAAATACGGAAGAAATAAAAAAATTTAAAATTTATAGTCTGCATCAAGCGACATTTTTTTACTAAAATACGGAAGAAATAAACAAATTTAAAATTCATTGTATTTATCAAACCACATTTTTTTACTAAAATATTGAAAAAATAAACAAATTTAAAATTCATTGTCTGCATCAAGCGACATTTTTTTACTAAAGTACTGAAGAAATAAACATATTTAAAATTCATTGTCTGCATCGAGCGACATTTTTTTACTAAAATACTGAAAAAAAAACAAATTTAAAATTCATTGTCTGCATCAAGCGACATTTTTTTACTAAAGTAATGAAGAACTAAACAAATTTAAAATTCAATGTATTTATCAAACCACATTTTTTTACTAAAATACTGAAAAAATAAACAAATTTAAAATTCATTGTCTGCATCAAACCAGATTTTTTTACTAAAATACTGAAGAAATAAACAAATTTAAAATTCATTGTATTCATCAAACCACATTTTTTTACTAAAATACTGAAAAAATAAACAAATTTTAAATTCATTGTCTGTGTTACGTGTGGATACACGTCACGGATGTATTAAAATAAGTAAATTGTTTGTTCGTCGAAAATGCTGACCATTCAGGTCATTAAACGGTGCCACGCGACTTCGCAACTTGAGCATCGCTGCAACCTGAAGCGCAAGGATCAGCTAAGCGCCCCTCCGATTACACTTGTATATAGGTCACTAAACTTATATAAAAGAAGACGGTAATAAACAAACAGGGAGCGAAAAAGTGAGAAGTGAAGAGAGAAGACAGAAGTGACATTTTACGAGTGAATACAACGCGAAGACACGGAGACACGATATCGCCAGGATCGTTCTCCCTACAGCCAAAGCACTAACACCTGGAGAACCTGGAGAACAACAGAACAACAGAACAACAACTCATCCACCTCGTTACACTTGTAGTCGCTGAGTTTTGGATTCAACGAGCAGCGGTAACCACGAAAAACGATACAGACGTTACCGTTCAAACGTAACAGTCTGCATCGAGCGACATTTTTTTACTAAAGTAATGAAGAACTAAACAAATTTAAAATTCTTTGTCTGCATCAAAACACATTTTTTTACTAAAATACTGAAGAAATAAACAAAATTTAAAATTCATTGTCTGCATCAAGCGACAATTTTTTTTACTAAAATATCTGAAAAAATAAACAAGTTTAAATTTATTGTCTGAATCAAGCGACATTTTTTTACTAAAATACTGAAGAAATACAACAAATTTAACAATTCAATTGTCTGCCATCAAAACACATTTTTTTACTAAAACTCTGAAGAAATAAACAAATTTAAAATTCAATTGTTCTGCTTCAAACCAGATATTTTCTCCTAAAATACTTAAGAAATAAACAAATTAAAAATTCATTGTTCTGCATCAAGCGACATTTTTTACTACGAATGCTGAAGAAATAAACAAATTAAAATTCATTGTCTGCATCAAGCGACATTTTTTTACTTAAGTACTGAAGAAATAAACAATTTAAATCATTGTCTGCATCAAGCGACATTTTTAACTAAAATACTGAAAAATTAAACAAATTTTAAAATTTATTGTCTGAATCAAGCGACATTTTTTTACTAAAGGCTGAAGAACTAAACAAATTTAAATTCTTTGTCTGCATCAAAACACATTTTTTTACTAAAATTCTGAAGAAATAAACAAATTTAAAATTCATTGTCTGCATCAAACCAGATATTTTTTACTAAAATACTGAAGAATAAACAAATTTAAAATTCATTGTCTGCATCAAGCGACATTTTTTACTAAAATACTGAAGAAATAAACAATTTAAATTCATAGTCTGCATCAAGCGACATTTTTATACTAAAATACTGAAGAACTAAACAAATTTAAATTCATTGTCTGCATCAAGCGACATTTTTTTACTAAAGTAATGAAGAACTAAACAAATTTAAAATTCTTTGTCTGCATCAAAACACATTTTTTTACTAAAATACTGCAGAACTAAACAAATTTAAAATTCATTGTCTGCATCAAACCAGATTTTTTTACGAAAATACTGAAGAAATAAACAAATTTAAAATCTTTGTCTGCATCAAAACACATTTTTTTACTAAAATACCGAAGAACTAAACAAATTTAAAATTAATTGTCTGCATCAAACCAGATATTTTTACTAAAATACTGAAGAAGTAAACATATTTAAAATTCATTGTCTGCATCAAGCGACATTTTTTTACTTAAGTACTGAAGAAATAAACAAATTTAAAATTCATTGTCTGCATCAAGCGACATTTTTTAACTAAAATACTGAAAAAATAAACAAATTTAAAATTTATTGTCTGAATCAAGCGACATTTTTTTACTAAGGACTGAAGAACTAAACAAATTTAAAATTCTTTGTCTGCATCAAAACGCATTTTTTTACAAAAATACTGAAGAAATAAACAAAATTAAAATTCATTGTCTGCATCAAGCGACATTTTTTTACTAAAACACTGAAGAAATAAACAAAATTAAAATTCATTGTCTGCATCAAGCGACATTTTTTTACTAAAATACTGAAGAAATAAAAAAATTTAAAATTCATAGTCTGCATCAAGCGACATTTTTTTACTAAAATACGGAAGAAATAAACAAATTTAAAATTCATTGTATTCATCAAACCACATTTTTTTACTAAAACACTGAAGAACTAAGCAAATTTAAAATTAATTGTCTGCATCAAGCGACATTTTTTTACTAAAATACTGAAGAAATAAAAAAATTTAAAATTCATAGTCTGCATCAAGCGACATTTTTTTACTAAAATACTGAAGAAATAAAAAAATTTAAAATTTATAGTCTCCATCAAGCGACATTTTTTTACTAAAATACGGAAGAAATAAACAAATTTAAAATTCAATGTATTTATGAAACCACATTTTTTTACTAAAATACTGAAAAAATAAACATATTTAAAATTCATTGTCTGCATCAAACCAGATTTTTTTACTAAAATACTGAAGAAATAAACAAATTTAAAATTCTTTGTCTGCATCAAAACACATTTTTTTACTAAAATACCGAAGAACTAAACAAATTTAAAATTCACTGTCTGCATCAAACCAGATTTTTTTACTAAAATACTGAAGAAATAAACAAATTTAAAATTCATTGTCTGCATATAGCGACATTTTTACGTAAAATACTGAAGAAATAAACAAATTGAAAATTCATTGTCTGCATCAAGCGACATTTTTTTACTTAAGTACTGAAGAAATAAACAAATTTAAAATTCATTGTCTGCATCAAGCGACATTTTTTTACTAAAATACTGAAAAAATAAACAAATTTAAAATTTATTGTCTGAATCAAGCGACATTTTTTTACTAAAGTACTGAAGAACTAATCAAATTTAAAATTCTTTGTCTGCATCAAAACGCATTTTTTTACAAAAATACTGAAGAAATAAACAAAATTAAAATTCATTGTCTGCATCAAGCGACATTTTTTTACTAAAACACTGAAGAAATAAACAAATTAAATTCATTGTCTGCATCAAGCGACATTTTTTTACTAAAATACTGAAGAAATAAAAAAATTTAAAATTTATAGTCTGCATCAAGCGACATTTTTTTACTAAAATACGGAAGAAATAAACAAATTTAAAATTCATTGTATTCATCAAACCACATTTTTTTACTAAAACACTGAAGAACTAAACAAATTTAAAATTAATTGTCTGCCATCAACCAGATATTTTTACTAAAATACTGAAGAAATAAAAAAATTTAAAATTTATAGTCTGCATCAAGCGACATTTTTTTACTAAAATACGGAAGAAATAAACAAATTTAAAATTCATTGTATTTATCAAACCACATTTTTTTACTAAAATATTGAAAAAATAAACAAATTTAAAATTCATTGTCTGCATCAAGCGACATTTTTTTACTAAAGTACTGAAGAAATAAACATATTTAAAATTCATTGTCTGCATCGAGCGACATTTTTTTACTAAAATACTGAAAAAAAAACAAATTTAAAATTCATTGTCTGCATCAAGCGACATTTTTTTACTAAAGTAATGAAGAACTAAACAAATTTAAAATTCAATGTATTTATCAAACCACATTTTTTTACTAAAATACTGAAAAAATAAACAAATTTAAAATTCATTGTCTGCATCAAACCAGATTTTTTTACTAAAATACTGAAGAAATAAACAAATTTACAATTCATTGTATTCATCAAACCACATTTTTTACTAAAATACTGAAAAAATAAACAAATTTTAAATTCATTGTCTGTGTTACGTGTGGATACACGTCACGGATGTATTAAAATAAGTAAATTGTTTGTTCGTCGGAAATGCTGACCATTCAGGTCATTAAACGGTGCCACGCGACTTCGCAACTTGAGCATCGCTGCAACCTGAAGCGCAAGGATCAGCTAAGCGCCCCTCCGATTACACTTGTATATAGGTCACTAAACTTATATAAAAGAAGACGGTAATAAACAAACAGGGAGCGAAAAAGTGAGAAGTGAAGAGAGAAGACAAAAGTGACATTTTACGAGTGAATACAACGCGAAGATACGGAGACACGATATCGCCAGGATCGTTCTCCCTACAGCCAAAGCACTAACACCTGGAGAACCTGGAGAACAACAGAACAACAGAACAACCACTCATCCACCTCGTTACACTTGTACTCGCTGAGTTTTGGATTCAACGAGCAGCGGTAACCACGAAAAACGATAAAGACGTTACCGTTCAAACGTAACAGTCTGCATCGAGCGACATTTTTTTACTAAAGTAATGAAGAACTAAACAAATTTAAAATTCTTTGTCTGCATCAAAACACATTTTTTTACTAAAATACTGAAGAAATAAACAAATTTAAAATTCATTGTCTGCATCAAGCGACATTTTTTTACTAAAATACTGAAGAACTAAACAAATTTAAAATTCATTGTCTGCATCAAACCAGATTTTTTTACTAAAATACTGAAGAAATAAACAAATTTAAAATTCATTGTCTGCATCAAAACACATTTTTTTACTAAAATTCTGAAGAAATAAACAAATTTAAAATTCATTGTCTGCTTCAAACCAGATATTTTTACTAAAATACTTAAGAAATAAACAAATTAAAAATTCATTGTCTGCATCAAGCGACATTTTTTTACTACAATGCTGAAGAAATAAACAAATTTTAAAATTCATTGTCTGCATCAAGCGACATTTTTTTACTAAAATACTGAAGAACTAAACAAATTTAAAATTCATTGTATTCATCAAGCGACATTTTTTTACTAAAATACTGAAGAAATAAACAAATTTAAAATTCATTGTCTGCATCTGACCAGGTTTTTTACTAAAATACTGAAGAAATAAACAAATTTAAAATTCATTGTATTCATCAAACCACATTTTTTTACTAAAATACTGAAAAAATAAACAAATTTTAAATTCATTGTCTGCATCAAGCGACATTTTTTTACTAAAGTAATGAAGAACTAAACAAATTTAAAATTCTTTGTCTGCATCAAAACACATTTTTTTACTAAAATACTGCAGAACTAAACAAATTTAAAATTCATTGTCTGCATCAAACCAGATTTTTTTACGAAAATACTGAAGAAATAAACAAATTTAAAATTCTTTGTCTGCATCAAAACACATTTTTTTACTAAAATACCGAAGAACTAAACAAATTTAAAATTCATTGTCTGCATCAAACCAGATATTTTTACTAAAATACTGAAGAAGTAAACATATTTAAAATTCATTGTCTGCATCAAGCGACATTTTTTTACTTAAGTACTGAAGAAATAAACAAATTTAAAATTCATTGTCTGCATCCAGCGACATTTTTTTACTAAAGTACTGAGGAAATAAACATATTTAAAATTCATTGTCTGCATCAAGCCACATTTTTTTACTAAAATACTGAAGAACTAAACAAATTTAAAATTCATTGTCTGCATCGAACCAGATTTTTTTACTAAAATACTGAAGAAATAAACAAATTTAAAATTCATTGTCTGCATCAAAACACATTTTTTTACTAAAATTCTGAAGAAATAAACAAATTTAAAATTCATTGTCTGCATCAAACCAGATATTTTTACTAAAATACTGAAGAAATAAACAAATTAAAAATTCATTGTCTGCATCAAGCGACATTTTTTTACTACAATGCTGAAGAAATAAACAAATTTAAAATTCATTGTCTGCATCAAGCGACATTTTTTTACTAAAATACTGAAGAAATAAACAAATTTAAAATTCATTGTCTGCATCAAGGGAGATTTTTTTACTAAAATACTGAAGAAATAAACAAATTTTAAAATTCATTGTCTGCATCAAGCGACATTTTTTTACTAAAATACTGAAGAACTAAACAAATTTAAAATTCATTGTCTGCATCAAACCAGATTTTTTTACTAAAATACTGAAGAACTAAACATATTTAAAATTCATTGTATTTATCAAACCAGATTTTTTTACTAAAATACTGAAGAAATAAACAAATTTAAAATTCATCGTCTGCATCATAACACATTTTTTTACTAAAATACGGAAGAAATAAACAAATTTAAAATTCATTGTATTTATCAAACCACATTTTTTTATTAAAATACTGAAAAAATAAACAAATTTAAAATTCATTGTCTGCATCAAGCGACATTTTTTTACTAAAGTACTGAAGAAATAAACATATTTAAAATTCATTGTCTGCATCAAGCGACATTTTTTTACTAAAATACTGAAGAACTAAACAAATTTAAAATTCATTGTCTGCATCAAACCAGATTTTTTTACTAAAATACTGAAGAAATAAACAAATTTAAAATCATCGTCTGCATCATAACACATTTTTTTACTAAAATACTGAAGAACTAAACAAATTTAAAATTCATTGTCTGCATCAAACCAGATATTTTTACTAAAATACTGAAGAAGTAAACAAATTTAAAATTGATTGTCTGCATCTAGCGACATTTTTACGTAAAATACTGAAGAAATAAACAAATTGAAAATTCATTGTCTGAATCAAGCGACATTTTTTTACTTAAGTACTGAAGAAATAAACAAATTTAAAATTCATTGTCTGCATCAAGCGACATTTTTTTACTAAAATACTGAAAAAATAAACAAATTTAAAATTTATTGTCTGAATCAAGCGACATTTTTTTACTAAAGTACTGAAGAACTAAACAAATTTAAAATTCATTGTCTGCATCAAACCAGATTTTTTTACTAAAATACTGAAGAACTAAACATATTTAAAATTCATTGTATTTATCAAACCACATTTTTTTACTAAAATACTGAAAAAATAAACAAATTTAAAATTCATTGTCTGCATCAAGCGACATTTTTTTACTAAAGTACTGAAGAAATAAATATATTTAAAAGTCATTGTCTGCATCAAGCGACATTTTTTTACTAAAATACTGAAGAACTAAACAAATTTAAAATTCATTGTCTGCATCAAAACACATTTTTTTACTAAAATATGAAGAAATAAACAAATTTAAAATTCATTGTCTGCATCAAGCGACATTTTTTACTACAATGCTGAAGAAATAAACAAATTTAAATTCATTGTCTGCATCAAGCGACATTTTTTTACTAAAATACTGAAGAACTAAACATATTTAAAATTCATTGTATTTATCAAACCACATTTTTTTACTAAAATACTGAAAAAATAAACAAATTTAAAATTCATTGTCTGCATCAAGCGACATTTTTTTACTAAAGTACTGAAGAAATAAATATATTTAAAAGTCATTGTCTGCATCAAGCGACATTTTTTTACTAAAATACTGAAGAACTAAACAAATTTAAAATTCATTGTCTGCATCAAAACACATTTTTTTACTAAAATAATGAAGAAATAAACAAATTTAAAATTCATTGTCTGCATCAAGCGACATTTTTTTACTACAATGCTGAAGAAATAAACAAATTTAAATTTCATTGTCTGCATCAAGCGACATTTTTTTACTAAAATACTGAAGAAATAAACAAATTTAAAATTCATTGTCTGCATCAAGGGACATTATTTTACTAAAATACTGAAGAAATAAACAAATTTAAAATTCATTGTCTGCATCAAACCAGATTTTTTTACTAAAATACTGAAGAAATAAACAAATTTAAAATTCATTGTATTCATCAAACCAAATTTTTTAACTAAAATACTGAAAAAATAAACAAATTTTAAATTCATTGTCTGCATCAAGCGACATTTTTTTACTGAAGTAATGAAGAACTAAACAAATTTAAAATTCTTTGTCTGCATCAAAACACATTTTTTTACTAAAATACTGAAGAAATAAACAAATTTAAAATTCATTGTCTGCATCAAAACACATTTTTTTACTAAAATACTGAAGAACTAAACAGATTTAAAATTCATTGTCTGCATCAAACCAGATATTTTTACTATAATACTGAAGAAGTAAACAAATTTAAAATTGATTGTCTGCATTTAGCGACATTTTTCCGTAAAATACTGAAGAAATAAACAAATTGAAAATTCATTGTCTGCATCAAGCGACATTTTTTTACTAAAATACTGAAGAAATAAACAAATTTAAAATTTATTGTCTGAATCAAGCGACATTTTTTTACTAAAGTACTGAAGAACTAAACAAATTTAAAATTCATTGTCTGCATCAAACCAGATTTTTTTACTAAAATACTGAAGAACTAAACATATTTAAAATTCATTGTATTTATCAAACCACATTTTTTTACTAAAATACTGAAAAAATAAACAAATTTAAAATTCATTGTCTGCATCAAGCGACATTTTTTTACTAAAGTACTGAAGAAATAAATATATTTAAAAGTCATTGTCTGCATCAAGCGACATTTTTTTACTAAAATACTGAAGAACTAAACAAATTTAAAATTCATTGTCTGCATCAAACCAGATTTTATTACTAAAATACTGAAGAAATAAACAAATTTAAAATTCATTGTCTGCATCAAAACACATTTTTTTACTAAAATAATGAAGAAATAAACAAATTTAAAATTCATTGTCTGCAGCAAACCAGATATTTTTACTAAAATACTGAAGAAATAAACAAATTAAAAATTCATTGTCTGCATCAAGCGACATTTTTTTACTACAATGCTGAAGAAATAAACAAATTTAAATTTCATTGTCTGCATCAAGCGACATTTTTTTACTAAAATACTGAAGAAATAAACAAATTTAAAATTCATTGTCTGCATCAAGGGACATTATTTTACTAAAATACTGAAGAAATAAACAAATTTTAAAATTCATTGTCTGCATCAAGCGACATTTTTTTACTAAAATACTGAAGAACTAAACAAATTTAAAATTCATTGTATTCATCAAACCACATTTTTTTACTAAAACACTGAAGAAATAAACAAAATTAAAATTCATTGTCTGCATCAAGCGACATTTTTTTACTAAAATACTGAAGAAATAAACAAATTTAAAATTCATTGTCTGCATCAAACCAGATTTTTTTACTAAAATACTGAAGAAATAAACAAATTTAAAATTCATTGTATTCATCAAACCAAATTTTTTAACTAAAATACTGAAAAAATAAACAAATTTTAAATTCATTGTCTGCATCAAGCGACATTTTTTTACTGAAGTAATGAAGAACTAAACAAATTTAAAATTCTTTGTCTGCATCAAAACACATTTTTTTACTAAAATACTGAAGAAATAAACAAATTTAAAATTCATTGTCTGCATCAAAACACATTTTTTTACTAAAATACTGAAGAACTAAACAAATTTAAAATTCATTGTCTGCATCAAACCAGATATTTTTACTATAATACTGAAGAAGTAAACAAATTTAAAATTGATTGTCTGCATTTAGCGACATTTTTCCGTAAAATACTGAAGAAATAAACAAATTGAAAATTCATTGTCTGCATCAAGCGACATTTTTTTACTAAAATACTGAAGAAATAAACAAATTTAAAATTCGTAGTCTGCATCAAGCGACATTTTTTTACTAAAATACTGAAGAACTAAACAAATTTAAATTCATTGTCTGCAGCAAGCGACATTTTTTTACTAATGAACTGTAGAAATAAACAAATTTAAAATTATTTGTATTCATCAAACCACATTTTTTTACTAAAATACTGAGAAATAAACAAATTTTAAATTCATTGTCTGCATCAAGCGACATTTGTTTACTAAAGTAATGAAGAACTAAACAAATTTAAAATTCAATGTATTTACCAAACCACATTTTTTTACTAAAATACTGAAAAAATAAACAAATTTAAAATTCATTGTCTGCATCAAACCAGATTTTTTTACTAAAATACTGAAGAAATAAACAAATTTAAAATTCATTGTATTCATCAAACCACATTTTTTTAATTAAAATACTGAAAAAATAAACAAATTTTAAATTCATTGTCTGCATCAAGCGACATTTTTTTACTAAAGTAATGAAGAACTAAACAAATTTAAAATTCTTTGTCTGCATCAAAACACATTTTTTTACTAAAATACTGAAGAAATAAACAAATTTAAAATTCATTGTCTGCATCAAAACACATTTTTTTACTAAAATACTGAAGAACTAAACAAATTTAAAATTCATTGTCTGCATCAAACCAGATATTTTTACTATAATACTGAAGAAGTAAACAAATTTAAAATTGATTGTCTGCATTTAGCGACATTTTTACGTAAAATACTGAAGAAATAAACAAATTGAAAATTCATTGTCTGCATCAAGCGACATTTTTTTACTTAAATACTGAAGAAATAAACAAATTTAAAATTCATTGTCTGCATCTCGCGACATTTTTGCGTAAAATACTGAAGAAATAAACAAATTGAAAATTCATTGTCTGCATCAAGCGACATTTTTTTACTAAAGTACTGAAGAACTAAATAAATTTAAAATTCTTTGTCTGCATCAAAACGCATTTTTTTACAAAAATAGTGAGGATATAAACAAAATTAAAATTCATTGTCTGCATCAAGCGACATTTTTTTACTAAAACACTGAAGAAATAAACAAAATTAAAATTCATTGTCTGCATCAAGCGACATTTTTTTACTAAAGTACTGTAGAAATAAACATATTTAAAATTCATTGTCTGCATCAAGCGACATTTTTTTACTAAAATACTGAAGCACTAAACAAATTTAAAATTCATTGTCTGCATCAAACCAGATTTTTTTACTAAAATACTGAAGAAATAAACAAATTTAAAATTCATTGTCTGCAACAAAACACATTTTTATACTAAAATACTGAAGAAATAAACAAATTTAAAATTCATTGTCTGCATCAAACCAGATATTTTTACTAAAATACTGTAGAAATAAACAAATTAAAAATTCATTGTCTGCATCAAGCGACATTTTTTTACTACAATGCTGAAGAAATAAACAAATTTAAAATTCATTGTCTGCATCAAGCGACATTTTTTTACTAAAATACTGAAGAAATAAACAAATTTAAAATTCATTGTCTGCATCAAGGGACATTTTTTTACTAAAATACTGAAGAAATACACAAATTTTAAAATTCATTGTCTGCATCAAGCGACATTTTTTTACTAAAGTACTGAAGAAATAAACATATTTAAAATTCATTGTCTGCATCAAGCGACATTTTTTTACAAAAATACTGAAAAACTAAACAAATTTAAAATTCATTGTCTGCATCAAGCGACATTTTTTTACTAAAGTAATGAAGAACTAAACAAAATTAAAATTCATAGTCTGCATCAAGCGACATTTTTTTACTAAAATACGGAATAAATAAACAAATTTAAAATTCATTGTATTTATCAAACCACATTTTTTTACTAAAACACTGAAGAAATAAACAAAATTAAAATTCATTGTCTGCATCAAGCGACATTTTTTTACTAAAATACTGAAGAAATAAACAAAATTTAAAATTCATTAGTCTGCATCAAGCACATTTTTTTACTAAAATACGGAAGAAATAACACAAATTTAAATTCATTGTCTGCATCAAGCGACATTTTTACTAAAGTACTGAAGAAATAAACATATTTAAAATTCATTGTCTGCATCAAGCGACATTTTTTTTACTAAAATACTGAAGAACTAAACAAATTTTAAAATTCATTGTCTGCATCAAACCACATTTTTTTACTAAAGTAATGAAGAACTAAACAAACTTAAATTCATAGTCTGCATCAAGCGACAGTTTTTTACTAAAATACGGAATAAATAACCAAATTTAAAATTCATTGTATTTATCAAACCACTTTTTTTACTAACAAACACTGAAGAAATAAACAAATAAAATTCATTGTCTGCATCAAGCGACATTTTTTTACTAAAATACTGAAGAAATAAACAAATTTAAAATTCATTGTCTGCATCAAGGACATTTTTTTTACTAAAATACTGAAGAAATACACAAATTTTAAAATTCATTGTCTGCATCAGCGACATATTTTTTTACTAAAGTACTGAAGAAATAAACATATTTAAAATTCATAGTCTGCATCAAGCGACATTTTTTTACAAAAATACTGAAGAACTAAACAAATTAAAATTCATTGTCTGCATCATCGGCGACATTTTTGCGTAAAATACTGAAGAAATAAACAAATTGAAAATTCATTGTCTGCATCAAGCGACATTTTTTTACTAAAGTACTGAGGAAATAAACATATTTAAAATTCATTGTCTGCATCAAGCGACATTTTTTTACTAAAATACTGAAGAACTAAACAAATTTAAAATTCATTGTCTGCATCAAACCAGATGTTTTTTTACTAAAATACTGAAGAAATAATCAAATTTAAAATCATTGTCTGCATCAAAACACATTTTTTTTACTAAAATTCTGAAGAAATAAACAAATTTAAAATTCATTGTCTGCATCAAACCAGATATTTTTACTAAAATACTGAAGAAATAAACAAATTTAAAATTCATTGTATTTATCAAACCACATTTTTTTACTAAAATACTGAAGAAATAAACAAATTTAAAATTCATTGTCTGCATCAAGGGACATTTTTTTACTAAAATACTGAAGAAATAAACAAATTTTAAAATTCATTGTCTGCATCAAGCGACATTTTTTTACTAAAATACTGAAGAACTAAACAAATTTAAAATTCATTGTATTCATCAAACCACATTTTTTTACTAAAACAATGAAGAAATAAACAAAATTAAAATTCATTGTCTGCATCAAGCGACATTTTTTTACTAAAATACTGAAGAAATAAACAAATTTAAAATTCATTGTCTGCATCAAGCGACATTTTTTTACTAAAATACTGAAGAAATAAACAAATTTAAAATTCATAGTCTGCATCAAGCGACATTTTTTTACTAAAATACTGAAGAACTAAACAAATTTAAATTCATTGTCTGCAGCAAGCGACATTTTTTTACTAATGTACTGTAGAAATAAACAAATTTAAAATTAATTGTATTCATCAAACCACATTTTTTTACTAAAATACTGAGAAATAAACAAATTTTAAATTCATTGTCTGCATCAAGCGACATTTTGTTACTAAAGTAATGAAGAACTAAACAAATTTAAAATTCAATGTATTTATCTAACCACATTTTTTTACTAAAATACTGAAAAAATAAACAAATTTAAAATTCATTGTCTGCATCAAACCAGGTTTTTTACTAAAATACTGAAGAAATAAACAAATTTAAAATTCATTGTATTCATCAAACCACATTTTTTTACTAAAGTACTGTAGAAATAAACATATTTAAAATTCATTGTCTGCATCAAGCGACATTTTTTTACTAAAGTACTGTAGAAATAAACATACTTAAAATTCATTGTCTGCATCAAGCGACATTTTTTTACAAAAATACTGAAGAACTAAACAAATTTAAAATTCATTGTCTGCATCAAGCGACATTTTTTTACTAAAGTAATGAAGAACTAAACAAATTTAAAATTCAATGTATTTATCAAACCACATTTTTTTACTAAAATACGGAAGAAATAAACAAATTTAAAATTCATTGTATTTATCAAACCACATTTTTTTACTAAAATACTGAAAAAATAATCAAATTTAAAATTCATTGTCTGCATCAAGCGACATTTTTTTACTAAAGTACTGTAGAAATAAACATATTTAAAATTCATTGTCTGCATCAAGCGACATTTTTTTACTAAAATACTGAAGCACTAAACAAATTTAAAATTCATTGTCTGCATCAAACCAGATTTTTTTACTAAAATACTGAAGAAATAAACAAATTTAAAATTCATTGTCTGCAACAAAACACATTTTTTTACTAAAATACTGAAGAAATAAACAAATTTAAAATTCATTGTCTGCATCAAACCAGATATTTTTACTAAAATACTGTAGAAATAAACAAATTAAAAATTCATTGTCTGCATCAAGCGACATTTTTTTACTACAATGCTGAAGAAATAAACAAATTTAAAATTCATTGTCTGCATCAAGCGACATTTTTTTACTAAAATACTGAAGAAATAAACAAATTTAAAATTCATTGTCTGCATCAAGGGACATTTTTTTACTAAAATACTGAAGAAATACACAAATTTTAGTTTCATTGTCTGCATCAAGCGACATTTTTTTACTAAAGTACTGAAGAAATAAACATATTTAAAATTCATTGTCTGCATCAAGCGACATTTTTTTACAAAATACTGAAGAACTAACAAATTTAAAATTCATTGTCTGCATCTCGCGACATTTTTGCGTAAAATACTGAAGAAATAAACAAATTGAAATTCATTGTCTGCATCAAGCGACATTTTTTTACTAAAATACTGAAAAAATAAACAAATTTAAAATTTATTGTCTGAATCAAGCGACATTTTTTACTAAAGTACTGAAGAACTAAACAAATTTAAAATTCTTTGTCTGCATCAAAAGCATTTTTTTACAAAAATACTGAAGAAATAAACAAAATTAAAATTCATTGTCTGCATCAAGCGACATTTTTTTACTAAAACACTGAAGAAATAAACAAAATTAAAATTCATTGTCTGCATCAAGCGACATTTTTTTACTAAAATACTGAAGAAATAAACAAATTTAAAATTCATAGTCTGCATCAAGCGACATTTTTTTACTAAAATACGGAATAAATAAACAAATTTAAAATTCATTGTATTTATCAAACCACATTTTTTTACTATAATACTGAAAAAATAAACAAATAAAAAATTCATTGTCTGCATCAAGCGACATTTTTTTACTAAAATACTGAAGAAATAAACAAATTTAAAATTCATTGTCTGCATCAAAACACATTTTTTTACTAAAATTCTGAAGAAATAAACAAATTTAAATTCATTGTCTGCATCAAACCAGATCTTTTACTAAAATACTGAAGAAATAAACAAATTAAAAATTCATTGTCTGCATCAAGCGACATTTTTTTACTACAATGCTGAAGAAATAAACAAATTTAAAATTCATTGTCTGCATCAAGCGACATTTTTTTACTAAAATACTGAAGAAATAAAGAAATTTAAAATTCATTGTCTGCATCAAGGGACATTTTTTTACTAAAATACTGAAGAAATAAACATATTTTAAAATTCATTGTCTGCATCAAGCGACATTTTTTTACAAAAATACTGAAGAACTAAACAAATTTAAAATTCATTGTATTCATCAAACCACATTTTTTTACTAAAACAATGAAGAAATAAACAAAATTAAAATTCATTGTCTGCATCAAGCGACATTTTTTTACTAAAATACTGAAGAAATAAACAAATTTAAAATTCATTGTCTGCATCAAGCGACATTTTTTTACTAAAATACTGAAGAAATAAACAAATTTAAAATTCATAGTCTGCCTCAAGCGACATTTTTTTACTAAAATACTGAAGAACTAAACAAATTTAAATTCATTGTCTGCAGCAAGCGACTTTTTTTTACTAATGTACTGTAGAAATAAACAAATTTAAAATTAATTGTATTCATCAAACCACATTTTTTTTCTAAAATACTGAGAAATAAACAAATTTTAAATTCATTGTCTGCATCAAGCGACATTTTTTTACTAAAGTAATGAAGAACTAAACAAATTTAAAATTCAATGTATTTATCAAACCACATTTTTTTACTAAAATACTGAAAAAATAAACAAATGTAAATTCATTGTCTGCATCAAACCAGGTTTTTTACTAAAATACTGAAGAAATAAACAAATTTTAAATTCATTGTATTCATCAAACCACATTTTTTTACTAAAATACTGAAGAAATACACAAATTTTAAAATTCATTGTCTGCATCAAGCGACATTTTTTTACTAAATTACTGAAGAAATAAACATATTTAAAATTCATTGTCTGCATCAAGCGACATTTTTTTACAAAATACTGAAGAACTAACAAATTTAAAATTCATTGTCTGCATCTCGCGACATTTTTGCGTAAAATACTGAAGAAATAAACAAATTGAAAATTCATTGTCTGCATCAAGCGACATTTTTTTACTTAAGTACTGAAGAAATAAACAAATTTAAAATTCATTGTCTGCATCAAGCGACATTTTTTTACTAAAATACTGAAGAAATAAACAAATTTAAAATTCATAGTCTGCATCAAGCGACATTTTTTACTAAAATACTGAAGAAATAAACAAATTTAAAATTCATAGTCTGCATCAAGCGACATTTTTTTACTAAAATACTGAAGAAATAAACAAATTAAAAATTCATTGTCTGCATCAAGCGACATTTTTTTACTACAATACTGAAGAACTAAACAAATTTAAAATTCATTGTCTGCATCAAACCAGATTTTTTTACTAAAATACTGAAGAAATAAACAAATTTAAAATTCATTGTCTGCATCAAAACACATTTTTTTACTAAAATACTGAAGAACTAAACAAATTTAAAATTCATTGTCTGCATCAAACCAGATATTTTTACTATAATACTGAAGAAGTAAACTAATTTAAAATTGATTGTCTGCATCTCGCGACATTTTTGCGTAAAATACTGAAGAAATAAACAAATTGAAAATTCATTGTCTGCATCAAGCGACATTTTTTTACTTAAGTACTGAAGAAATAAACTAATTTAAAATTCATTGTCTGCATCAAGCGACGTTTTTTTACTAAAATACTGAAAAAATAAACAAATTTAAAATTTATTGTCTGAATCAAGCGACATTTTTTTACTAAAGTACTGAAGAACTAAACAAATTTAAAATTCTTTGTCTGCATCAAAACGCATTTTTTTACAAAAATACTGAAGAAATAAACAAAATTAAAATTCATTGTCTGCATCAAGCGACATTTTTTTACTAAAACACTGAAGAAATAAACAAAATTAAAATTCATTGTCTGCATCAAGCGACATTTTTTACTAAAATACTGAAGAAATAAACAAATTTAAAATTCATAGTCTGCATCAAGCGACATTTTTTTACTAAAATACGGAAGAAATAAACAAATTTAAAATTCATTGTATTTATCAAACCACATTTTTTTACTAAAATTCTGAAAAAATAAACAAATTTAAAATTCATTGTCTGCATCAAGCGACATTTTTTTACTAAAGTACTGAAGAAATAAACATATTTAAAATTCATTGTCTGCATCAAGCGACATTTTTTTACTAAATTACTGAAGAACTAAACAAATTTAAAATTCATTGTCTGCATCAAACCAGATTTTTTTACTAAAATACTGAAGAAATAACAAATTTAAAATTCATTGTCTACATCAAAACACTTTTTTTACTAAAATTCTGAAGAAATAAACAAATTTAAAATTCATTGTCTGCATCAAACCAGATATTTTTACTAAAATACTGAAGAAATAAACAAATTAAAAATTCAATGTCTGCATCAAGCGACATTTTTTTACTACAATGCTGAAGAAATAAACAAATTTAAAATTCATTGTCTGCATCAAGCGACATTTTTTTACTAAAATACTGAAGAAATAAACAAATTTTAAAATTCATTGTCTGCATCAAGCGACATTTTTTTACTAAAATACTGAAGAACTAAACAAATTTAAAATTCATTGTATTCATCAAACCACATTTTTTTACTAAAACAGTGAAGAAATAAACAAAATTAAAATTCATTGTCTGCATCAAGCGACATTTTTTTACTAAAATACTGAAGAAATAAGCAAATTTAAAATTCATTGTCTGCATCAAGCGACATTTTTTTACTAAAATACTGAAGAAATAAACAAATTTAAAATTCATAGTCTGCATCAAGCGACATTTTTTACTAAAATACTGAAGACCTAAACAAATTTAAATTCATTGTCTGCAGCAAGCGACATTTTTTTACTAATGTACTGTAGAAATAAACAAATTTAAAATTAATTGTATTCATCAACCACATTTTTTACTAAAATTCTGAGAAATAAACAAATTTTAAATTCATTGTCTGCATCAAGCGAAATTTTTTTACTAAAGTAATGAAGAACTAAACAAATTTAAAATTCAATGTATTTATCAAACCACATTTTTTTACTAAAATACTGAAAAAATAAACAAATTTAAAATTCATTGTCTGCATCAAACCAGGTTTTTTACTAAAATACTGAAGAAATAAACAAATTTAAAATTCATTGTATTCATCAAACCACATTTTTTTACTAAAATACTGAAAAAATAAACAAAGTTTAAATTCATTGTCTGCATCAAGCGACATTTTTTTACTAAAGTAATGAAGAACTAAATAAATTTAAAATTCATTGTCTGCATCAAAACACATTTTTTTACTAAAAATACTGAAGAAATAAACAAATTTAAAATTCATTGTCTGCATCAAACCAGATATTTTTACTAAAATACTGAAGAAATAAACAAATTAAAAATTCATTGTCTGCATCAAGCGACATTTTTTTACTACAATACTGAAGAACTAAACAAATTTAAAATTCATTGTCTGCATCAAACCAGATTTTTTTACTAAAATACTGAAGAAATAAACAAATTTAAAATTCATTGTCTGCATCAAAACACATTTTTTTACAAAAATACTGAAGAAATAAACAAATTAAAATTCATTGTCTGCTTCAAGCGACATTTTTTTACTAAAACACTGAAGAAATAAACAAATTAAAATTCATTGTCTGCATCAAGCGACATTTTTTTACTAAAATACTGAAGAAATAAACAAATTTAAAATTCATTGTCTGCATCAAGGGACATTTTTTACTAAAATACTGAAGAAATAAACAAATTTTAAAATTCATTGTCTGCATCAAGCGACATTTTTTTACTAAAATACTGAAGAACTAAACAAATTTAAAATTCATTGTATTCATCAAACCACATTTTTTTACTAAAACACTGGAGAAATAAACAAAATTATAATTCATTGTCTGCATCAAGCGATATTTTTTTACTAAAATACTGAAGAAATAAACAAATTTAAAATTCATTGTCTGCATCAAGGGACATTTTTTTACTAAAATACTGAAGAAATAAACAAATTTTAAAATTCATTGTCTGCATCAAGCGACATTTTTTACTAAAATACTGAAGAACTAAACAAATTTAAAATTCATTGTATTCATCAAACCACATTTTTTTACTAAACACTGAAGAAATAAACAAAATTAAAATTCATTGTCTGCATCAAGCGACATTTTTTTACTAAAATACTGAAGAACTAAACAAATTTAAAATTCATTGTCTGCATCAAGGGACATTTTTTACTAAAATACTGAAGAAATAAACAAATTTTAAAATTCATTGTCTGCATCAAGCGACATTTTTTTACTAAAATACTGAAGAACTAAACAAATTTAAAATTTATTGTCTGCATCAAACCAGATGTTTTTACTAAAATACTGAAAAAATAAACAAATTTAAAATTCATTGTCTGCATCAAACCAGATATTTTTACTAAAATACTGAAGAAATAAACAATTAAAATTCATAGTCTGCATCAAGCGACATATTTTTACTAAAATACGGAAGAAATAAACAAATTTAAAATTCATTGTATTTATCAAACCACATTTTTTTACTAAAATACTGAAAAAATAAACAAATTTAAAATTCATTGTCTGCATCAAGCGACATTTTTTTACTAAAGTACTGAAGAAATAAACATATTTAAAATTCATTGTCTGCATCAAGCGACATTTTTTTACTAAATTACTGAAGAACTAAACAAATTTAAAATTCATTGTCTGCATCAAACCAGATTTTTTTACTAAAATACTGAAGAAATAAACAAATTTAAAATTCATTGTCTACATCAAAACACATTTTTTTACTAAAATTCTGAAGAAATAAACAAATTTAAAATTCATTGTCTGCATCAAACCAGATATTTTTACTAAAATACTGAAGAAATAAACAAATTAAAAATTCATTGTCTGCATCAAGCGACATTTTTTTACTACAATGCTGAAGAAATAAACAAATTTAAAATTCATTGTCTGCATCAAGCGACATTTTTTTACTAAAATACTGAAGAAATAAACAAATTTTAAAATTCATTGTCTGCATCAAGCGACATTTTTTTACTAAAATACTGAAGAACTAAACAAATTTAAAATTCATTGTATTCATCAAACCACATTTTTTTACTAAAACAGTGAAGAAATAAACAAAATTAAAATTCATTGTCTGCATCAAGCGACATTTTTTTACTAAAATACTGAAGAAATAAGCAAATTTAAAATTCATTGTCTGCATCAAGCGACATTTTTTTACTAAAATACTGAAGAAATAAACAAATTTAAAATTCATAGTCTGCATCAAGCGACATTTTTTTACTAAAATACTGAAGACCTAAACAAATTTAAATTCATTGTCTGCAGCAAGCGACATTTTTTTACTAATGTACTGTAGAAATAAACAAATTTAAAATTAATTGTATTCATCAAACCACATTTTTTTACTAAAATTCTGAGAAATAAACAAATTTTAAATTCATTGTCTGCATCAAGCGAAATTTTTTTACTAAAGTAATGAAGAACTAAACAAATTTAAAATTCAATGTATTTATCAAACCACATTTTTTTACTAAAATACTGAAAAAATAAACAAATTTAAAATTCATTGTCTGCATCAAACCAGGTTTTTTACTAAAATACTGAAGAAATAAACAAATTTAAAATTCATTGTATTCATCAAACCACATTTTTTTACTAAAATACTGAAAAAATAAACAAAGTTTAAATTCATTGTCTGCATCAAGCGACATTTTTTTACTAAAGTAATGAAGAACTAAATAAATTTAAAATTCATTGTCTGCATCAAAACACATTTTTTTACTAAAATACTGAAGAAATAAACAAATTTAAAATTCATTGTCTGCATCAAACCAGATATTTTTACTAAAATACTGAAGAAATAAACAAATTAAAAATTCATTGTCTGCATCAAGCGACATTTTTTACTACAATACTGAAGAACTAAACAAATTTAAAATTCATTGTCTGCATCAAACCAGATTTTTTTACTAAAATACTGAAGAAATAAACAAATTTAAAATTCATTGTCTGCATCAAAACACATTTTTTTACAAAAATACTGAAGAAATAAACAAAATTAAAATTCATTGTCTGCTTCAAGCGACATTTTTTTACTAAAACACTGAAGAAATAAACAAAATTAAAATTCATTGTCTGCATCAAGCGACATTTTTTTACTAAAATACTGAAGAAATAAACAAATTTAAATTCATTGTCTGCATCAAGGGACATTTTTTTACTAAAATACTGAAGAAATAAACAAATTTTAAAATTCATTGTCTGCATCAAGCGACATTTTTTTACTAAAATACTGAAGAACTAAACAAATTTAAAATTCATTGTATTCATCAAACCACATTTTTTACTAAAACACTGGAGAAATAAACAAAATTATAATTCATTGTCTGCATCAAGCGATATTTTTTTACTAAAATACTGAAGAAATAAACAAATTTAAAATTCATTGTCTGCATCAAGGGACATTTTTTTACTAAAATACTGAAGAAATAAACAAATTTTAAAATTCATTGTCTGCATCAAGCGACATTTTTTTACTAAAATACTGAAGAACTAAACAAATTTAAAATTCATTGTATTCATCAAACCACATTTTTTTACTAAAACACTGAAGAAATAAACAAAATTAAAATTCATTGTCTGCATCAAGCGACATTTTTTTACTAAAATACTGAAGAACTAAACAAATTTAAAATTCATTGTCTGCATCAAGGGACATTTTTTTACTAAAATACTGAAGAAATAAACAAATTTTAAAATTCATTGTCTGCATCAAGCGACATTTTTTTACTAAAATACTGAAGAACTAAACAAATTTAAAATTTATTGTCTGCATCAAACCAGATGTTTTTACTAAAATACTGAAAAAATAAACAAATTTAAAATTCATTGTCTGCATCAAACCAGATATTTTTACTAAAATACTGAAGAAATAAACAAATTAAAAATTCATAGTCTGCATCAAGCGACATATTTTTACTAAAATACGGAAGAAATAAACAAATTTAAAATTCATTGTATTTATCAAACCACATTTTTTTACTAAAATACTGAAAAAATAAACAAATTTAAAATTCATTGTCTGCATCAAGCGACATTTTTTTACTAAAGTACTGAAGAAATAAACATATTTAAAATTCATTGTCTGCATCAAGCGACATTTTTTTACTAAATTACTGAAGAACTAAACAAATTTAAAATTCATTGTCTGCATCAAACCAGATTTTTTTACTAAAATACTGAAGAAATAAACAAATTTAAAATTCATTGTCTGCATCAAAACACATTTTTTTACTAAAATTCTGAAGAAATAAACAAATTTAAAATTCATTGTCTGCATCAAACCAGATATTTTTACTAAAATACTGAAGAAATAAACAAATTAAAAATTCATTGTCTGCATCAAGCGACATTTTTTTACTACAATGCTGAAGAAATAAACAAATTTAAAATTCATTGTCTGCATCAAGCGACATTTTTTTACTAAAATACTGAAGAAATAAACAAATTTTAAAATTCATTGTCTGCATCAAGCGACATTTTTTTACTAAAATACTGAAGAACTAAACAAATTTAAAATTCATTGTATTCATCAAACCACATTTTTTTACTAAAACAGTGAAGAAATAAACAAAATTAAAATTCATTGTCTGCATCAAGCGACATTTTTTTACTAAAATACTGAAGAAATAAGCAAATTTAAAATTCATTGTCTGCATCAAGCGACATTTTTTTACTAAAATACTGAAGAAATAAACAAATTTAAAATTCATAGTCTGCATCAAGCGACATTTTTTTACTAAAATACTGAAGAACTAAACAAATTTAAATTCATTGTCTGCAGCAAGCGACATTTTTTTACTAATGTACTGTAGAAATAAACAAATTTAAATTAATTGTATTCATCAAACCACATTTTTTTACTAAAATTCTGAGAAATAAACAAATTTTAAATTCATTGTCTGCATCAAGCGAAATTTTTTTACTAAAGTAATGAAGAACTAAACAAATTTAAAATTCAATGTATTTATCAAACCACATTTTTTTACTAAAATACTGAAAAAATAAACAAATTTAAAATTCATTGTCTGCATCAAACCAGGTTTTTTACTAAAATACTGAAGAAATAAACAAATTTAAAATTCATTGTATTCATCAAACCACATTTTTTTACTAAAATACTGAAAAAATAAACAAAGTTTAAATTCATTGTCTGCATCAAGCGACATTTTTTACTAAAGTAATGAAGAACTAAATAAATTTAAAATTCATTGTCTGCATCAAAACACATTTTTTTACTAAAATACTGAAGAAATAAACAAATTTAAAATTCATTGTCTGCATCAAACCAGATATTTTTACTAAAATACTGAAGAAATAAACAAATTAAAAATTCATTGTCTGCATCAAGCGACATTTTTTTACTACAATACTGAAGAACTATACAAATTTAAAATTCATTGTCTGCATCAAACCAGATTTTTTTACTAAAATACTGAAGAAATAAACAAATTTAAAATTCATTGTCTGCATCAAAACACATTTTTTTACAAAAATACTGAAGAAATAAACAAAATTAAAATTCATTGTCTGCTTCAAGCGACATTTTTTTACTAAAACACTGAAGAAATAAACAAAATTAAAATTCATTGTCTGCATCAAGCGACATTTTTTTACTAAAATACTGAAGAAATAAACAAATTTAAAATTCATTGTCTGCATCAAGGGACATTTTTTTACTAAAATACTGAAGAAATAAACAAATTTTAAAATTCATTGTCTGCATCAAGCGACATTTTTTTACTAAAATACTGAAGAACTAAACAAATTTAAAATTCATTGTATTCATCAAACCACATTTTTTTACTAAAACACTGGAGAAATAAACAAAATTATAATTCATTGTCTGCATCAAGCGACATTTTTTTACTAAAATACTGAAGAAATAAACAAATTTAAAATTCATTGTCTGCATCAAGGGACATTTTTTTACTAAAATACTGAAGAAATAAACAAATTTTAAAATTCATTGTCTGCATCAAGCGACATTTTTTTACTAAAATACTGAAGAACTAAACAAATTTAAAATTCATTGTATTCATCAAACCACATTTTTTTACTAAAACACTGAAGAAATAAACAAAATTAAAATTCATTGTCTGCATCAAGCGACATTTTTTTACTAAAATACTGAAGAACTAAACAAATTTAAAATTCATTGTCTGCATCAAGGGACATTTTTTTACTAAAATACTGAAGAAATAAACAAATTTTAAAATTCATTGTCTGCATCAAGCGACATTTTTTTACTAAAATACTGAAGAACTAAACAAATTTAAAATTTATTGTCTGCATCAAACCAGATGTTTTTACTAAAATACTGAAAAAATAAACAAATTTAAAATTCATTGTCTGCATCAAACCAGATATTTTTACTAAAATACTGAAGAAATAAACAAATTAAAAATTCATAGTCTGCATCAAGCGACATTTTTTTACTACAATGCTGAAGAAATAAACAAATTTAAAATTCATTGTCTGCATCAAGCGACATTTTTTTACTAAAATACTGAAGAAATAAACAAATTTAAAATTCATTGTCTGCATCAAGCGACATTTTTTTACTATAGTACTGAAGAAATAAACATATTTAAAATTCATTGTCTGCATCAAGCGACATATTTTTACTAAAATACTGAAGAACTAAACAAATTTAAAATTCATTGTCTGCATCAAACCAGATTTTTTTACTAAAATACTGAAGAAATAAACAAATTTAAAATTCATTGTCTGCATCAAAACACATTTTTTTACTAAAATACTGAAGAAATAAACAAATTTAAAATTCATTGTCTGCATCAAACGAGATATTTTTACTAAAATACTGAAGAAATAAACAAATTTAAAATTCATTGTCTGCATCAAGCGACATTTTTTTACTAAAATACTGAAGAAATAAACAAATTTAAAATTCATTGTCTGCATCAAAACACATTTTTTTACTAAAATACTGAAGAAATAAACAAATTTAAAATTCATTGTCTGCATCAAGCGACATTTTTTACTAAAATACTGGAGAAATAAACAAATTAAAAATTCATTGTCTGCATCAAGCGACATTTTTTACTAAAATACTGAAGAACTAAACAAATTTAAAATTCATTGTATTTATCAAACCACACTTTTTTACTAAAATACTGAAAAAATAAACAAATTTAAAATTCATTGTCTGCATCAAGCGACATTTTTTTACTAAAGTACTTAAGAAATAAACAGATTTAAAATTCTTGTCTGCATCAAACCAGATATTTTTACTAAAATACTGAAGAAATAAACAAATTTTAAATTCATTGTCTGCATCAAAACACATTTTTTTACGAAAATACTGAAGAAATAAACAAATTTAAAATTCATTGTATTCATCAAACCACATTTTTTTACTATAATACTGAAAAAATAAACAAATAAAAAATTCATTGTCTGCATCAAGCGACATTTTTTTACTAAAATACTGAAGAAATAAATAAATTTAAAATTCATTGTCTGCATCAAACCACATTTTTTTACTAAAACACTGAAGAAATAAACAAATTTAAAATTCATTGTCTGCATCAAGCGACATTTTTTTACTAAAATACTGAAAAATAAAACAAATTTAAAATTTATTGTCTGCATCAAGGGACATTTTTTTACTAAAGTACTGAAGAACTAAACAAATTTAAAATTCTTTGTCTGCATCAAAACGCATTTTTTTACAAAAATACTGAAGAAATAAACAAAATTAAAATTCATTGTCTGCTTCAAGCGACATTTTTTTACTAAAACACTGAAGAAATAAACAAAATTAAAATTCATTGTCTGCATCAAGCGACATTTTTTTACTAAAATACGGAAGAAATAAACAAATTTAAAATTCATTGTATTTATCAAACCACATTTTTTTACTAAAATACTGAAAAAATAAACAAATTTAAAATTCATTGTCTGCATCAAGCGACATTATTTTACTAAAGTACTGAAGAAATAAACATATTTAAAATTCATTGTCTGCATCAAGCGACATTTTTTTACTAAAATACTGAAGAACTAAACAAATTTAAAATTCATTGTCTGCATCAAACCAGATTTTTTTACTAAAATACTGAAGAAATAAACAAATTTAAAATTCATTGTCTGCATCAAAACACATTTTCTTACTAAAATACTGAAGAAATAAACAAATTTAAAATTCATTGTCTGCATCAAACCAGATATTTTTACTAAAATACTGAAGAAATAAACAATTTAAAAATTCATTGTCTGCATCAAGCGTCATTTTTTTACTACAATGCTGAAGAAATAAACAAATTTAGAATTCATTGTCTGCATCAAGCGACATTTTTTTACTAAAATACTGAAGAAATAAACAAATTTAAAATTCATTGTCTGCATCAAGGGACATTTTTTTATTAAAATACTGAAGAAATAAACAAATTTTAAAATTTATTGTCTGCATCAAGCGACATTTTTTTACTAAAATACTGAAGAACTAAACAAATTTAAAATTCATTGTATTCATCAAACCACATTTTTTTACTAAAACACTGAAGAAATAAACAATTAAAAAATTTATTGTCTGCATCCAGCGACATTTTTTTACTAAAATTCAGAAGATAAACAAATTTAGAATTCATTGTCTGCATCAAGCGACATTTTTTTACTAAAATACTGAAGAAATAAACAAATTTAAAATTCATTGTCTGCATCAAGGGACATTTTTTACTAAAATACTGAAGAAATAAACAAATTTTAAAATTTATTGTCTGCATCAAGCGACATTTTTTACTAAAATACTGAAGAACTAAACAAATTTAAAATTCATTGTATTCATCAAACCACATTTTTTTACTAAAACACTGAAGAAATAAACAATTAAAAAATTTATTGTCTGCATCCAGCGACATTTTTTTACTAAAATTCAGAAGATAAACAACTTTAAAATTCATTGCCTGCATCAAGCGACGTTTTTTACTAAAATACTGTAGAAATAAACAAATTAAAAATTTATGGTCTGCATTAAGCGACATGTTTTTACTAAAATACTGAAGAAATAAACAAATTTAAATTCATTGTCTACATCAAGCGACATTTTTTTACTAAATACTGAAGAAATAAACAATTTAAAAATTTATTGTCTGCATCAAAATAATGAAGAAATAAACAAATTTAAAATTCATTGTCTGCATCAAGCGACACTTTTTACTAGAATACTGAAGAAATAAACAAATTAAAAATTCATTGTCTGCATCTAGCGACAATTTTTTACTAAAATGCTGAAGAAATAAACAAATTAAAAATTCATTGTCTGCATCAAGCGACATTTTTTACTAAATACTGAAGAAATAAACAATTTAAAAATTTATTGTCTGCATCAAGCGACACTTTTTACTAAAATACTGAAGAAATAAACAAATTAAAAATTCATTGTCTGCATCAAGCGACATTTTTTTACTAAAATACTGAAAAAATAAACAAATTTAAAATTCATTGTCTGCATCTAGCGACAATTTTTTACTAAAATGCTGAAGAAATAAACAAATTAGAAATTCATTGTCTGTATTAAGCGACATTTTTTTACTAAAATACTGAAGAAATAAACAATTTGAAAATTTTTTGTCTGCATCAAGCGACATTTTTTTACTAAAATACTGAAAAAATAAACAAATTTAAAATTCATTGTCTGCATCTAGCGACAATTTTTTACTAAAATACTGTAGAAATAAACAAATTAAAAATTTATGGTCTGCATTAAGCGACATGTTTTTACTAAAATACTGAAGAAATAAACAAATTTAAATTCATTTTCTGCATCAAGCGACATTTTTTTACTAAATACTGAAGAAATAAACAAAGTAAAAATTCATTGTCTGCATTAAGCGACATTTTTTTACTAAATACTGAAGAAATAAACAATTAAAAAATTTATTGTCTGCATCCAGCAACATTTTTTTTACTAAAATTCAGAAGATAAACAACTTTAAAATTCATTGTCTGCATCAAGCGACATTTTTTACTAAAATACTGTAGAAATAAACAAATTAAAAATTCATTGTCTGCATCTAGCGACAATTTTTTACTAAAATGCTGAAGAAATAAACAAATTAAAAATTCATTGTCTGCATCAAGCGACATTTTTTACTAAATACTGAAGAAATAAACAATTTAAAAATTTATTGTCTGCATCAAGCGACACTTTTTACTAAAATACTGATGAAATAAACAAATTAAAAATTCATTGTCTGCATCAAGCGACATTTTTTTACTAAAATACTGAAAAAATAAACAAATTTAAAATTCATTGTCTGCATCTAGCGACAATTTTTTACTAAAATGCTGAAGAAATAAACAAATTAGAAATTCATTGTCTGTATTAAGCGACATTTTTTTACTAAAATACTGAAGAAATAAACAATTTGAAATTTTTTTGTCTGCATCAAGCGACATTTTTTTACTAAAATACTGAAAAAATAAACAAATTTAAAATTCATTGTCTGCATCTAGCGACAATTTTTTACTAAAATACTGTAGAAATAAACAAATTAAAAATTTATGGTCTGCATTAAGCGACATGTTTTTACTAAAATACTGAAGAAATAAACAAATTTAAATTCATTTTCTGCATCAAGCGACATTTTTTTACTAAATACTGAAGAAATAAACAAAGTAAAAATTCATTGTCTGCATTAAGCGACATTTTTTTACTAAATACTGAAGAAATAAACAATTTAAAAATTTATTGTCTGCATCAAGCGACACTTTTTACTAAAATACTGAAGAAATAAACAAATTAAAAATTCATCGTCTGCATCAAGCGTCATTTCTTTACTAATATACTGAAGAAATAAACAAATTTAAAATTCATTGTCTGCTTCAAGTGACAATTTTTTACTAAAATACTGAAAAAATAAACAAATTTAAAATTCATTGTCTGCATCAAGCGACATTTTTTTACTAAAATACTGTAGAAATAAACAAATTTAAAATTCATTGTCTGTATCAAGCGACATTTTTTTAATAAAATACTGAAGAATACAACAAATTAAAAATTCATAGTCTGCATCAGCCGACATTTTTTTACTAAAATTCTGAAGAAATAAACAAATTTAAAATTCATTGTCTGCATCAAGCGACAATTTTTTACTAAAAGACTATAGTATAAAGCAAATTAAAAATTCGTTTTCTGCATCAAGTGACATTTTTTTACTAAAATACTGAAGAAATAAACAAATTTTAAAATTCGTTGTCTGCAATGAGCGACATTTTTAACTAATATACTGAAGAAGTAACAAATTTAAAATTCTTGTCTGCATCAAGCGACATTATTTCACTAAAATACTGAAGAAATAAACAATTTAAATTTAAAGTCTGCATCAAGCGACAATTTTTACTAAATGATTGAAGAATAAAGCAAAATTTAAAATTCATTGTCTGCATCCAGCAACCACTTTTACTAAAGGACCGTAGAAATAAACAAATTTAAATTAAATTGTCTGCAATGAGGCGACATTTTTTAACGAAAATACTGAATAAATAAACAAATGTAAAATTTATGTCTGGTTATCAAGCCACATTATTATACTGAGAAAATATCATCAAGGGACATTTTTTTACTAAATACTGAAGAAATAAACAAATTTAAAATTTATTGTCTGCATCAAGCGACATTTTTTTACTAAAATACTGAAGAACTAAACAAATTTAAAATTCATTGTATTCATCAAACCACATTTTTTTACTAAAACACTGAAGAAATAAACAATTAAAAATTTATTGTCTGCATCCAGCGACATTTTTTTACTAAAATTCAGAAGATAAACAACTTTAAAATTCATTGCCTGCATCAAGCGACGTTTTTTACTAAAATACTGTAGAAATAAACAAATTAAAAATTTATGGTCTGCATTAAGCGACATGTTTTTACTAAAATGAAGAAATAAACAAATTTAAAATTCATTGTCTACATCAAGCGACATTTTTTTACTAAAACTGAAGAAATAAACAATTTAAAAATTTATTGTCTGCATCAAAATAATGAAGAAATAAACAAATTTAAAATTCATTGTCTGCATCAAGCGACACTTTTTACTAAATACTGAAGAAATAAACAAAGTAAAAAGTTCATTGTCTGCATCTAAGCGACATTTTTACTAAATATAGCTGAAGAAAATAAACAAATTAAAAATTCACTTGATCTGCATCTAAGCGACAATTTTTTAACTAAAATAGCTGGAAGAAATAAACAAATTAGAAAAATTCATTGATCCTGTATCAAGCGAACACTTTTTGACTAAAATACTGAAGAAATAAACAATTGAAAATTCATTTGTCTGCAGCAAGCGGACATTTTTTTACTAAATATACGGAAGGGAAAATACAACGAAATTTAAAAGTTCACTTGTCCTGCATTCTAGCGACAATTTTTTACTAAAATAGCTGTAGAAATAAAGCAAATTAAGAAATTCATTGTCGGCATTAAGCGACCAGTTTTTGACTACAATTACTTGAAGAAATAAACAATATTAGAATTCATGTTGTCTGCTCAATCGACGTGGACATATTGTTTCACTAAATACTGAAAAAATAAACAAAGTTAAAAATTCATTGTCTGCATCTAAAGGCTACAATTTTTTTACTTAAAATACTGTAAGAAATAAACAATTTAAAAATTATGGTCTTGTCTGCATCTAGCGACATTTTTTACTAAAATGCTGAAGAAATAAACAATTAAAAATTCATTGTCTGCATCAAGCGACATTTTTACAATACTGAAGAAATAATAAACAATTTAAAAATTTATTGTCTGCATCAAGCGAACTTTTTACAAAAATAGAAGAATAAAAAACAAATTAAAAATTCATGTCTGCATCAAGCGACATTTTTTACTAAAATACTGAAAAATAAACAAATTTAAAATTCATGTCTGCATCTAGCGACAATTTTTTACTAAAATGCTGAAGAAAAAACAATTAGAAATTCATTGTCTGTATTAAGCGACATTTTTTACTAAAATACTGAAGAAATAAACAATTTGAAAATTTTGTCTGCATCAAGCGACATTTTTTACTAAAATACTGAAAAAATAACAAATTTAAAATTCATTGTCTGCATCTAGCGACAATTTTTTACTAAAATACTGTAGAAATAAACAAATTAAAATTATGGTCTGCATAAGCGACAGTTTTTACTAAAATACTGAAGAAATAAACAAATTTAAATTCATTTTCTGCATCAAGCGACATTTTTTTACTAAATACTGAAGAAAAAACAAGTAAAAAATTCATTGTCTGCATAAGCGACATTTTTTACTAAATACTGAGAAATAAACAATTAAAAAATTTATGTCTGCATCCAGCAACATTTTTTTTACTAAAATTCAGAAGAAACAACTTTAAAATCATTGTCTGCATCAAGCGACATTTTTTACTAAAATACTGTAGAAAAAACAAATTAAAAATTCATTGTCTGCATTAGCGACAATTTTTTACTAAAATGCTGAAGAAATAAACAAATTAAAAATTCATGTCTGCATCAGCGACATTTTTTACTAAATACTGAAGAAATAAACAATTTAAAAATTATTGTCTGCATCAAGCGACACTTTTTACTAAAATACTGATGAAATAAACAAATTAAAAATTCATTGTCTGCATCAAGCGACATTTTTTACTAAAATACTGAAAAATAAACAAATTTAAAATTCATTGTCTGCATCTAGCGACAATTTTTTACTAAAATGCTGAAGAAATAAACAAAATTTGAAATTCATTGTCTGTATTAAGCGACATTTTTTACTAAAATACTGAAGAAATAAACAATTTGAAATTTTTTGTCTGCATCAAGCGACATTTTTTTACTAAAATACTGAAAAAATAAACAAATTTAAAATTCATTGTCTGCTCTAGCGACAATTTTTTACTAAAATACTGTAGAAAAAACAAATTAAAATTATGGTCTGCATTAAGCGACATGTTTTACTAAAATACTGAAGAAATAACAAATTTAAATTTTTTCTGCATCAAGCGACATTTTTTACTAAATACGAAGAAATAAACAAAGTAAAAATTCATTGTCTGCATTAAGCGACTTTTTTACTAAATACTGAAGAAATAAACAATTTAAAAATTATGGTCTGCATCAAGCGACACTTTTTACTAAAATACTGAAGAAATAAACAAATTAAAAATTCATCGTCTGCATCAAGCGTCATTTCTTACTAACTATACTGAAGAAATAAACAAATTAAAATTCATTGTCTGCTTCAAGTGACAATTTTTTACTAAAATACTGAAAAAATAAACAATTTAAAATTCATTGTCTGCATCAAGCGACATTTTTTACTAAAATACGTAGAAATAAACAAATTTAAAATTCATTGTCTGTATCAAGCGACATTTTTTTATAAAATACTGAAAATACAACAATTAAAAATTCATAGTCTGCATCAGCCGACATTTTTTTACTAAAATTCTGAAGAAATAAACAAATTTAAAATTCATTGTCTGCATCAAGCGACAATTTTTTACTAAAAGACTATAGTATAACAGCAAATTAAAAATTCGTTCTGCATCAGTGACATTTTTTTACTAAAATACTGAAGAAATAACAATTTTAAAATTCGTTGTCTGCATGAGCGACATTTTTTAACTAATATCTGAAGAAGTAAACAAATTTAAAATTCATTGTCTGCATCAAGCGACATTTTTCACTAAAATATGAAGAATAAACAAATTTAAAATTAACGTCTGCATCAAGCGCAATTTTTTACTAAATGATTGAAGAATAAAGCAAATTAAATTATTGTCTGCACCAGCACTTTTTTACTAAAGTACCGGAATAAACAAATTTAAAATCATTGTCTGCAATGAGCGACATTTTTTAACTAAAATACTGAATAAATAACAAATTTAAAAATTTATGTCGTATCAAGCCACATTATTTTACTAAACTATGAAGAAATAAACAAATTAAAAATTTAATCTGCATCAAGCGACGTTTTTTACTAAATATGAAGAAATAAACAATTAAAAATTATTGTCTGCACCAGCGACATTTTTTTACTAAAATTCAGAAGATAAACAATTTAAAATCATTGTCTGCATCAAGCGACATTTTTTACTAAAATACTGTAGAAATAAACAAATTAAAAATTTATGGTCTGCATTAAGCGACAGTTTACTAAAATACTGAAGAAATAAACAAATTTAAATTCATGTCTACATCAAGCGACATTTTTTACTAAATACTGAAGAAATAAACAATTTAAAAATATATGTCGCATCAAAATATGAAGAAATAAACAAATTAAAAATTCATGTCTGCATCAAGCGACACTTTTTACTAGAATACTGAAGAAATAAACAAATTAAAAATTCATTGTCTGCATCTAGCGACATTTTTTACTAAAATGCTGAAGAAATAAACAAATAAAAATTCATTGTCTGCATCAAGCGACATTTTTTACTAATACTGAAGAAATAAACAATTTAAAAATTTATTGTCTGCAAGCGAACTTTTACTAAAATATGAGAATTAAACAAATTAAAAATTCATTGTCTGCATCAAGCGACATTTTTTACTAATATACTGAAAAATAAACAAATTTAAAATTCACTGTCTGCATCTAGCGACAATTTTTTACTAAAATGCTGAAGAAATAAACAAATTAGAAATTCATTGTCTGTATCAAGCGACATTTTTTACTAAAATACTGAAGAATAAACAATTTGAAAATTTTGGTCTGCATCAAGCGACATTTTTTACTAAAATACTGAAAAATAAACAAATTAAAATCATATGTCTGCATCTAGCGACAATTTTTTACTAAAATACTGTAGAAATAAACAAATTAAAATTATGGTCTGCATTAAGCGACATGTTTTTACTAAAATAGAAGAAATAAACAAATTTAAATTCATTTTCTGCATCAAGCGACTTTTTACTAAATACTGAAGAAAAATAAACAAGTAAAATTCATTGTCTGCATTAAGCGACATTTTTTACTAAATACTGAAGAAATAAACAATTAAAAAATTTATTGTCTGCATCAAGCGACACTTTTTACTAAAATACTGAAGAAATAAACAAATTAAAAATTCATTGTCTGCATCAGCGTCATTTCTTTACTAAAATACTGAAGAAATAACAAATATAAAATTCATTGTGCTTCAAGTGACAATTTTTTACTAAAATACTGAAAAAATAAACAATTTAAAATTCATTGTCTGCATCTAGCGACAATTTTTTACTAAAATACTGTAGAAATAAACAATTAAAAAATTTATGGTCTGCATTAAGCGACATGTTTTTACTAAAATACTGAAGAAATAAACAATTTAAAATTCATTTTCTGCATCAAGCGACATTTTTTACTAAATACTGAAGAAATAAACAAAGTAAAAATTCATTGTCTGCATTAAGCGACATTTTTTTACTAAATACTGAAGAAATAAACAATTTTAAAAATTTATTGTCTGCATCAAGCGACACTTTTTACTAAAATACTGAAGAAATAAACAAATTAAAAATTCATCGTCTGCATCAAGCGTCATTTCTTTACTAATATACTGAAGAAATAAACAAATTTAAAATTCATTGTCTGCATCAAGCGACATTTTTTACTAAAATACTGAAAAATAAACAAATTTAAAATTCATTGTCTGCATCAAGCGACATTTTTTTACTAAAATACTGAAGAAATAAACAAATTTAAAATTCATTGTCTGTATCAAGCGACATTTTTTTAATAAAATACTGAAGAATACAACAAATTAAAAATTCATAGTCTGCATCAGCCGACATTTTTTTACTAAAATTCTGAAGAAATAAACAAATTTAAAATTCATTGTCTGCATCAAGCGACAATTTTTTACTAAAAGACTATAGTATAAAGCAAATTAAAAATTCGTTTTCTGCATCAAGTGACATTTTTTTACTAAAATACTGAAGAAATAAACAAATTTAAAATTCGTTGTCTGCAATGAGCGACATTTTTTAACTAATATACTGAAGAAGTAAACAAATTTAAAATTCATTGTCTGCATCAAGCGACATTATTTCACTAAAATACTGAAGAAATAAACAAATTTAAAATTTAAAGTCTGCATCAAGCGACAATTTTTTACTAAATGATTGAAGAATAAAGCAAATTTAAAATTCATTGTCTGCATCCAGCAACACTTTTTTACTAAAGTACCGTAGAAATAAACAAATTTAAAATTCATTGTCTGCAATGAGCGACATTTTTTAACTAAAATACTGAATAAATAAACAAATTTAAAATTTATTGTCTGTATCAAGCCACATTATTTTACTAAAATACTGAAGAAATAAACAAATTAAAAATTTATAATCTGCATCAAGCGACGTTTTTTTACTAAATACTGAAGAAATAAACAATTAAAAAATTTATTGTCTGCATCCAGCGACATTTTTTTACTAAAATTCAGAAGATAAACAATTTTAAAATTCATTGTCTGCATCAAGCGACATTTTTTACTAAAATACTGTAGAAATAAACAAATTAAAAATTTATGGTCTGCATTAAGCGACATGTTTTTACTAAAATACTGAAGAAATAAACAAATTTAAAATTCATTGTCTGCATCAAGCGACATTTTTTACTAAATACTGAAGAAATAAACAATTTAAAAATATATTGTCTGCATCAAAATAATGAAGAAATAAACAAATTTAAAATTCATTGTCTGCATCAAGCGACACTTTTTACTAGAATACTGAAGAAATAAACAAATTAAAAATTCATTGTCTGCATCTAGCGACAATTTTTTACTAAAATGCTGAAGAAATAAACAAATTAAAAATTCATTGTCTGCATCAAGCGACATTTTTTACTAAATACTGAAGAAATAAACAATTTTAAAAATTATTGTCTGCATCAAGCGACACTTTTTACTAAATACTGAAGAATTAAACAAATTAAAAATTCATTGTCTGCATCAAGCGACATTTTTTTACTAATACTGAAAAATAAACAAATTTAAAATTCACTGTCTGCATCTAGCGACATTTTTTACTAAAATGCTGAAGAAATAAACAAATTAGAAATTCATTGTCTGTATCAAGCGACATTTTTTGACTAAAATACTGAAGAAATAAACAATTTGAAAATTTTTTGTCTGCATCAAGCGACATTTTTTTACTAAAATACTGAAAAATAAACAAATTTAAAATTCATTGTCTGCATCTAGCGACATTTTTTACTAAAATACTGTAGAAATAAACAAATTAAAAATTTATGGTCTGCATTAAGCGACATGTTTTTACTAAAATACTGAAGAAATAAACAAATTTAAAATTCATTTTCTGCATCAAGCGACATTTTTTTACTAAATACTGAAGAAATAAACAAAGTAAAAATTATTGTCTGCATTAAGCGACATTTTTTTACTAAATACTGAAGAATAAACAATTAAAAAATTTATTGTCTGCATCCAGCGACATTTTTTTACTAAAATACAGAAGATAAACAACTTTAAAATTCATTGTCTGCATCAAGCGACATTTTTTACTAAAATACTGTAGAAATAAACAAATTAAAAATTCATTGTCTGCATCTAGCGACAATTTTTTACTAAAATGCTGAAGAAATAAACAAATTAAAAATTCATTGTCTGCATCAAGCGACATTTTTACAAATACTGAAGAAATAAACAATTTAAAAATTTATTGTCTGCATCAAGCGACACTTTTTACTAAAATACTGAAGAAATAAACAAATTAAAAATTCATTGTCTGCATCAAGCGACATTTTTTTACTAAAATACTGAAAAATAAACAATTAAAATTCATTGTCTGCATCTAGCGACAATTTTTTACTAAAATGCTGAAGAAATAAACAAATTAGAAATTCATTGTCTGCATTAAGCGACATTTTTTACTAAAATACTGAAGAAATAAACAATTTGAAAATTTTTTGTCTGCATCAAGCGACATTTTTTTACTAAAATACTGAAAAAAAAACAAATTTAAAATCATTGTCTGCATCTAGCGACAATTTTTTACTAAAATACTGTAGAAATAAACAAATTAAAAATTTATGGTCTGCATTAAGCGACATGTTTTTACTAAAATACTGAAGAAATAAACAAATTTAAAATTCATTTTCTGCATCAAGCGACATTTTTTACTAAATACTGAAGAAATAAACAAAGTAAAAATTCATTGTCTGCATTAAGCGACATTTTTTTACTAAATACTGAAGAATAAACAATTTAAAAATTTATTGTCTGCATCAAGCGACACTTTTTACTAAAATACTGAAGAAATAAACAAATTAAAAATTCATTGTCTGCATCAAGCGACATTTTTTACTAATACTGAAGAAATAAACAAATTTAAAATTCATTGTCTGCTTCAAGTGACAATTTTTTACTAAAATACTGAAAAATAAACAAATTAAAAATTCATTGTCTGCATCAAGCGACATTTTTTTACTAAAATACTGTAGAATAAACAAATTTAAAATTCATTGTCTGTATCAAGCGACATTTTTTTAATAAAATACTGAAGAATACAACAATTAAAATTCATAGTCTGCATCAGCCGACATTTTTTTACTAAAATACTGAAGAAATAAACAAATTTAAAATTCATTGTCTGCATCAAGCGACAATTTTTTACTAAAAGACTGTAGTATAAAGCAAATTAAAAATTCATTGTCTGCATCAAGTGACATTTTTTTACTAAAATACTGAAGAAATAAACAATTTAAAATTCGTTGTCTGCAATGAGCGACATTTTTTAACTAATATACTGAAGAAGTAAACAAATTTAAAATTCATTGTCTGCATCAAGCGACATTTTTCACTAAAATACTGAAGAAATAAACAAATTTAAAATTTAAAGTCTGCATCAAGCGACAATTTTTTACTAAATGATTGAAGAATAAAGCAAATTTAAAATTCATTGTCTGCATCCAGCAACACTTTTTACTAAATACTGAAGAAATAAACAAATTTAAAATCATTGTCTGCAATGAGCGACATTTTTTAACTAAATACTGAATAAATAAACAAATTTAAAAATTTATTGTCTGTATCAAGCCACATTTTTTACTAAAATACTGAAGAAATAAACAAATTAAAAATTTATAATCTGCATCAAGCGACTTTTTTACTAAATACTGAAGAAATAAACAATTAAAAAATTTATTGTCTGCATCCAGCGACATTTTTTTACTAAAATACAGAAGATAAACAATTTAAAATTCATTGTCTGTATCAAGCCACATTATTTTACTAAAATACTGAAGAAATAAACAAATTAAAAATTTATAATCTGCATCAAGCGACATTTTTTTACTAAAACTGAAGAAATAAACAATTAAAAAATTTATTGTCTGCATCCAGCGACATTTTTTTACTAAAATACAGAAGATAAACAACTTTAAAATTCATTGTCTGCATCAAGCGACATTTTTTACTAAAATACTGTAGAAATAAACAAATTAAAAATTTATGGTCTGCATTAAGCGACATGTTTTTACTAAAATACTGAAAAATAAACAAATTTAAAATTCATTGTCTACATCAAGCGACATTTTTTTACTAAATACTGAAGAAATAAACAATTTAAAAATTTATTGTCTGCATCAAAATAATGAAGAAATAAACAAATTTAAAATTCATTGTCTGCATCAAGCGACACTTTTTACTAGAATACTGAAGAATAAACAAATTAAAAATTCATTGTCTGCATCTAGCGACAATTTTTTACTAAAATGCTGAAGAAATAACAAATTAAAAATTCATTGTCTGCATCAAGCGACTTTTTACTAAATACTGAAGAAATAAACAATTTAAAAATTTATTGTCTGCATCAAGCGACACTTTTTACTAAAATACTGAAGAATTAAACAAATTAAAAATTCATGTCTGCATCAAGCGACATTTTTTACTAAATACTGAAAAATAAACAAATTTAAAATTCACTGTCTGCATCTAGCGACATTTTTTACTAAAACTGAAGAAATAAACAAATTAAAAATTCATTGTCTGCATCAAGCGACATTTTTTGACTAAAATACTGAAGAAATAAACAATTTAAAATTTTGTCTGCATCAAGCGACATTTTTTACTAAAATACTGAAAAATAAACAAATTTAAAATTCATTGTCTGCATCTAGCGACATTTTTTACTAAAATACTGTAGAAATAAACAAATTAAAAATTCATTGTCTGCAAGCGACATTTTTTACTAAAATACTGAAGAAATAAACAAATTTAAAATTCATTTTCTGCATCAAGCGACATTTTTTTACTAAATACTGAAGAAATAAACAAGTAAAAATTCATTGTCTGCATTAAGCGACATTTTTTTACTAAATACTGAAGAAATAAACAATTTAAAAATTATGTCTGCATCAAGCGACACTTTTTACTAAAATACTGAAGAAATAACAAATTAAAAATTCATTGTCTGCATCAAGCGTCATTTCTTTACTAAAATACTGAAGAAATAAACAAATATAAAATTCATTGTCTGCTTCAAGTGACAATTTTTTACTAAAATACTGAAAAAATAAACAAATTTAAAATTCATTGTCTGCATCAAGCGACATTTTTTTACTAAAATACTGTAGAAATAAACAAATTTAAAATTCATTGTCTGTATCAAGCGACATTTTTTTACTAAAATACTGAAGAAATAAACAAATTAGAAATTCATTGTCTGTATCAAGCGACATTTTTTTACTAAAATACTGAAGAAATAAACAATTTGAAAATGTTTTGTCTGCATCAAGCGACATTTTTTGACTAAAATACTGAAGAAATAAACAAATTCAAAATTCATTGTCTGCATCAAGCGACATTTTTTTACTAAAATACTGAAGAAAGAAATAAATTTAAAATTCATTGTCTGCATCAACGACATTTTTTACTAAAATACTGAAGAAATAAACAAATTTAAAATTCATTGTCTGCATCAAGCGACATTTTTTACTAAAATACTGAAGAATAAACAAATTAAAAATTCATGTCTGCATCAAGCGACATTTTTTTACTAAAATACTGAAGAAATAAACAAATTTAAAATTCATTGTCTGCATCAAGCGACAATTTTTTACTAAAAGACTGTAGTATAAAGCAAATTAAAAATTCATTTTCTGCATCAAGAGACATTTTTTTACTAAAATACTGAAGAAATAAACAAATTTAAAATTCGTTGTCTGCAATGAGCGACATTTTTTAACTAATATACTGAAGAAGTAAACAAATTTAAAATTCATTGTCTACATCAAGCGACATTTTTCACTAAAATACTGAAGAAATAACAAATTTAAAATTTAAAGTCTGCATCAAGCGACAATTTTTTACTAAATACTGAAGAATAAACAATTTAAAATTCATTGTCTGCATAAGCGACATTTTTTACTAAATGATTGAAGAATAAAGCAAATTTAAAATTCATTGTCTGCATCCAGCAACACTTTTTACTAAAGTACCGTAGATATAAACAAATTTAAAATTCATTGTCTGCAATGAGCGACATTTTTTAACTGAATTACTGAATAAATAAACAATTTAAAATTCATTGTCTACATCAAGCGACATTATTTCACTAAAATACTGAAGAAATAAACAAATTTAAAATTTAAAGTCTGCATCAAGCGACAATTTTTTACTAAATGATTGAAGAATAAAGCAAATTTAAAATTCATTGTCTGCATCCAGCAACACTTTTTTACTAAAGTACCGTAGATATAAACAAATTTAAAATTCATTGTCTGCAATGAGCGACATTTTTTAACTGAATTACTGAATAAATAAACAATTTTAAAATTCATTGTCTGTATCAAGCCACATTATTTTACTAAAATACTGAAGAAATAAACAAATTAAAAATTTATAATCTGCATCAAGCGACGTTTTTTTACTAAATACTGAAGAAATAAACAATTAAAAAATTTATTGTCTGCATCCAGCGACATTTTTTTACTAAAATACAGAAGATAAACAACTTTAAAATTCATTGTCTGCATCAAGCGACATTTTTTACTAAAATACTGTAGAAATAAACAAATTAAAAATTTATGGTCTGCATTAAGCGACATGTTTTTACTAAAATACTGAAGAAATAAACAAATTTAAATTCATTGTCTACATCAAGCGACATTTTTTTACTAAATACTGAAGAAATAAACAATTTAAAAATTTATTGTCTGCATCAAGCGACATTTTTTTACCACAATACTGAAGAAATACACAATTTTAAAATTCATTGTCTGCATCAAGCGACATTTTTTACTAAAATACTGAAGAAATAAACAATTTAAAAATTTATTGTCTGCATCAAGCGACACTTTTTACTAAAATACTGATGAAATAAACAAATTAAAAATTCATTGTCTGCATCAAGCGACATTTTTTTACTAAAATACTGAAAAAATAAACAAATTTAAAATTCATTGTCTGCATCTAGCGACAATTTTTTACTAAAATGCTGAAGAAATAAACAAATTAAAAATTCATTGTCTGCATCAAGCGACATTTTTTTACTAAATACTGAAGAAATAAAAAATTTAAAATTATTGTCTGCATCAAATAATGAAGAAATAAACAAATTTAAAATTCATTGTCTGCATCAAGCGACACTTTTTACTAGAATACTGAAGAAATAAACAAATTAAAAATTCATTGTCTGCATCTAGCGACAATTTTTTACTAAAATGCTGAAGAAATAAACAAATTAAAATTCATTGTCTGCATCAAGCGAACATTTTTTACTAAATACTGAAGAAATAAACAATTTAAAAATTTATTGTCTGCATCAAGCGACACTTTTTACTAAAATACTGATGAAATAAACAAATTAAAAATTCATTGTCTGCATCAAGCGACATTTTTTTACTAAAATACTGAAAAAATAAACAAATTTAAAATTCATTGTCTGCATCTAGCGACAATTTTTTACTAAAATGCTGAAGAAATAAACAAATTAGAAATTCATTGTCTGTATTAAGCGACATTTTTTTACTAAAATACTGAAGAACTAAACAATTTGAAATTTTTTTGTCTGCATCAAGCGACATTTTTTTTACTAAAATACTGAAAAAATAAACAAATTTAAATTCATGTCTGCATCTAGCGACAATTTTTTACTAAATACTGTAGAAATAAACAAATTAAAAATTTATGGTCTGCATTAAGCGACATGTTTTTACTAAAATACTGAAGAAATAAACAAATTTAAAATTCATTTCTGCATCAAGCGACATTTTTTTACTAAATACTGAAGAAATAAACAAAGTAAAAATTCATTGTCTGCATTAAGCGACATTTTTTTACTAAATACTGAAGAAATAAACAATTTAAAAATTTATTGTCTGCATCAAGCGACACTTTTTACTAAAATACTGAAGAAATAAACAAATTAAAAATTCATTGTCTGCATCAAGCGTCATTTCTTTACTAAAATACTGAAGAAATAAACAATTAAAATTCATTGTCTGCATCAAGCGACAATTTTTTACTAAAATACTGAAAAAATAAACAAATTTAAAATTCATTGTCTGCATCAAGCGACATTTTTTTACTAAAATACTGTAGAAATAAACAAATTTAAAATTCATTGTCTGCATCAAGCGACATTTTTTTACTAAAATACTGAAGAAATAAACAAATTAAAAATTCATTGTCTGCATCAAGCGACATTTTTTTACTAAAATACTGAAGAAATAAACAATTTAAAAATTTATTGTCTGCATCAAGCGACATTTTTTTACTAAAATACTGAAGAAATAAACAAATTTAAAATTCATTGTCTGCATCAAGCGACATTTTTTTACTAAAAACTGAAGAAATAAACAAATTTAAAATTCATTGTCTGCATCAAGCGACATTTTTTTACTAAAATACTGAAGAAATAAACAAATTTAAAATTCATTGTCTGCATCAAGCGACACTTTTTACATAAAATACTGAAGAATAAACAAATTAAAAATTCATTGTCTGCATCAAGCGACATTTTTTTACTAAAATACTGAAGAAATAAACAAATTTAAAATTCATTGTCTGCATCAAGCGACAATTTTTTACTAAAATACTGTAGAAATAAACAAATTAAAAATTCATTGTCTGCATCAAGGGACATTTTTTTACTAAAATACTGAAGAAATAAACAAATTTAAAATTCATTGTCTGCAATGAGCGACATTTTTTTACAAAAATACTGAAGAACTAAACAAATTTAAAATTCATTGTCTACATCAAGCGACATTTTTTAACTAAAATACTGAAGAAATAACAAATTAAAAATTCAATGTCTGCATCAAGCGACATTTTTTTACTAAATACTGAAGAATAAACAAATTTAAAATTCATTGTCTGCATCCAGCAACATTTTTTTACTAAAGTACCGTAGAAATAAACAAATTTAAAATTCATTGTCTGCAATGAGCGACATTTTTTAACTAAAATACTGAAGAAATACAATTTTAAAATTCATTGTATTCATCAAACCACATTTTTTTACTAAAATACTGAAGAAATAAACAATTTAAAAATTAATTGTCTGCATCAAGCGACATTTTGTTGCTAAATACTGAAGAAATAAACAAATTAAAAATTCATTGTCTGCATTAAGCGACATTTTTTCACAAAAATACTGAAGAAATAAACAATTTTAAAATTCAATGTCTGCATCAAGCCACATTTTTTTACTAAAATACTGTAGAAATAAACAATTAAAAATTTATGGCTGCATTAAGCGACATGTTTTTTACTAAAATACTGAAGAAATAAACAAATTTAAATTCATTTTCTGACATCAAGCGACATTTTTTTACTAAATACTGAAAGAAATAAACAAAGTTAAAAATTCATTGTCTGCATGCAGCGACATTTTTTTTACGCACAAATACTGAAGAAATACACAATTTAAAATTCATTGTCTGCATCAAGCGACACTTTTTTACTAAAAATACTGAAGAAATAAACAAATTTAAACATTCCATGTCTGCCGCAAGCGATCACTTTCTTTACTAAAATATCTGAAGAAAATAATCAAATATAAAAATTCATTGTCTGCATCAAGGCACATTCCTTTACTAACATACTGAAGAAATAAACAAATTTAAAATTCATGTCTGCATCAAGCGGACATTTCTTTACTAAATTACTGTAGAAAATAAACAATTTAAAATTCATTGTCTGCTATCAAGCGACATTTTTTTACTAAAATACTGAAGAAATACACAATTTTAAAATTCATTGTCTGCATCAAGCGACATTTTTTTACTAAAATAATGAAGAAATAAACAATTTTAAAATTCATTGTCTGCATCAAGCGACACTTTTTACTAAAATACTGAAGAAATAATCAAATTAAAAATTCATTGTCTGCATCAAGCGACATTTCTTTACTAAAATACTGAAGAAATAAACAAATTAAAAATTCATTGTCTGCATCAAGCGTCATTTCTTTACTAAAATACTGAAGAAATAAACAAATTTAAAATTCATTGTCTGCATCAAGCGACATTTTTTTACTAAAATACTGAAGAAATACACAATTTTAAAATTCATTGTCTGCATCAAGTGACATTTTTTTACTAAAATAATGAAGAAATACACAATTTTAAAATTCATTGGCTGCATCAAGCGACATTTTTTTACTAAAATACTGAAGAAATAAACAAATTTAAAATTCATTGTCTGCATCAAGCGACACTTTTTACTAAAATACTGACGAAATAAACAGATTAAAAATTCATTGTCTGCATAAACGTCATTTCTTTACTAAAATACTGAAGAAATAAACAAATTTAAAATTCATTGTCTGCATCCAGCAACATTTTTTTACTAAAGTACCGTAGAAATAAACAAATTTAAAATTCATTGTCTGCAATGAGCGACATTTTTTAACTAAAATACTGAAGAAATAAACAAATTTAAAATTCATTGTCTGCATCCAGCAACATTTTTTTACTAAAGTACCGTAGAAATAAACAAATTTAAAATTCATTGTCTGCAATGAGCGACATTTTTTTACTAAAATACTGAAGAAATAAACAAATTTAAAATTCATTGTCTGCATCAAGCGACATTTTATTACTAAAATACTGAAGAAATACACAATTTTAAAATTCATTGTCTGCATCAAGCGACATTTTTTTACTAAAATACTGAAGAAATAAACAAATTTAAAATTCATTGTCTGCATCAAGCGACATTTCTTTACTAAAATACTGAAGAAATAAACAAATTAAAAATTCAATGTCTGCATCAAGCGTCATTTCTTTACTAAATTACTGAAGAAATAAACAAATTTAAAATTCATTGTCTGCATCAAGCGACATTTTTTTACTAAAATACTGAAGAAATACACAATTTTAAAATTCATTGTCTGCATCAAGTGACATTTTTTTACTAAAATAATGAAGAAATAAACAAATTTAAAATTCATTGTCTGCATCAAGCGACACTTTTTACATAAAATACTGAAGAAATAAACAAATTAAAAATTCATTGTCTGCATCTAGCGACAATTTTTTACTAAAATGCTGAAGAAATAAACAAATTAAAAATTCATTGTCTGCATCAAGCGACATTTTTTTACTAAATACTGAAGAAATAAAAAATTTAAAAATTTATTGTCTGCATCAAGCGACTTTTTTTTACTAAAATACTGAAAAAATAAACAAATTTAAAATTCATTGTCTGCATCAAGCGACATTTTTTTACTAAAATACTGAAGAAATACACAATTTTAAAATTCATTGGCTGCATCAAGCGACATTTTTTTACTAAAATACTGAAGAAATAAACAAATTTAAAATTCATTGTCTGCATCAAGCGACACTTTTTACTAAAATACTGACGAAATAAACAGATTAAAAATTCATTGTCTGCATAAACGTCATTTCTTTACTAAAATACTGAAGAAATAAACAAATTTAAAATTCATTGTCTGCATCCAGCAACATTTTTTTACTAAAGTACCGTAGAAATAAACAAATTTAAAATTCATTGTCTGCAATGAGCGACATTTTTTAACTAAAATACTGAAGAAATAAACAAATTTAAAATTCATTGTCTGCATCCAGCAACATTTTTTTACTAAAGTACCGTAGAAATAAACAAATTTAAAATTCATTGTCTGCAATGAGCGACATTTTTTTACTAAAATACTGAAGAAATAAACAAATTTAAAATTCATTGTCTGCATCAAGCGACATTTTATTACTAAAATACTGAAGAAATACACAATTTTAAAATTCATTGTCTGCATCAAGCGACATTTTTTTACTAAAATACTGAAGAAATAAACAAATTTAAAATTCATTGTCTGCATCAAGCGACACTTTTTACTAAAATACTGACGAAATAAACAAATTAAAAATTCATTGTCTGCATCAAGCGTCATTTCTTTACTAAAATACTGAAGAAATAAACAAATTTAAAATTCATTGTCTGCATCAAGGGACATTTTTTTACTAAAATACTGAAGAAATAAACATATTTTAAAATTCATTGTCTGCATCAAGCGACATTTTTTTACAAAAATACTGAAGAACTAAACAAATTTAAAATTCATTGTATTCATCAAACCACATTTTTTTACTAAAACAATGAAGAAATAAACAAAATTAAAATTCATTGTCTGCATCACGCGACATTTTTTTACTAAAATACTGAAGAAATACACAATTTTAAAATTCATTGTCTGCATCAAGTGACATTTTTTTACTAAAATAATGAAGAAATACACAATTTTAAAATTCATTGGCTGCATCAAGCGACATTTTTTTACTAAAATACTGAAGAAATAAACAAATTTAAAATTCATTGTCTGCATCAAGCGACACTTTTTACTAAAATACTGACGAAATAAACAGATTAAAAATTCATTGTCTGCATAAACGTCATTTCTTTACTAAAATACTGAAGAAATAAACAAATTTAAAATTCATTGTCTGCATCCAGCAACATTTTTTTACTAAAGTACCGTAGAAATAAACAAATTTAAAATTCATTGTCTGCAATGAGCGACATTTTTTAACTAAAATACTGAAGAAATAAACAAATTTAAAATTCATTGTCTGCATCCAGCAACATTTTTTTACTAAAGTACCGTAGAAATAAACAAATTTAAAATTCATTGTCTGCAATGAGCGACATTTTTTTACTAAAATACTGAAGAAATAAACAAATTTAAAATTCATTGTCTGCATCAAGCGACATTTTATTACTAAAATACTGAAGAAATACACAATTTTAAAATTCATTGTCTGCATCAAGCGACATTTTTTTACTAAAATACTGAAGAAATAAACAAATTTAAAATTCATTGTCTGCATCAAGCGACACTTTTTACTAAAATACTGACGAAATAAACAAATTAAAAATTCATTGTCTGCATCAAGCGTCATTTCTTTACTAAAATACTGAAGAAATAAACAAATTTAAAATTCATTGTCTGCATCCAGCAACATTTTTTTACTAAAGTACCGTAGAAATAAACAAATTTAAAATTCATTGTCTGCAATGAGCGACATTTTTTAACTAAAATACTGAATAAATAAACAAATTTAAAATTCATTGTCTGCATCAAGCGACATTTTTTTACTAAAATACTGAAGAAATAAACAATTTGAAAATTTTTTGTCTGCATCAAGCGACATTTTTTTACTAAAATACTGAAGAAATAAACAAATTTAAATTCATTGTCTGCATCAAGCAACATTTTTTTACTAAAATACTGAAGAAATAAAAAAATTTAAAATTCATTGTCTGCATCAAGCGACATTTTTTTACTAAAATACTGAAGAAAGAAATAAATTTAAAATTCATTGTCTGCTTTAAACGACATGTTATTGACAAAATTATTTATAAAATATACAAATTTTAAAATAATTAATTGTCTAATATAGCATTAATTTAAAACAATTAAAATATTTTTATAATACTTGTTAGAATACATTGTCTGCAAAAAGTAATATTATTTTATAACTTTTTTTAGAAATTAATGAAACTGAAAATTACAAAATATATATCAAATAAATACGTATATACGAGATGTTATATTATGTTATTTATTTTATTTTCAATGCAGCGATATTGGAACGTATATTTTTATCAATTTTTAAAGATTTACGTATTATACCATACATAATTATGAAATATATATATGTTAGAAAATCAAACATTTGAAACTTTTAATATACATTATATTAACGTTCATTACATGACAGTCTCATGCCTGTAAATGCAGAGAGAAAATAATACAAACCAACATTCGAAAATAAACTGTTATAGTTAAATATCATGATGAGTAAAAGGAATAAATTGTATACATTTTTTAAAATAAAATATTTTATAATTTATTTTTATTTATTTTAATAATATAACAGCAAATTTTAATTAATAGTTTAAAGCACATGAAAAAAAAATTGGTTTGAAAATAAAATAAAATAATTGTATCAAAATCGTTTAAAATTTATTTGTTATAAACGAATAATAAATTTATGACTACACTTTATAATCAACGTCTAGCCTCAAAAATGTGATTCAATCGAGGGAGCGTTAGCGACCGAGGTAATATTGCTAGTCATAAATAAGATTAAAGGCGCGTCAAATATTTTTTCCGCACCGATCGAAAAAGAGACTGAGAAAGCAAAGGCATTAGTGACAGACACGGCGAAATTACTCGACGAAAACTCATTCAAGGCGTGACAGATTTTACAATTCCCTTCGATAATCAATTAATTAAAAGATCACCCGAACAAGCAAACTCTTTTAAGATTCAAGACGAATTATTTAATAAAATTAATTTAGATGAATTAAGAACAAACACCGGAATAAAACCAAAAATTAGATAGGAGGGAAATTAACCTTTTGGCTGCGTGATAGTTCAAGCACTAAACGACCTTTTATAAAATGCAAAATATATATATGAGATCATTGGATATTTCAGGTAGAGTCCCCACCCTGACTGCTGGTCGATAAATCGACCACCCCCGCAGGCAATGTAAAGTACAATGTAAAATTTTTTTCTCATTTTCCAGGAAAACTCTAGAGGGTATTTCTATGTAATTACTCGCGCTGAACATGAAAAAAATAGTAAAAAAATCCTAGAGATACTCTTGACCTTGAAAATCTATTTTTCAAGGTCAAATTTTTTTTTCTAGCATAGATAGAATTTTTTGAAGATTTTCGTACATAGTGTCATGGACTGAATAAAAAATAAATTCTGAAATAACTAGCTGAGGTATCATTGAATCTGCTACATTTGTCAAGATTCATGGAATATTCTGACATTCGCTCTTAGCATAACCCAGGATCAATGGCGTGGACGTGGCGAAAAAGTGATCCCATTGGGGTGCTTGATTTTTTGTGAGTCCCCCTTGCCTCTCACGTTTCGGCGGTGCTTGATTCGTGAGTCCCTTGCCTCTCACGTAGGAATAGTTAGCTCTAAGGTAATGTCTCTTTGTATGGTACTCTTTAAAGCATGGTGCTGCGCATAGAGGAGTTCACAACTAGGGCAATTGCATGTCGTTCTACGTTAGTCTTACGCAAAGAGCACAAGTGGTATCTTCGACTTGTACCTTGCCTCGGGAAATGGGCGGCCAACGCTATCGAATTGGAGGGAGTCCATTGTAAGGAGAGATGCTTGCAGAAGGATCCAAGTTGCAGTAATGATCTAGCACCCTGTAATCTAAATAAAGGAAATGATATAGCTTTCACGTTCTCAGTTTATACAACGCAGGAGCATTGGATAGACAAAGATCTATAAGACGAAAAAAAGTTTTCGTTACCACTTCATTGTTTTTCGCACTGTTTCTGTTATACATAATTGCCTATCAACATTATCAATACCACCCATATTTTGATTATAATCGGGGACACACCTTGGCTTTATAATTTCTTTATTTGTTAGATAACATTTTTTTCCAGTTGCACAGAATTCAAGTTCGTGCACAGTTGTAAGCATACGAACGCTACATTTATCTTCCCACCTCACTGCTATCCACACATCGTTGTGAGAGACTTGTACTTCACCTCGAACTAACTTGCTTTCAAGCTTTGGTATTCCCTTTATATTTGCTTTCACTGTACCACACATACCTGTATCAAAATCGTTTAAAATTTATTTGTTATAAACGAATAATAAATTTATGACTACACTTTATAATCAACGTCTAGCCTCAAAAATGTGATTCAATCGAGGGAGCGTTAGCGACCGAGGTAATATTGCTAGTCATAAATAAGATTAAAGGCGCGTCAAATATTTTTTCCGCACCGATCGAAAAAGAGACTGAGAAAGCAAAGGCATTAGTGACAGACACGGCGAAATTACTCGACGAAAACTCATTCAGGCGTGACAGATTTTACAATTCCCTTCGATAATCAATTAATTAAAAGATCACCCGAACAAGCAAACTCTTTTAAGATTCAAGACGAATTATTTAATAAAATTAATTTAGATGAATTAAGAACAAACACCGGAATAAAACCAAAAAATTAGATAGGAGGGAAATTAACCTTTTGGCTGCGTGATAGTTCAAGCACTAAACGACCTTTTATAAAATGCAAAATATATATATGAGATCATTGGATATTTCAGGTAGAGTCCCCACCCTGACTGCTGGTCGATAAATCGACCACCCCCGCAGGCAATGTAAAGTACAATGTAAAATTTTTTTCTCATTTTCCAGGAAAACTCTAGAGGGTATTTCTATGTAATTACTCGCGCTGAACATGAAAAAAATAGTAAAAAAATCCTAGAGATACTCTTGACCTTGAAAATCTATTTTTCAAGGTCAAATTTTTTTTTCTAGCATAGATAGAATTTTTTGAAGATTTTCGTACATAGTGTCATGGACTGAATAAAAAATAAATTCTGAAATAACTAGCTGAGGTATCATTGATCTGCTACATTTGTCAAGATGTCATGGAATATTCTGACATTCGCTCTTAGCATAACCCAGGATCAATGGCGTGGACGTGGCGAAAAAGTGATCCCATTGGGGTGCTTGATTTTTGTGAGTCCCCTTGCCTCTCACGTTTCGGGGTGCTTGATTTCCGTGAGTCCCCTTGCCTCTCACGTAGGAATAGTTAGCTCTAAGGTAATGTCTCTTTTGTATGGTACTCTTTAAAGCATGGTGCTGCGCATAGAGGAGTTTCACAACTAGGGCAATTGCATGTCGTTCTACGTTGAGTCTTACGCAAAGAGCACAAGTGGTATCTTCGACTTGTACCTTGCCTCGGGAAATGGCGGCCAACTAATCGAATGGGAGAGTCATTGTAAGGAGAGATGCTTGCAGAAGGATCAAGTTTCAGTAATGATCTAGCAACCTGTAATCTAAATAAAGGAAATGATATAGCTTTCACGTTTCTCAGTTTATACAACGCAGGAGCATTGGATAGACAAAGATCTATAAGACGAAAAAAAGTTTTCGTTACCACTTCATTGTTTTTCGCACTGTTTCTGTTATACATAATTGCCTATCAACATTATCAATACCACCCATATTTTGATTATAATCGGGGACACACCTTGGCTTTATAATTTCTTTATTTGTTAGATAACATTTTTTTCCAGTTGCACAGAATTCAAGTTCGTGCACAGTTGTAAGCATACGAACGCTACATTTATCTTCCCACCTCACTGCTATCCACACATCGTTGTGAGAGACTTGTACTTCACCTCGAACTAACTTGCTTTCAAGCTTTGGTATTCCCTTTATATTTGCTTTCACTGTACCACACATACCTGTATCACGATCGTGTAAAAATTCTGCCAAAGTGGGAGATGTATACTAATTGTCTATGTATACAACATGACCCTTATAAAAATAAGATCGCCAGTAACACCCAAATCAAACTTTTGATAATCAGAGTCTGCGCCAGTATAAACAATAAAACCCAACACAAATCCCGTTTCGCAGTCTACAATCATGAATAGCTTGATGCCAAAGCGATTTCTCTTCAAAGGAATGTACTGCTTGAATCGAAGCCTACCTTTCCATAATAATAGACTTTCATCTATGCACAGATTTTTTCCTGGAGAAAGAACTGCTGAAAATTTGTTTTGCACGTGTTCTATTACTGGCTTTATTTTCACTAAAGGATGATTTTCGATTTCTTGATTATTATGAAAATGTAAACATCGTAGGATGTGAATATATCTATCGCGAGGCATTATTTGGCCAAAAATTGGAGTTTGTAGCAAAAGATCTGTGGGCCAATAACTTTGTAAATCGCCTTTACAGACATGGCCCATTAGAATGGAAAGGCCTAGAAAAGTTTCGAATTCTGTTTTTGTGACAGGGGACCAAGCTTTCATGTGGGAAGAACGAGTAATGGGATTTTGAGTTGCGTAACAATTGGTTTCCTCTACAATTTTTTTGAGCAAAGAAGAATCACAAAAGTAATTGAAATAATCAATTGGTGTATTTCCTGAAAAAGAGATATTCGAATTTATTTCGGAGCTACCTTGAAAATCTTTGATTTATGGATAAAAATACGCATCCTCAGACAATTCAGTTTCCTTATAAGAAAAGACTTCCAAATTGACTTCCCCGATGTCTTCATTTTCTGCTCCATTGTCTGAAACCTCGTTTTCTACTACTTCATTTTCTGATTCGGACTTGCCAATACTCTAAGCTTCATGTTCAGCCATTTTATAGAAGATAGAATATTACACTATTCAATAGTGTAATATTCAAAAAGTGAAAATAGTAATAATTATATACTGTGCAAATCTTGGAGACTAATAAGTCATGCATGAGAAGTACCAATCTTCATCGTATTATAAATTTATAAATATGAATGAATAAAAAATAAATTAATTTTTTGAGATTAAAATATTTTTGAAGATTAGACGAATTTCTGCAATAAGTGGTGGCATATATTTCGTACCCAGTTGACGAACAACAAAGATATACCAACTCCCAGACCGAAATAGTAAAAAACAGATTTTGTGTTTACGTCATTGATTTTAGATCACGCTGAAAATGAATGCCGCAGCATTTTATGTAACCTTCAAAAATAAGGTTGAAGCTGGATAATTTGTTTTGGAAACTAAAATTTCATCGAGAAATAGACATTTTCATGAACAAAGATAATTTTCGGATTTTTTTACATTTTTTCCCGTTTTTACCTCATCAATAACGCTAAAACCTAGATCGAACTTTCGCTTATGCAAATAAAATACAATATGACCTTGACTGTAAATTTTCAAGGTTAAGGATACCGCACTGATTTTTTAAAGTATTTTTTATAAACAGTATATAAAATTACGAAAGAAATCACTCTAAAATTCTCGCTTCTACTGGGGATGAAATTTGACCTTGAAATACCTATTATCAAGGTGAATAATATTTTGAGGAATTATAAAACTATTTTATATACATTCAAAACATCAAAATTGATCTAAAAACATTAAATATGTTGTGTATTTTAAGTGGTCGATATATTGACCACCCCCGCAGTTGAAAGGTTTGGTGCTTATTTTAATCGATTACAAGAAATAAAAAATGAAATAGTCAAAGCGGCCGACAGAGAGGGACGAGTTGCGATAACAGATCATTTCATGCTTGAACTAAGGTGAGATTGTTTAAAATTCTTTTTAAAAGGGCTTCGTTGGGAAATTTGTGCGCGTTTAGGGATTCCAATTTCTATAAAACAGGCTCGTGAACAAGCGCTCGAGGTGGAGGGCGAGGTCGCTTGTAGTGTCTTGAACGAGAAGATGCCGAGCCGAGAGGAGGCTCGTTCTCGTTCCACTCGAGAAACGCGTAAAGTTAACTATATTTCGAATAACTCTCCGATTGTATGTCCATATTGTTCTAAAACTAGTCATGGAGCCATAAATTGTTTCAAATTAAAACGAAGTTTTGCGGAAAGATTTGCCGATAATAACAACCGACGCAATCCCATAAACAGTTCTTATAACCCACAAAGTCGCTCGAATAACAGTCGTAATTATAATAGACCAAACTTACAATTTGGTGTTTGGAACGAGTATCCAAATCAGACAGAATTTTCAACAAATAGAGATATAGATAAAAATGTTTCCTTTGTTCGTTATAATAATAATAAATATTCATCGCAGGAATTTAACAAAGAAGATCGGGGAAATAATATATATAAGAATAATTCTTGCTAGATACAGGAGCATCGGTAACTCAAATTAAAGATTCAGAGGTAGACTCTCGCGTGAAAATTGACGAAAATGATATTATATTGTTAAAAGGCATAACTGACCATTCATTAACTACTCGTGGTAAAATTAGAATAGATTTCGAAGGATCTCCCGTGGAACTCAATTTAGTACATGATTCGTTCCCTATACAACAAGACAGAATCTTAGGCACCGATTTTTTCCGTAGAAACGATGCAAAAATCAATTATTTGGAATAATATTTAGAATTTAACGGATTAATCCTCCCCTTTAAAAATGTAAATCTTACACAAACGGATGAATCGAATTTATATAATGGAAGAAATCGAAAATAATGATAGAAAATCAATACGATATATGACAAAACCAAGGGAAAACAATGTTTATACGAACATGAAAAATTCAAAATTTTATAATTATACCGATAGTGACTCAGAAGCGTCAAGTGATTTTCAATAGCATGAAAATGATGAAACGTTTATAAAATTTGACACAAACGATTCGTATGATATCTACGAGCAAGAACAAAGAAATGAAAGAAATCAAAATGGCAACGACAAAAACCTATACAATCACAGTGAAAAAGAACAAGAGTTATATGACGATTATGAAACTGACGAAATACAAGTACATCAGATCGACGAGGAGTCGGATCTAAAGAATAATACATGTAAAGCAAGTGAAAATTGTTATGGATTAATGAAGGAAGAACGATTACAAATTAATAATGAAAAAGCGCAGCCACGGATATGTGATGTGACTGAGCCACGTATTAAAGAAAAATTTGATGATATTACTGAAAATTATGGTATTATTGAAGCACCATTGTTTGATAGGATGGCTGAGAGTCCATCCTTTACTAATTATGAAAACGAAGTTGCCCTGAAGTATGATATTGAAAATGAAATAAAAAATGTAGAAAATTTATTGGATAAGACAGTTAATAATTGTCAAGTACAAATGGATTATGAAAATCGAGGAGGGCGATAAATGCGGACCTCGTGAAAATAAGGAAGATTTTGTTGACAAAAAGATGAATTGTCAAGTTCGAATGGATTATGAAAACGAGGAGGGCGATAAATGCGGACCTCGTGATAAAAATGTTAGTTATGTTTGTAAATTGAATAACAAGGAATTGGTTATGTCGGGGGAAAAGTTAGATACCATCCCGAGGACTGAAATATTATGGATAAACAAACAAGGAACTGAAGAAACTGAAAATGCGATAAATAATGAGAATTTAATAAACATACAGGAAGAAAATGAACAGGATGAGGACCCTAGCGATTTTTTATTGAATGAACGAGTTATTAACGAAAACGAAATGAATAACAGTTATTTGGTTTATTCAAATAAACCTTATATTAATAATTTTTATAGTTATGAAAGTGAAGAGGTCGACATACACGACATTTCTGACAATCGAGCTGAAGCGAGGATACTTAACATAACGGAGGATACAAGTACACTTAATCGTAATGAACGGTTAAAAGAAGCCTTGCATTTTGATAAAATGGACGAGGAAGAAAGACAATCTATAGAAAATTTAATTGATAAATATTCGGATTGTTTCTGTCTAAAAGCAGAGAAATTAGGGCGTGACAAATGCTATACAACATAAGATACCGACTGTCGACGTCATACCAATCACAGGTAAGCCATATACATTTCCTCATGCTTTCAAATGCGAACTTGATAAACAATTAAATTATGTCGGGGGAAAAGTTAGATACCATCCCGAGGACTGAAATATTATGGATAAACAAACAAGGAACTGAAGAAACTGAAAATGCGATAAATAATGAGAATTTAATAAACATACAGGAAGAAAATGAACAGGATGAGGACCCTAGCGATTTTTTATTGAATGAACGAGTTATTAACGAAAACGAAATGAATAACAGTTATTTGGTTTATTCAAATAAACCTTATATTAATAATTTTTATAGTTATGAAAGTGAAGAGGTCGACATACACGACATTTCTGACAATCGAGCTGAAGCGAGGATACTTAACATAACGGAGGATACAAGTACACTTAATCGTAATGAACGGTTAAAAGAAGCCTTGCATTTTGATAAAATGGACGAGGAAGAAAGACAATCTATAGAAAATTTAATTGATAAATATTCGGATTGTTTCTGTCTAAAAGCAGAGAAATTAGGCGTGACAAATGCTATACAACATAAGATACCGACTGTCGACGTCATACCAATCACAGGTAAGCCATATACATTTCCTCATGCTTTCAAATGCGAACTTGATAAACAATTAAAAGAAATGATTGAAGGAGACATAATTGAACCATCAACCTCCAATTATACATCACTTGTTTTCCTAGTAACAAAGAAGCCTGATAGTCAGGGTAATAAACGATACCGACTAGTTGTCGATATTTGACAATTAAACGATAAAACCGTAAAAGATCGATACCCATTACCTAATATACTAGATATTATCGATCAAATCGGACCAGAAAATCGTGTATTCATCGTCTTGGGTTTATGTCAAGGAGTTTTACAAGTTCCGTTAGCTCAAGATGATCGACTTAAAACAGCTTTAGCCTCTTCATTCGGTTTATTTCAATTTAAAACAATGCCTATGGGATTATGCAATTCTCCAGCCACTTTTCAAAGAATGATTGATCGTGTTTTTGAGGGCATGCAAGGCAAAGAAATATTTTTATTCCTTGACGACGCAGTTATATACGCTGAAAATATTCAACAGCATAACCAAAAGTTTGAAAAATTTTCGCAAAGAGTACGCGCCGCAAACCTGAAATTACAGCCAGACAAATGTGAATTTTTAAAGAATGAAGTAGTGTATCTGGGACACGTATTATCACTAGAAGGTGTTTTGCCGGATCAAAAAAAATTAAAAGCAGTAAAAAAATTTCCAATTCCAAAAACAGTGAAAAATATACGCCAATTTTTAGGATTAGCAGGTTATTATAGACGATTCATTGCGAATTTTTCGGGTATTGCTAGACCATTAAGTAATTTATTAAAGAAAGACGCACCTTTTCTATAATCCAGCGAGGTTCAAAAGGCATTCGATGATTTAAGAGGAAAATTGTGTAAACAACCAATACTACAAATCGCAGACTTTAATAAACCATTTATAGTGACTTGCGACGCTAGCGGTACAGCAATAGGAGCAATATTATCACAAGGAGAGGTGGGAACCGACCTACCAGTTGCTTATGTTTCACGAGTATTAAACAAAGCCGAGCAAAAATATGATACTTACTCAAGGGAAGCATTAGCCATACTGTATGCCGATACTCAGTTCGATTGCTATTGAAGAGGCCGTCGTTTCCTCATTATAACAGATCATAAACCCCTTGTTTGGTTTAAAAACTCAGTAGATCCGACATCCAGAGTTACTAGATGGAGAATAAAACTGAATGCATACGACTTTGACATCGTATACAAAGCCGGTAAAAGTAACGTTAATGCTGACGTGTTTTCGAGGGCATGCAAGGCAAAGAAATATTTTTATTCCTTGACGACGCAGTTATATACGCTAAAAATATTCACAGCATAACCAAAAGTTTGAAAAATTTTTGCAAAGAGTACGCGCCGCAAATCTGAAATTACAGCCAGACAAATGTGAATTTTTAAGAGAGAAGTAGTGTATCTGGGACACGTACTATCACCAGAAGGTGTTTTGCCGGATCCAAAAAAATTAGAAGCAGTAAAAAAATTTCCAATTCCAAAAACAGTGAAAAACATACGTCAATTTTTAGGATTAGCAGGTTATTATAGACGATTCATTGCGAATTTTTCGGGTATTGCTAGACCATTAAGTAATTTATTAAAGAAAGACGCACCTTCCTATGGTCCAGCGAGGTTCAAAAGGCATTCGATGATTTAAGAGAAAAATTGTGTAAACAACCAATACTACAAATCGCAGACTTTAATAAACCATTTATAGTGACTTGCGACGCTAGCGGTACAGCAATAGGAGCAATATTATCACAAGGAGAGGTGGGAACCGACCTACCAGTTGCTTATGTTTCACGAGTATTAAACAAAGCCGAGCAAAAATATGATACTTACTCAAGGGAAGCATTAGCCATACTGTATGCCGATACTCAGTTCGATTGCTATTGAAGAGGCCGTCGTTTCCTCATTATAACAGATCATAAACCACTTGTTTGGTTTAAAAACTCAGTAGATCCGACATCCAGAGTTACTAGATGGAGAATAAAACTGATTGCATACGACTTTGACATCGTATACAAAGCCGGTAAAAGTAACGTTAATGCTGACGCGTTATCAAGAAATCTAAAGGAAGAACCCGTTTATGTTATTATAAATCATTCTATGGAAACACGCAGTCGTGCAGAAAAAATAACACGGCCAAACTACAACGAAAAGTGACCAAAACGACCCAACAAGTCAACTATATCAAAAGAACCAGTCAAAAACCTTCCTATAATACAAGAAGCCCCCGAGGAAATTGAAACGATAGTCAACTCAGACAAAAGATTACAACCCATGGAGAAAGATAATTTTAACAACAAATTTGACGAGTCTTGGGAAGAAAAGGATGTTTACGAAGTACCAAACGATGAAAAGAAATTCATTGAAGTTAAAGAACAACTCTTTATGAGAAAAGATAATTACGTTTATTTCATAACTACGACCGAAATGCCTTTAGATGAAGGATCCAGAAATTTGATTTCAAAATTATTATTACCTCATTTTTCTAATTTAAATCCAGGAGAAATAAGAGTCAATAACAAAAACGGTAAAATGCATTTTGCTATGGTCTTACATGACGAAGAGCGACTGAGTACTTCAGAAATTATTAATAATCTAAAACCGAATCTATTAAATTTGAAAAATATTATATTAAAAGAAAAATTACGTTCTATAAGTATCGCGAAGAGCGAATTTATTAAAAACGTTTCATGGAATCAAATTTTGAAACAAATATGTATAACTCTACGAAAAATTAATGTAAAAATAATTATTTGTTTAGGATTCATAAAATGTGTGGAAGAGAGTAATAGGGAAAATATTATTCGCGAAATGCACGAGTCTGCTTGTGCAGGGCATAAAGGGGTAACAAAAACCTATAAACGTATAAAACAACGTTTCTATTGGCTAGATATTAAGAATAATGTGCAAAACTACATTAGACATTGTTTAACTTGCCAACTAAAAAAATTGGTTCGTCTTAAAACTAACAACGCATGATAATAACAGATACTCCGTACTCGGCTATGGAATCCATATCGGTCGATCTTGTGGGACCATTTCCCAGATCTCGAAATAATAACAATAATATATTAACCATTCAATGCAACCTTTCAAAATACTGTATGGCGATACCCATACCAGACGCGACCGCGGCAACGATCGCCGAAGCGTTAGTTCGTCGACACTTTTCAATTTTTAGCGCCCCATTGTTAATTATATCCGACCAAGGTACCTCATTTTTAAGTAGTCTGATGAGAGAAGTAGCGAAAATTTTTAAGATTAAACAAGTTAAAACCACGGCTTATCACCCTCAGTCCAACTCCGTTGAGCGTTTTCATAGCAGCTTAGCAGATTATTTAAAAACAATGATAGAAAGAAATGACTCATGGGATGAGTTATGCGAATTAGCCGCGTTTTCGTATAATACGTCGGTACATGAGGGTCATCTCTACACACCTTTTGAAATTGTTTTTGCACGAAAAGCACGACCTTTATCAAACGTATCTTTAGACACACGAAAACGAGTTCCAACGTATGATGATTACATTATAAATTTACGACAACGTTTAAATGAAATGCAGGGAATCGCACGAAAAAAATTGATAGCCTCTAAACATAGGTCGAAATTCTATTCCGACAGGAAAGCCAATCATCAAGAATTTTAGGCAGAGGATAATGTCTGGTTATTAAAAGGAAGGAAAAAATACAAACTAGGCGATCAATATACTGGACCACATCGGATTTTAGAAATAGTTAATAACAAGGAAAATGTAAAAATAGAGCTAGCTCATAATAAAACGAAAATAGTGCATGTTAATAGGTTAAGATATTCATATATGGAGCCTTTGTAGTGCCTAAACATATGCATATAATAGCCCCAATGTGCTTGTGAGTATGTACACATACACACATATATATATATATATGGGTCATTCCAATACTTTTTTGTAAATCGGTCCGGGGGGGGGGTCAACCAATCGGGCTAAAAATTTAGTATGTTACTATACTATAAAAAAAAGTAAGTGAGCCAAAATTGTAGCATTCTAAATCAATTAAGGACGTATGTATGCGATTTTAAACATTCAAAAATAGGCTATTTTTCATCATATTTTAACACTTTTCAAAATAGCACCAAAATTCGAGAAATTAGTATTTTTTTATCCAGTTCAGGGCAAAGTCTTTGTATTACTATAGACTTTTAATCTAGCTATATATAATACAATTATTTTGTAAACAAGAATTTTGACACAGCTAAATATAAACACTTGTTTTTTCAAATTTTGCACATTTTCTAAATGCTACCAAATTAACAGTTTTTGATATTTTTAAAAAAACCCAATGCGGATAGATTTGTATTGGTATAAGCTTTCTTTCTGTTCCATAAACCCCAAAATTTAAAATTATAAATATATACATATATATATATATGTATGTATACGGTGAGGAACGAAGGTCCGCCTCGAACGTGGATAGCGGTGTCAAATTGCTGGATAATGTCTTGCTAGACCTGCGGGCGTCGACGTTAGATGTGTATGCTGTTGGAGTCCGATGATTGCCAGATGTCGAAGTCGTAGTTCCTTGACTATGGCTCGTAGATGTCAACGATGCGTCTCGATCCATGAATACAAGATCCTCTTGATTTTGAATGCGTATTTCTTTAAAGTCCGAGTAGCAGTGCCACGCCCTCGGATAAAAATCAAAGAGTTGACTAGCAGAGCTTCGCCTTACGAAAGCTTTAGATGAAAAATTAGGAGTGGTTGTGTCTGTTCTGGGTCCTCTATATATACCCTAAAAATCTATGCATCTGTCCTTGTCTTACGCTTTGCCTTATATTCTGTGCTTGCACCCGATTGGGCCGTTAGATTTTCATGATTAACAATTATCGAATTCCGTGCATTTTCTGTATCGCTTCGTAGTTAATTCGGAGAATTTGCTGTCCCCCTTTTATTACTGCGACGTTACCCAAAGAACGGCTTAATTTATTACTTCCTTCTAATGCTTGAGTTTTCTAGTCCATGTTTCCCATCGCCGGTTCTTCTCGAGCACTGATTTTATAGTGCAGTACAAAAAAAACTCTTGCGCAACCGTTCGTTTCGATCTCACTATCGGCGATCCCGCTTATATGCGTATTGGCTTTGAATAATATCTTCTTTCTACTTATCAGTCTCTTTTTCGTTTGAAACACTCGTAAGCTAATCTGTCCCTTAGTTCTATAAATTATATTATACATTACTGCATTTACTTAGAATCATTCTTTATCAACCTTATTTTGTTCGTCTTCTACGCCGTAATTTTATTCTAAACTAAGCAGTACTTTTTACGAAAAATAATAATATAATTTTCGTCGGAACGCGACAATAGTATGTCGTGTAATTGGATTAATGCTTAGAAGTTCAAAAGCTAAGCTTTGGATAATGAACTTGGATTCTGGATAAATTATCCCACAATCGCAGTTCAACAGCGATTTGTGATTTAATTTATCCTTTTTGCGTCGATTCAAATTTTACATAAGTATCAAGCAGTTCAACAGCTCCAAATTTATGTAATATTTGATAGCGGATTATTAGCTTTGAATGGAAGAAGAGAACCGCAGCTTTGCAGCGTTTCTATTTGGATTTCTTATTCTAATTTTTCGCAGTGCTACAGCAAAAAATTAAAGAAAGGTAAGGATATGTAATGAAAGATGGAGCCTACGGGCCACGACAACCAGATATAATATATATATATATAGATATATCAGATTTGGTTAGCATGCAATTAGAGAACGAATGTGCGACTATACAGTCATACATGCATATGTGCATATATACATATATATACTCGCACGAATGTTTAAATACTCGAAACTCAGCACTACAGCGTTATTAAATAAGAAAAGAGAGAGAGTTAGCTAGATCCGCAGTACTACAACGAATCCTTTTTAGTAAATTTTAACAAATAATTAATATGCATATAGGTATACATGTAACGATTAGATACAAATAAAAATAGAAAATCAAATGCAGCTCAACAGCATAAAATTAAAAAAAAATTTAAAAGTTATAGGAAAATTATGCAGTTCAACAGCGTTAGTTTGTGTATAGGATAAGGTAGCATATAAAATAAAATATTTTATTTTTGTTAATAATATATATGTATATTATTCAAATATTTTTTTTTACTTACAAATTATCTATTATTTTTTTTTACTTACGAATTATCGAAACACGCGTAACACTGTAACGCCTATGTAATAAGTGGTGAAAAAGATGTTGCTCCTATGAGACGCAACCGTGAACTATCAATGCTTATGAGCATATGACAAATCTTTGATGCCGAATTTTCTGCCTTCTTATATACAATCGGTCGAGGAGCTTCGATTAATTAGTGGGAGTAGATCTTATTTCTCCTTACTTCCCCTTTTAATTATTCGACGTATATTCAAATTATAATGCATCTTCCTTTTAACTATAATTATTACTCCATTTCTGTTATTTTGACATATTTATACATTGATTCAATTTTGAAATTGTTTCATTTAATAAGGATATCCTTTTTTTCCTTTATAAAATGTAAAACAATAAATTGAAAAATTATGTGTTATAAGTATTGCTTTAATATTCTAATATTTATAAATTTATATTGAAATTTGTTATCTGAATCCTTATTAAAAGAAATAACAAGTTTATATAAATATACTGCTAACAACATTGTTAAATATAGCCGTTTATTAATTATAAAAAGGAAATCTTATTTTGCTATATATATTCTTGCTTGGGAAATTATTGAATTATTTTATCCTTTTACAATTTTATATTTTGTCAAGTTAATATAAGAACTGAAATTAATATATAATAAATTAGTGTTTGCTAAGATATCTTATTGTATAATTTTAAATAGTATTTATCATTTGAACTATTATGTATTTTATACAAGGAAAATTTATTTAATTTCCAAAAAAAAATTTAATGAATTGTAGAATTAGTTAACCATTGAATATAACATATTACCTTTATTCCTTGTATAAATTACCAAATTTATTATTTATAATATAAACCTATTTTATCTGTTTATTTAAGACTGCAACAATGAGACTCATTTGCTACAAATTAAAACAACTTAAATATTTTAAAAGAGTGTAAGCAACTTCCAAATTAGAAAGAGTGTATATGTTTCTTTTAAACTGTGAAAACTAAGTTATGACATCTTAGCTGAATATTTACATTTCGACGATACGCGTGTGACTAAACTGAGAGACTCTTTAATTATAATTTTCTTTTGTAAAGTTACAACAGATTGATTTTTTTTGTATAACTATAGTTACAATTATATTATAGTTATAAAATAATAATAAAATATTTCTATTCCTTACATATAATATATATAAATATTTCGCCGCCGCCGCCGCCGTGTCTAAGAATTCAGAATTCAACATATATATATATATGTTTTATATATATATGTCATATATATATATGTTATATATATATATATGTTATATATATATGTCATATATATATAAGTGTGTGTGTGCGTGTGCGAGTGCGTGCGTGTGTGTGTGTGTGTGTGTTTGTGTGTGTGTTTTTTTTTTTTTTTTTTTTTTTTTTTTTTTTTTTTTTTTTTCCGAAGAGGTGGAGAAATGCTTAATGCACCATGACTGGAGCCATGCGACACTCCCCGTGTGTGGGGACTCTCCTATCGAGGGGTGTCGATAGAGTCTAAGAGCCACCCATTTAAAAAAGGTTGTCATAAGATACAAGGCTGTTCTCCAGCCAAATCAATTCCTTGTATATTAATGTAGTCATAGCCGCGTAGGCAGAAGTCTACCTCGGGGACGTATGCGTGGGTGGATTTTTGAATTCGACAATCCGAATATTCTACTTATGTCATAAGGTACAAGCTTGTAAATTTGCAGGAATGTAGGTAATAAGGTTTTAAACAAATAAAAAAATTGGCAGAAGCGGATGTTGAGGACAAGATGGCGGCAGAAGTACCGGAAGTGGTCAAAAATATTTTTCTACTTATGTCATAAGGTAAATTTCTGCCTTTTCGCTTATAGCTTTTTCAAGACGTCAATAAGCTAGAAAAAATTTGGCAGAAGTGTAGGATGGGGATAAGTGCCAAAAAAAATGATCAATAAGTGCGCGGATTTGAAATATTCGATTTTCTCTCGGTATTTGGTATCTAAAATACACGACTTGTTACAAGCTTGAACATTTGCAGGAATGTAGGTAATAAGGTTTTAAACAAATAAAAAAATTGGCAGAAGCGGATGTTGAGGACAAGATGGCGGCAAAAGTACCGGAAGTGGTCAAAAATATTTTGCTACTTATGTCATAAGGTATATTCTGCCTCTTCGCTTATAGCTTCTTCAAGACGTCAATAAGCTAGCAAAATTTGGCAGAATTGTGGGATGGGGATAAGTGCCAAACAAAATTGCATGCAATCTCAATCCGGTAAACCATGGTTGTGTCGTTAATGGCAATAAATTTGACTCTGTATGGTTTACGGGAGCACAACGTCCAGAAACAGTTCGAGATGTTATTGTCGAAGATAATGACGCAGAAGCTGATGAAAATATTTCTTGTGAAAGCGATGAATCTGAAAATAATTAATTGAAACCATATATGTATTTAAACATACACACACCAGTGTACTCGTTATTTGTATATTGTGACGGAAATCGTCACACAATCTATTCACGACGAATAGAGTATTTAAATTGTCGAATTGTAAGTCGTCAAAGCCGTTCGTATGTCAAGGCCAACCGACGACACTTGTTTATTTTCCTACAAGTGTACAATTACGCGCGCAATAGTACGTAGGGATGAGAGCGCGAGAGTGTGTGTGTGTTTCCCACTCTCATCCCTTTTTCGAAAATTAGGCGATTGCCTAATCAGTATGTCCCGATCCGCCGCTCGAGGCGGATAAACTTAACCGGTACCGATCGCGAGAGTTTTTCTGGCTAACAAGGCGCGTGAGGCGTAAGTAAAGCCATCGGTTACCCGGATCGTCCTCGCGAGGTGTACCGCGAGTGACCTGGTGTGTGTTAAGGACGGGAAGTGTTGGTGTGAGTGCGGACGCGGATCGCGAGGCACTCGCCGCGGCACAGGGCCGCCTTCCACCACCGCAGCCGACGTCGTCTTCCTTGCCCAGGAGGACAAAAAGGGACACGGATCGGCTGGGCCATCCACGGGGCGAATCCCGGTAAGTGTAGTTTATACTACCGCGTGTTCCCCCCCTTACCCCGAGTGTATGTGCGTGTGTACATCGGGAGTGTGTTCGGGTACGCCGGTACCCGAATAGCGGATATCGGGGTAAAGTCAACCGCAGGCGAGGATCTCGATCCGGTTGGCTCCCGATACCTCCGCCCGCGCGAAAGAACATTGTCGCGGCACGAGGCCTGGATGGCCAATTGTTAATTAAAATTAAATAAATGGTTTAATTATTTTTATTTTAATTAATTGTGTTTATTGTGTTCTCCCCGCTCCCGCCGACATCCTTTAATTTTTTATAAATCGTGTCGAGGCAAGGAGGATTGCCCGAATCCTCCACACCGATCGTTTCAGCGAACTCGCGTTCCTGGCGACAGCCCGCAGTTCGGATGAATAAATAAATAATTGTGTGCGCGGTATTGGGCAACGCGGCCCAACGGTTTTTATTAATTTCATTAATTAATTAATTGAATCGGGTACGCGAATACCACGTCACAAATGGCGACCGTGACAGGATGTTCGGTTTCGTCCTCACCGAATTTAAATTAAAGTGTATATTTGTCGGCCATATTTTCGCGCGCGAGCAGTGTCGCGGCGAAACGGAGCGGGTAAAGAGAGAGAGAGAGAGAGAGAGAGAGAGAGAGAGAGCGCGCGAGAGACGGCGTGTGAGACGCGTCTCTATACCGGAGTATTCCCCCTCTTGCTCGGGTATCCGAGGAGAGGTGTACACCGGTATATCGAGAGAGAGTTCGCGCGCGACCGTGTTTAGCCGGAAGCGCCCGATCTCACCGAGATCGGTCTCTCTCGATCGCAAGCTTGACGGGAGATCTTTGTTAGCTTGTATGGGAGCGGCAAAGTAGGGAGAGAGTAGCTTGCGCCGCGGATCGCGGGCAGCGAGAATCCCCCCCGAATAGCGCAAAGGAAAGACTTCGCGAGAGCCGATCATCATCTCAGTCCAACTCGCGGGCGCAATCGGAGAGAATCCCTAGTCGCGGGGAATCGGAGTAGGTGCTAGGCGGGCTATAGGTGTGTGAGTGAGAGAGATAGCGCGATCGCCTAGCCCCTTCGCGTGTATAAGTCTTCGCAGCTGGTTTCACCGATAGAAACCACTGCGGCGAATTATTTTATTTCGTTTTAATAAAATAAATTCGTTCCCGCGCGGGGTCTATTTTATATTTATGGTGTGTGAGAGATTAAAATAGATTCTTTCGGGAGAAGTAGTTGCCCCACCCCTCCTCCCTTTTAAAGAAAATTTTAAAATAATTTAGTTTTCTTTATATACGGGACGCGGCGAATTAATTGTTGTTATTTGAGTTCGAGAGCGAAATTTCGTTGTTGCTTTCTCCCCTCCCTGACCCACGCATATATTATATATAGTAATTATGATTTAATAATTGTGTTTATTATTTATTACTATTTATATTTATAATATATGTTATATCATTTTATTTGTGTGTGAATAAAATATATTTTGCAACTATTGTTAATTATTTAGACTTGTTTGCAAGTTAAATAATTAACAGTAAGTAACTTTGTGTGAATCGGCCGCAAAGTTACAATAGTTGTAAGATTAATTATTTAAACTCCTGTGTGAGTAAGATAATTAAAATTATATTTATTGCGATTATCTGACAGTGATTATTCAATTTAATATTTTGTATTTATTGAGTATTACTGTTCATGATATTTGTAACATATTTTTGTAAATTTTTGAGTGTGAGAAAATTTTTTTTTATAACTCGTGTTAGTTGTTTAGACTTGTTGCAAGTTAAACAATTAATGTTAAGTATCTTTGTGTGATTGTTCCACAAAGATACGAGAGTTGTAAAATATAATTATTTAGACTCGAGAGTGAGTTAAATAATTGAATTTTTTTTGCATGTATTTTAATGATCGGCATTTAACCTAATATTTCGTATTCGTTATTTGCTGTGAAATTTTAATATATGTTAAAAACTTTCTTTTCTCTTTTTGTGTGTTTAAATTATATCTCCACACATTTTTACCAATTATTTAGACTTGTTTGTTAGTTAAATAATTGGTTATAATTTTTTTTTGGTGTGTTTGAGTAAAATTATTCGGTGTATAAATTTAATTGTTTAGACTTGTTAGCAAGTTAAATAATTAAATTTTCATTTCCTTTTCATTCAATTTAATTAAAAAAGGAAATATAAATTATTTCAACTTGGTAGCAACATAAATTATTTATTTAGTCCTTCTTAGGATAAAATAAATATATTTCGCTAAAAAATTGTCGTTTGGGACGACAATTAGTGAAATAATTATTTTGTTGCAAACCTACCGTTGAAATAATTTAATTAAATTTGTGTTTGTTGTGTAGTGTAAATTATAAAGGAAATTTTTTTTTTGTTGTTTTGGGCTTGGAAAAGCAAAATAATAAATAGTGTCTTGGTGTGTGTGAATCACAAGACACTGTATTTATTTTTATATTTATTTTAAAATTAATTATTTAGGCTCGTTAGTGAGATAAATAATTTAATTTTTTCTTTGTCTTTTCTTCCTTCATAATTTGTTGTTCTGTATTTATTAATAGATTGAAACTTTAATTATTTCAATTTCCATAACAAAATAAATTCTTTTCGCCAGTGAGGAATCTTTTGGATTATAACTGGTGAGAGAGATATTTTGGGAAATCGTTAAATTTACCATTACTGGTAAATTACCGACGATATTGAAATAATTTGAAGATTTCTTTTTGTTAATAATTAATTATTTTTGCTTGCAGGAGCAATTGTATAGAGTCTTGGTGCGTGTGAGTCACAAGACACTATTATACACATTAATTATTTAGACTTGTGAGTAAGTTAAATAATTAATTTTAATTTGGTGCAAGTGTTAAGTGTGTGATTTGTCACAACTTTAACCAACAAAATTTAATTATTTTGTCCTTCTAAGGACGAAATAAATTCCTTTTAAAGAAAATCTTTTGGATTTTAATTAAGTGATATAATTTTGTTGGTACACTAGTCGGTGCATTTTTACAATTTATTGTAATTAAGCCGACACCAAATTTTTTTTACTCGTTGGGAGTAATAATTATTTTATTGTGGCGAGTCCAATAAAATAATTTCCAATTGAAAATTGGATACTTCCGAAGTATTTGAAACACTAGGGATTTCATCTGAAATCCCGGTTGAGAGTACTTCTCCCGACGTAACACGTCGGCTGCTGCTGGTCAAAAAAATAATGGCCAGCAGCTATGAAGCCCGAATGGCCCAGCTTATGCGTGAATCACGCATAGCTAGGGATATTCGTCGGGAAACGAAGAAGCTTCCGATTGAGGCAGTGTATGCCCAATTGGAGCATCTGAGTTTAAACGCAAATGGCGAAGAGGCGGAGTGCCGCGAACGCCTTTTGCGTCACCGGATAAGATGTGTAGACATTAATCTGGAAATACCATGGTTCCCTGAATACGATGAGAATGTAAGGGCAGAGCCTGCACATAAACCTCTAGTATGTCAGGAACTGTGGGAAATTAGGAAACCCCGTTCCAGGAAAGGGAGTGTGGTCCCATCAGGAACGGAAGTTTCCTGCGAGTCCGAAATGTCGGATCGCGAAAGGGTTGCTAGTGACAGAGCACCTATCCCTGAAGAAGATGGAGCTCTGTCACCAAGTGGTCTGTCTAGAAACTCGCCAATGAGTACTGCACAAAGCCCGAGGTTGGCATCAACAGGTGCTATACCTAAACGGTTTGGTGAGGTACTGGCAGTTAACATGCCCACGACTGCAATCCCTTATGTTCCTGTTTCGGTGGCTGCAACCTCGTGCACAACCACTACGTCGACGGTTACGACCGTGACGACTGCTCAACTCGGAGGTTTTTATGCACCCGCACATTACCTCCCAATTGAAGAGCAGAGAAACAGCGGACATCTTGGCACTAGAGAGAGTGAAGTGCCAACACAACATTTTGACTTGGGTTCGCAGACGGAAGCCGACCGTCGTACGTCACGAGGATACACCTCTAGACAATACGCCAACAGGCAACCTGAAGCTAATACAACCGAACGTCAATTTGTTGATGATAGGAATGGATATGACCTTCCTAATGACGTCAGTGTTCAATCTTACGAAAAACCGAGGTTTGAACAGAGACGTCGTGAGACCTCTTCTAAGACTTGTGAAGGACAAGATAGAAGAGAGAGGCGTGAGTACACGACTCCAAACGGAAATTCACGACACCATCGTTCTGTGAGTAGAGCCTTAAGCAGCGATGAACGTCGTGAAAACTGTACGGAGAGACGTACTCATAAACGTCAGTCCAACCGTAAACTCGACGACCGAGCGCAGCCGGAAATTCCGGAGCAAGGTCACAGAGAGAGGTCGGACAGACGTAGAGAAACGCCTCGAGAGAATCGTGCGGTGGCCACTTGCGATCAAAGTACTCAGACGGATTCGTCCGATGGGTATCAGTCTGATCGCGAACCTGCTCGTAGGAGATCCGATTCTCGTAGGGCGGCTGAAGGCCGACAAGAGAATAGGAATCCTCTACCAGTAGGCGTAGGAGTTCCCGGACGGATAATAGAGATGACCGTCGGGAAAGAGAGTCCTACGAAGCCAGGCCAAGGTATCGTGAAGACGATAACCGAACGCACGATCGGACAGGGTGCGCACGAGAGCTGCGTATCTGGAACATGTCCTTTGATGGTGAGACCAAAAAGGACGCGGAAGAATTTCTGAACCGTTTGCACGACTTCAGAAATGACAACGAGTTCTCAGATCGCAGGATGTTCAGTGCCCTGCCCAATGTGTTCTACGAAATAAATTCCTTTTAAAGAAAATCTTTTGGATTTTAATTAAGTGAATTAATTTTGTTGGTACACTAGTCGGTGCATTTTTACAATTTATTGTAATTAAGCCGACACCAAATTTTTTTTTACTCGTTGGGAGTAATAATTATTTTATTGTGGCGAGTCCAATAAAATAATTTCCAATTGAAATTGGATACTTCCGAAGTATTTGAAACACTAGGGATTTCATCTGAAATCCCGGTTGAGAGTACTTCTCCCGACGTAACACGTCGGCTGCTGCTGGTCAAAAAAATAATGGCCAGCAGCTATGAAGCCCGAATGGCCCAGCTTATGCGTGAATCACGCATAGCTAGGGATATTCGTCGGGAAACGAAGAAGCTTCCGATTGAGGCAGTGTATGCCCAATTGGAGCATCTGAGTTTAAACGCAAATGGCGAAGAGGCGGAGTGCCGCGAACGCCTTTTGCGTCACCGGATAAGATGTGTAGACATTAATCTGGAAATACCATGGTTCCCTGAATACGATGAGAATGTAAGGGCAGAGCCTGCACATAAACCTCTAGTATGTCAGGAACTGTGGGAATTAGGAAACCCCGTTCCAGGAAAGGGAGTGTGGTCCCATCAGGAACGGAAGTTTCCTGCGAGTCCGAAATGTCGGATCGCGAAAGGGTTGCTAGTGACAGAGCACCTATCCCTGAAGAAGATGGAGCTCTGTCACCAAGTGGTCTGTCTAGAAACTCGCCAATGAGTACTGCACAAAGCCCGAGGTTGGCATCAACAGGTGCTATACCTAAACGGTTTGGTGAGGTACTGGCAGTTAACATGCCCACGACTGCAATCCCTTATGTTCCTGTTTCGGTGGCTGCAACCTCGTGCACAACCACTACGTCGACGGTTACGACCGTGACGACTGCTCAACTCGGAGGTTTTTATGCACCCGCACATTACCTCCCAATTGAAGAGCAGAGAAACAGCGGACATCTTGGCACTAGAGAGAGTGAAGTGCCAACACAACATTTTGACTTGGGTTCGCAGACGGAAGCCGACCGTCGTACGTCACGAGGATACACCTCTAGACAATACGCCAACAGGCAACCTGAAGCTAATACAACCGAACGTCAATTTGTTGATGATAGGAATGGATATGACCTTCCTAATGACGTCAGTGTTCAATCTTACGAAAAACCGAGGTTTGAACAGAGACGTCGTGAGACCTCTTCTAAGACTTGTGAAGGACAAGATAGAAGAGAGAGGCGTGAGTACACGACTCCAAACGGAAATTCACGACACCATCGTTCTGTGAGTAGAGCCTTAAGCAGCGATGAACGTCGTGAAAACTGTACGGAGAGACGTACTCATAAACGTCAGTCCAACCGTAAACTCGACGACCGAGCGCAGCCGGAAATTCCGGAGCAAGGTCACAGAGAGAGGTCGGACAGACGTAGAGAAACGCCTCGAGAGAATCGTGCGGTGGCCACTTGCGATCAAAGTACTCAGACGGATTCGTCCGATGGGTATCAGTCTGATCGCGAACCTGCTCGTAGGAGATCCGATTCTCGTAGGGCGGCTGAAGGCCGACAGGAGAATAGGAATCCCTCTACCAGTAGGCGTAGGAGTTCCCGGACGGATAATAGAGATGACCGTCGGGAAAGAGAGTCCTACGAAGCCAGGCCAAGATATCGTGAAGACGATAACCGAACGCACGATCGGACAGGGTGCGCACGAGAGCTGCGTATCTGGAACATGTCCTTTGATGGTGAGACCAAAAAGGACGCGGAAGAGTTTCTGAACCGTTTGCACGACTTCAGAAATGACAACGAGTTCTCAGATCGCAGGATGTTCAGTGCCCTGCCCAATGTGTTCTCAAAATCAGCACTGTTCTGGTATAGAACAGTTCAGCCATCTCTTCAAGATTGGCGTGATTTTGAGATCGAGTTCCTAAATGAGTATGGCCGTATAATAAATGACAAAGATTTACTCATGGAACTTCGATCAAGAACACAAAATGAGGGAGAAAAGGCTACGACGTTCTTGAACTGTTTCAGAGCAATCGTGAATAAGTTTAAATGCCCTCCCTCATTAGAACAACAGGTGAAGATGGCCTACTCGCAGATGAGGCCAGATTACCGTAGGTACATACCAGTACGACAAATCAGGAATTTCTCTGATTTGACAAGCTACGGTAAAGAGTACGAGCAGCATTTAACATGGGACACGAAATTTTCCAGTTCCAACCTTAAACGCGAGAAGCTCGTACCAGAAGCTTTCCCGAAACAGAGTGGTGGAGCACGAGTTTCGGGCAAAGTGGCGACTGTTACCGAAAAGAGCAAGGATGAGTCTTCTCATGCGGATAAACAGTCGTCGAAGAAAACTATTAAGAAGAAGAGCAAGAAAAGTGCGAAAAACTCGCCAAACTCTTCTTCGAGCGAATACGAAGCAGCCGGTGTGTACGGTACTTCCAACGTCGCTAATAGTTTTCAGAAACGATACGGCAAATCGAATAATGGAGTGAGTGCCCCCAATTCGAAATCCGTATCGTACGTGCCTGTTTCTCAACAGTCACCTGGGCAACAAAAACAGAGCTCGGGCAAAAGAGAAAGACGTGTTTTGACGAATTCTCAACTGCCCCAGCAAAACGTTTTTGTCCCACAAATGGCACAAAACCTGGTGAGGTATGTGCAACCACAGGCGACGGCAGTAAATCCAACGAACCTGAGCACCAACTTTGTCGGCGTGTGTTTCACATGCCAAAAAGTCGGTCATAGGTCGTCGGATTGCCCGAGCCGAACATGCTACCGATGCGGAAACATTGGGCACTCCGCTGAACAGTGCTCTACCGAATTGGTAGCAAAGGAGTGCCAGCTGTGTGGAACTAGTGGCGTTACACTCCAAACATGTCCTAACTGCGTCAGGTTCCTTCAAAACGTGGGAAACCTGAACGCAGGGCACCCGAGCTGCCTCGGGCGCCCTGCACTGCAGTAAGTAAACCGCATGGTTTACAAGGGCAAGAGTTTAAGGTTGGAGAACCCTCTAAACTCTTTAAGAAGTCTAGCAAATCATTTTCTGACTTCTCTAAAGTCCTTTACGGAGATCAAATTCCCTCTCAGACCGAAGTTGGTGTTGAAAGTAAGTCTGAGTGTAAGGATCCTATACGTTCTGGGGATTCGACAGATGGAAAAGTTCTTAGAACACAACCTGTCAATCCCACCCGAGCTTTGCAAGGTAAAACAGAACAAGGAACCTTATTAGACCAACAAAAGCGTGAGGCTAAAGTTTGGTCTAAGGAACTCCAAAGGCAAATATACTCTGATAGCAGAGATATTATTGGTGAAGAAAGCGTAAAGAGATCGTTATCTCAGCCGCTTAGCACCATCGGAGTGAACGACCTTGGTTGTTGCTCATCGTCACCCCGTTGTGACACACCTAGTAAAGAGGACAAGAAGCCCTTGGTGGAGAAGGAAATTGTCCTCAACAACGAGCCCTTGGTGGAGAAGGTAGTTGTCGATGGTGTGCATAACATGAACCGTACAAGCTCGTTGCCGAGAAGTACAGTTCAGGGGGGGGCAGATGCCGTACCAAGTACGTCTAAAATGACGTACACGGCATCGACTCCTAACGACGATAGTCAAATTGATCAGATGATTGCTGGAATCCAATCGGATAACCTGCTATTCTTTTTGGTACGACTCGGTGGAAAGGACTTTAAAGCACTTTTCGATCCTGGCGCCATGGTCTCTCTTGTACGATCAGATGTTGTCGAACAGTACAAGTTTAAATGGAGACCTGTCAAGGTTATCGTGAAAGGTGTGGCTGGACCAGCTCTTAAAGTCCTTGGCCTAATTGACATCCTATTCTGTGTAGAAGGCCTTGATAGCAATATCCAACTGAGAATTGTAGAGAATATTGAGCATTCCATCATTCTCGGTATGGATTTCCTACAACATTGGAATATGGAAGTCAAATTAGGCGAAGCTATTTGGCGTATTGGCGAGAGTGATTGGAGACACTTCGTCAGAGATACATCTCATGACATCGATTCGAGGATTTCCGCTGAATGTGCTGGTATAATTGAGATACAGGACGACCAGCGGAAACAAGTCAAAGAGTTAGTTGAAAGCCTACTCTTGCCCTCGGGAGACGTCCACGGCTTTACGACGTTAACGGAGCACCACATAGAGGTTGATCCTGGTGCAAGACCGGTTTGTCATAAGCCAAGACGTATGTCTCCCAAGGTCCTCGAATTTGCCCAGAGTGAGGTCAAAAAGATGTTTGACAAGTGCATTATCGAACCGAGTGCGAGTGATTGGTCAGCTGCTCCGGTCATCGTTCGAAAGGACGAAGGAAGTTAGCGCTTCTGTATCGATTTTCGAGACCTTAATGCAGTCACAAAACGTGATTCTTATCCAATTCCTAATATGGATACCATATTGGATAAGCTGCATAATGCAAGGTATATATCGAAAATTGATCTTAAGAAAGCGTACTTCCAAATATTAATGGCCGAGGCGAGCCGGCATTATACTGCATTTGCTGTACCAGGGTCGGGGCTGTGGCAGTTCACGAGAATGCCTTTTGGCCTCATGAATGCTCCTATGACCTTTGCACGGCTTATAGATGCAATTTTCGGGCCTAAGGTGGAACCTCATGTGTTTGGTTATTTAGACGACTTGATCGTCATTACCGAAACTTTTGAGGACCATCTAAAATGGCTCGAATACGTACTAAGGACGTTGAATGACGCTGGACTCGAAGTGAATCGAGAGAAGTGTGAGTTTTGTTGCTCCAGCGTAACGTTCCTTGGGTACAAATTGGACGCGGACGGCTTGAGGCCTGACGAGGAACGAGTCGCTCCAGTCCTTAATTACCCTACTCCTCGTAATGTCAAACAGCTGAGATCCTTTCTCGGGATGGTAGGCTGGTACTCTCGATTCATTAATCGAGAAGCTGACATTAAAGCTCCCCTTACCAAGTTGCTGCGTAAAGACCAGGCTTGGGATTGGGGCGAGGAGCAGGAGGAGGCGTTCTGTCAGCTTAGAGTTGCGTTAGCTGAAGCGCCTGTACTAGCCCGTCCAGACTTTTCTAAGCCATTTACCGTCCAAAGTGACGCTAGTGACTTAGCAATAGGTGCGGTGTTGACGCAAATGGACGACGAGGGTTTCGAGCATCCGATTGTCTACGTCAGCCGATTATTAAATCGCGCTGAACGTAATTACATGACAACGGAAAAAGAATGCTTGGCTCTCATATGGGCTATTAAGAGATTGAGACCATACATTGAGGCCTATCGATTTACGGCTGTGACCGACCATAGTGCTCTCATATGGCTCAAAAATCTCAAGGAGGCGTCGGGTAGGTTGGCACGATGGATACTTGAAATGCAGCAATGGGACTTTGAAATAGTGCATAAGAAAGGAGCCTTGCACTATGTCCCGGACGCGCTTTCTCGTGCCATCAACCCAGACCCCGACGAAGAAGAGATTGCCTCGTTCGAAGTAATTACAGACCCATGGTATATTGCTAGATTAAACGATGTACGCTCATGCCCTCAAAGATTTCCGGAGTGGAAAATTGAGGATGATATGCTATATCGTTTTACAAGTGATAAACTCTTGGACTCTGTAACAGAACGAGAGGAAGGCTGGCGTCTTGTGCTACCCTTAGAGCAGAGGAATCGAGTTCTAGTAGATTCTCATTTCCACCCAGCTATGGGTCACATGGGAATTGAAAAAACTTACGAACGCGTTGCAAGAGATTATTATTGGCCAGGTATCTACCACGATACCCTCCAATTTGTCTTACGGTGTCTGATATGTCAGAACTATAGGACGTCTCAAGCAGGTCCTCAAGGCTTATGATTTAAATTGGCCGTACACTTTCCTAAGGTGCGTAAGGCATGTCTGCTAAACTGGCACCAAAGTATGACAGACCCTTTGATGTTAAAGAAGTACTATCTCCAGTAGTTCTGAGACTAGAAGAGTCTGGTCGGAAACGGACCGAGGTACACATATCCGATGTGAAGAGATATGTACCACCTCGGGTTGCCATGTAAAGCGGTAGGGAAAACGTATCGGCGTACGTGAGAACAGTCAGTGAAGGCTAGGCCTGGTGACTGTATGCCACGTCAATATCATCCAAAGCACGAAGAATCATTGAAGCAGCCTCCAACTGAAGAAAAGAAGAGAAGCGTACAGCGCGCAGTCGTGGATAGATTGTGCCTTTCTTTCGACTCGGCCTTCCCGAGGGAAGTGGAGTCTAGGGGGGGGCTTTGTGATGGAAATCGTCACACAATCTATTCACGACGAATAGAGTATTTAAATTGTCGAATTGTAAGTCGTCAAAGCCTTTCGTATGTCAAGGCCAACCGACGACACTTGTTTATTTTCCTACAAGTGTACAATTACGCGCGCAATAGTACGTAGGGATGAGAGCGCGAGAGTGTGTGTGTGTGTTTCCCACTCTCATCCTTTTTTCGAAAATTAGGCGATTGCCTAATCAGTATGTCCCGATCCGCCGCTCGAGGCGGATAAACTTAACCGGTACCGATCGCGAGAGTTTTTCTGGCTAACAAGGCGCGTGAGGCGTAAGTAAAGCCATCGGTTACCCGGATCGTCCTCGCGAGGTGTACCGCGAGTGACCTGGTGTGTGTTAAGGACGGGAAGTGTTGGTGTGAGTGCGGACGCGGATCGCGAGGCACTCGCCGCGGCACAGGGCCGCCTTCCACCACCGCAGCCGACGTCGTCCTCCGTTGCCCAGGAGGACAAAAAGGGACACGGATCGGCTGGGCCATCCACGGGGCGAATCCCGGTAAGTGTAGTTTATACTACCGCGTGTTCCCCCCCTTACCCCGAGTGTATGTGCGTGTGTACATCGGGAGTGTGTTCGGGTACGCCGGTACCCGAATAGCGGATATCGGGGTAAAGTCAACCGCAGGCGAGGATCTCGATCCGGTTGGCTCCCGATACCTCCGCCCGCGCGAAAGAACATTGTCGCGGCACGAGGCCTGGATGGCCAATTGTTAATTAAAATTAAATAAATGGTTTAATTATTTTTATTTTAATTAATTGTTTTTATTGTGTTCTCCCCGCTCCCGCCGACATCCTTTAATTTTTTATAAATCGTGTCGAGGCAAGGAGGATTGCCCGAATCCTCCACACCGATCGTCTCAGCGAACTCGCGTTCCTGGCGACAGCCCGCAGTTCGGATGAATAAATAAATAATTGTGTGCGCGGTATTGGGCAACGCGGCCCAACGGTTTTTATTAATTTCATTAATTAATTAATTGAATCGGGTACGCGAATACCACGTCACAATATGTACTACGTACTGTATATAAAATATTAAATACATTGTACAAAATAAATTCTTCCAGTTCTGCGCTTTAATTGTTGATTTTTTTAGCACTTATCTCCCACCTACATTTCTGTCAATTGTTTCTAACATACGGGCGTCTTGAAAAAGCCATACGCAAAGAGTCAGAAATTTACCTTATGACATCAGTTGAAATATATTTTTTGCCACTTCCGGTACTTATACCGCCATCTTGTCCTCAACTTCCGCTTCTGACAATTTTTTTCTTTATTAAATACGTTATCACCTGCATTCCTGCAAATTTTCAAGCTTGTATCAAGTCGCGTATTTTAGATACCAAATACCGAGAGAAAAATCGAATATTTCAAATCCGCGCACTTATTGATAATTTTTTTGGCACTTATCCCCATCCTACACCTCTGCCAAATTTTTTCTAGCTTATTGACGTCTTGAAGAAGCCATAAGCGAAGAGGCAGAAATTTACCTTATGACATAAGTAGAAAAATATTTTTGACCACTTCCGGTACTTCTGCCGCCATATTGTCCTCAACATCCGCTTCTGCCAATTTTTTTATTTGTTTAAAACCTTATTACCTACATTCCTGTAAATTATCAAGCTTGTACCTTATGACATAAGTAGAATATTCGGATTGTCGAATTCAAAAATCCACCCACGCATACGTCCCCGAGGTAGACTTCTGCCTACGCGGCTATGACTACATTAATATACAAGGAATTGATTTGGCTGGAGAACAGCCTTGTACCTTATGACAAACTTTTTTAAATGGGTGGCTCTTAGACTAATAGGCATACCCACTAAAACTCCACCTCTTTTCTTACCTTTATTCCCCCGCGGAAACCGCCGCAAGGCATTACTTCGCGGGGGGAGGCAACGGCTAGGTTAGCCCACTAATGTTGCTATCGCAACTCTTCTCTCCTCTTCTCTTCTGATGAGACCCAGCCTGTCCACTACTGACGTACAGAGGGTTACCACCGCGTTCCATTCCTCCTGGGAGTCAAGCAGGCACGCCCCGATGCCCTCAGGGGTGAGGGGACCGCTCCAAGTGATTTGAAATTGGTCCCGTTCCTCCCTGAAACGAGGACACCGTAGGAGGACGTGTTCCACGTCTTCGTTCACCCCTGGACAAGCCGGGCACTCTGCGCTGCCGTAGACCCCTGTACGAAATAGGTAACTACGGAAGCATCCGTGCCCGGTCAACATCTGGGTAAGCTGGAAACTGACGAAGCCGTGTTTCCTGCTCGCCCACTCCCGGATCCGCGGGATGATGCGGTGGGTCCAGCGGCCGTCCCTGGCTGAGTCTCATCTCCGCTGCCACTCCTCTACGGTCCGCAATGACCATCGGTTGTGGCAGCGGTTCTCTTCCAGGCGTCGCCCACCCTCACGGTGTCTTTCAGCTCTCTCGGCTGCCTGGAGGTCGAAGGGGCGGTCCCCGCGACCACCGAGAGCGCAATGTCAGATACGGTTCGGTACGCCCGGGCCACCCTTAGCGCAGCTATCCTGCAGACTCTCTGGCACGGAGCACCAAAGCTCTTGTGCCTGTTCAGGGCATCAGCCCAGATAGGAGCTCCGTATAAAATTACGGAGCTCACCACCGAGGCAAGGAGAGACCTTCGCGGTTGCTGGGGTCCCCCGATGTTGGGCATGATGCCCGCCAGCGCACGGGCCACCTTTATCGCCTTTGAGCCTGCGTTCGCGAGATGGTGTTTGAACGACAGCCGCGCGTCTAGTGTGACCCCTAAATACTTCAACGTTTTCACCGACCGTATCCGTTCTTTACCTACCGTGAAGGTGGCGGTCCTCTCCTTTTTTGTGCGAGAGATGAGCACCGCCTCCGTTTTTTCCGCCGCCAGACTAAGTCCGTGGTCTCTCAACCAAGTGGCGATCACTTCTATAGAGACGTCTCCGAGATATTCGATCTCTTCGACACTCTTTGCGACCACCACTAGCGCCACGTCGTCCAGCGAAAGCCACCATCGAGACTCCCTCCGAAAATTGCTGCCTAAGCAGGCCATCATAGACAGCGTTCCAGAGTAGAGGCCCAATGACCGAACCCTGCGGCACGCCTCCCGTGATGTTGTGGGAGTGCACACCGTCGTCGGTGTCGTAGAGCAGAGTACGGTCAACAAGGTAACTCGAGGTGACCTCCCTGAGATAGAGTGGCACTTGGAAGTGCTGCAGGGACAGCATGATGTCGTCCCATCTGGCAGAGTTGAAGGCATTCCGGATGTCCAAGGTGATGATGGCACACATACGCCTTGCACTCCGACCAGCATTGATGGCGTTTGTGGCTATACCAACAACTCTGCCTACAGCGTCCATGGTCGATCGACCCTTTCGGAAGCCGAACTGGTTGTCGGAGAGGTCTCCGGCCCGACCGATGGCCGCTGCGAGCCTGGCGCAGATCACCCGCTCCAGGAGCTTCCCGACTATATCCAGTAGACAGAGCGGGCGGTAAGATGGTGGCTCCTCCGGGGGTTTGTTTCCCTTCGGTAGGAGTACCAGCCTCTGCGTCTTCCACTGGGCCGGGAAGCAACCTTCGCTTATGCATGCGTTGAATGCGTCCAGGAACAAGCCCGGAGCACTCATCGCCGCTATCTTGACGGCCAGACCAGGTATTCCGTCCGGCCCTGGGGCTTTACGTACGGAAATACCTTTAGCGGCCATCCTCAGCTCGGCTTCACTAATGTCTGGCGACTCGGCTGCACCAATGGTGGCCATCAGGCCCGTCTCTGCTGCCCTTTTCCGATGTTCTGGAAACAGGTGGCGGTCGACTTCTTCCAGAAAAACTGGGTCGGTGGGTGCAACAGCGCCCCCGGGGTTGATCTTATTCATAACCGTTTTATACGGTCTGCCCCAGGGGTCGTGGTCCACCTCCTCACAGAGCTCCCGCCAACACAATCTCTCTGCAGCCTTGATGGCCACCTTGAGATCCCTCCGCTTTTGTTCGTATTCTGCGAAACGATCTTGGAACCGCGGTGTTCCCCTCGTTCTTTGGTGCAGCCTTCTGGCACGCAGGCACTCACGTCTCTTTTCCGCGATGTACTCACTCCACCAGATTATCGGTGGGCGGCCGCGAGGGTTAAACGTCACGGCCATAGAGGCATTGCAAGCCGCTGTTAGGGCATTCGTGAGGCCTCGTGCTTTTTCTTCTGCGGTTCCCTCCACTTTTGCCCCCTCAAGGGAGCAGAGAACGTCTCACGATCAAACGTGGCTGGTGCCCATCTCTCTCTTGCTCCTCTTCCTGCTCTCTTTGTCCTCCCGCTGGTCAGCTGGAGCTGTTACACGAGTGCTTGGTGGTTACTACCCGTGTAACGTTCGCTAACTTTCCAGCCGAGTCCCCCTTCCCCCATCAATCTTGGATCGACGAAGGTGAGGTCGACTATGGACGACTTGCCGGCTTTGGTGAAAGTCGGGGTTGTCCCTGTGTTAGCGATCTCCAGCCCCAGTAGAGCGAACGCCTCGAGAAGTGCGCGACTACGCGCGTTGGTCTTGGCGCTGCCCCAGTCCGTCGCTGAAGCATTAAAGTCCCCACCGATTGCGACCGGTAGCCGTAAGGACCGAGCACTGGTGACGACTGCATCTAGAGATCTCGCAAAGTCCTCGGTGGAATCGCTGGGCGGGAAGTAGCAGCTGTACATGCGTACCCCCGCCACTTCCACCCAGGTGAAGCTGGGAAGGGGGGTGACCATCTTTCTGGAGATGTGTATATTTCCACATACCCAGATGGCCGCCTTGCCCGTGGCATCCCTTACCCAGTTCGACTTCTCGAGATCCCGGAACTCCTCGCTGATGATCGCTACGTCCGCTCTCTCCTCTCTGACCAGCTGGGACAGCAGGTCCTGGGCCACAGCGCAGTGGTTGAGGTTTATTTGGAGCACCTTAATCATTTTTTATGTGTGCTCCTTCCTCATGAGAGGTCTTGGCTTTGGCCTCGCAGTCCACTGCTTTGTGGCCCTCTTGGCCGCACCGATAGCATTGCGCTGACCGGTCGACTGTGCTCTTGCACTCCCTCGCGATGTGTCCCGATTCGTGGCATCGGTAGCAGCGCGAGGATACCTCTCGCAGTCGAACTCTGCAATTGACCCATCCGATCCGGAGCTTCCCGTCTTGCAGCAGTTTTTTGGCTGCTACTGCCGGAAGCTGGATGATCGCAGCTAGGGTGCCACTGTAGGATCCCCTGGTTTTAATATTATCCGGGGATATCACATTTGGCCCGATCTTTGCCGCAATCGCTGCGGCCACCTCCGTTGCTGTCGTGGACTCGTCCATGTCCCTGATGGTGATGGACACTTTGTGAGTCAGCAGCTGGACCTCTGCTGACCCACTCAGTGTGGACGAGACCACTGTCCTCAGCTCCGCCGTTTCCGTTCCGGGTCGCCCCAGTTCGAGGAGGAGCTCTCCAGCCCTGGTGCGCCTGATACGCGTGACCCGTTCTCCTAGTGCCTTTAGCTCCGGTGCAGCCTTGACCTTCCGGAGAATGTCAGCGTAGGAAGAGTCCCCGCTAGGTGTCTTGATCTTGATGGCATCTGGGCGTGGGGGTCTTACTCCGGCCTTAGGCTCTGCCGTGCCTTTGGCCGGTTTGCTGGCACGTTTCTGCTGCTCATGCTGCTTCGGCTGGCTGTTCTTCATCTTCTTCTTCTTCTTGCCCTTCTTCACTACTGTGACCCAGTCAGGGACTTTTGACTGGTTCCCACTCGTCTTAGGAACGGATGGCGAAGCATCTGCTGGCCCATTTTTGTTATTGGGCTGCTTCGACCCCTTCTTCCTTTTCTCCGGGGGTTGCTGAGGTGGTGAGGGCTTTTCCCTTTCCACCGGCCTCCTTTGACGCTCTTTAGCGCGGAAGATGGGCGACGTTTGGCACGTTCCATCCCTACGCGCATCCGCCATTTTAATTTTCGGCGCTGTCGAACACACAGCACTGTTCATTCGCGCGTATTCATTGAGAGCTCTGCTGGTTGCTCTCGCCATACTCTTCAGCTCTTTGTGGATGTTGTTCTTATTAAGAACAAACTCCACCAGGGTATCTACCTTCTCACGCAGACGGAGAAAAGCTCTGTCAGCGTCACTCGACATCCCAGTCGAGGGCAGGTCACACGTAGCATTAGATGCTACAGAGACCGAGTGACCAACCTCCGCAGCACTTACCATTTTAACGGTGTGAGTTTGGTCCCCCCCAAAATCCTTGGGACCAGCACTGACCACCGGGGCTTGCACCCGATCGGAATCAGTGGCGGGATTTGACAGGATTGCCATGCCCGCTTGGGGTAGTGTTGTTTTCAGCTCACTATCCATACTTGGCTTTATTTCGGGGTGCCTTCCCCTATCTGGTTTTGGTTCGCCCCGAATATTTGATTTTTTCGGTACCATATCTAGAAAGCATTCCCCTATCCACCACCTGGGGAGGCGCCACGATGCGGGACCAGCAAACCCGGCACGGGTGTGTGTGTGTGTGTGTGTGTGCGAGTGTGTGTGTGAGTGTGTGTGTGTGAACATACACTTTTCCAAATATTCATATGTGATATATACAATGGGTTAAAAATTAAATACATTAATTATTGCATTTTTAAGATAATTCTATTATAAATACTAATGGAAAAAGAAAATTCAAAATTTAACAGTGACAAAATTAATACAAAAATTTATTTATTTAAGAAGAAAGTTTTATTACTCTTAAAGTACAAAATATTAATGACATAGAACTTTTAACGATGATCCTTCGTCATTGAATAAATTTATTTTAGGAAGTAAAGTTTTATTTAGATCCGCTTAAAATACTCCAAAGTTTTAATAAATTTTTACTAAGTACATGCACTTTACTATTTTTGGTAAGTTAATTTTTTATTAACATTTATAATTATTAAAATAAAATTTAAGCTTTATAAGAATTCATATAGTTTAAAATTAACAGTTAACATTTAATATGTCTCTATTATTTTTATTATTTTTATTCTGATTTCATTACACTAAAGTTTGGTAAAAACTTTTATTTATAAATTATAATCGTATTAAAAAAAAAATTAAAATTTTGGTATAAAACCAAAGCACTATAGCAATACCTCCAAGGTGTTGTCTGAAACTGTTTAATTTTTAAGGCGATATAAATAGTTTGCCGCCGTTCGGTAAAAGATTTCAGGGTTCTAATATATGCCGCTGTGTATAAAAATTCTTCACTCCCCTTATATGGGCATACATATATATATGTATATCTCTCTATAATATATAAATATTTCGCCACCGCCGCCGCCGCCGCCGTGTCTAAGAATTCAGAATTCAACATATATATAGGTGGTTCTCTGTGACATCGAAGATGAAAAAAATAAATATTGCTATAACTGTGGGAACATGTTTTAGAGGTATCCAGTAGTTCTCCTGAATTTTTTCAGATTTTTTGTGGGCCATTATTTTAAGTTACAGAGAGTCAAAGTTGACATTTTAGCACTTTTTTGCATTATATGCCCATTTTCATGAATTTTTAGCTCCCAGGGGATGCATTTTTCACTAAAAACGTAAGTATGACTTTTTTTGTAAAATTTTCCGAACTTTTCATTAAAAATACTTTTAAAGACATAAATGTATGCTGTCACACTCTTGTAAGCCATTTAAACCTTAAATAGTGAAAATTAGCAATTCTGCTCCGGACTCTGGTAACCTAATACTGTCTAAAAGATGTCTTTTTATAGTCAGAAACTGCCTAAAAATTTCCAGAGTGGGTCTAAATCATTAAGATCACTTATGGTCAAAATATCCGGGAAAAGTGCCCGAAATATTAATAGAAATGTATATTTGTTGCCTTATAACGATGAATCTATTAGCATGATCATTGCAAAAAAATTTGTGCACTTACCTTGGAGTGGTAGAAAAGTATCTTCACTTGTTTCAGTATCCATCTAATCCCCTGTAAGCTGCTAAAAATACAAATATTATTATACAAATGTAAAATAGTACTTTTTGCATCAAGGGCGCAAAATGAAATTTCGCGCCTTGAGTGGTGATAGCAGTGCACGAGGGCCGGCGAAGCCAGCCCGAGTGTGAACTATCACCACGAAATCGCGAAATTTGCGCTCGAGATCCAAACAATATTTTTTGATGCAGTAGGTGCAAAATGCCACACTCTATAATAAATGTAATAAAACAAAATTTACATGAAATGATCATAAAGATGTAGAAATTGCACGAGGGGAAGAGGGCGGAGAGCGGGTCCAGGGCCGCAGGCCCTGGTGGGGTCGAGGGGCGAAGCCCCCGTGGGGGGTTGGGGGGGGCGAAGCCCCCTCCTGTACTAAACAATTATGAAAAATCTTTTTAAAACCTTTAAAAAAACACTAAAAATAAGAAAAACTCACAATATCATAAAGGAAATTAAAATATTTATTTAAAATACTTAATATATGCTAAAAGAAAAATGAAATAAATTGATAATAATAAAATTACGTAATCGAATTTAATAACAAAAATTTTTATTTTTGTTTAGCATACAAAGATATACATATATGTATACAAAAAAAATTTTATACTTTTTTTACATTTGACAAACATTTCTACATTATTTTGCATTTAATAAAAATTTATACACTATTTACAAAAATTTATACTATTTGATTTTTATTGATTTGTTTTACAATTACTGGTTGAGTAATTCTATTTTTGTCCAAATTTTGTATTTAAAAACTGTAAATTTATAATTTAAATAATTTTTATTTCGGGGCGCAAAATTACTTTTGTGCATCCGTGACCGAGAAATGAGCATTTTGCGCCCGCAAAACAAAGCGCAAAATACGCATTTTGCGCCTACTGCATCAAAAAATTAATTTTTAAACATTTATAATGCTGAATTTTTAGTTTTACATCCCTTACAAGAATTATAATACTAATCTGAAGGATTACTATAAATATATAAACATTATTATTACAATAACTGAATATACGTATTTAATACAAAAGATATATAAATAAATCGGATATATAATTATAATGAATAATATGATAACGTGACAGTGACAAGTTTGTGAAATCTAAACAATGTATTGCTGAATAATAATAATAATAATGTTGATACTTTTATAGTAATCCTTCAGATTAGTATTATAATTCTTGTAAGGGATGTAAAACTAAAAATCCAGCATTATAAATGTTTAAAAAATAATTTTTTATAATTTTATAATAATATTTGTATTTTTAGCAGCTTACAGGGGATTAGATGGATACTGAAACAAGTGATGATACTTTTCTACCACTCCAAGGTAAGTGCACAAATTTTTTTGCAATGATCATGCTAATAGATTCATCGTTATAAGTCAACAAATATACATTTCTATTAATATTTCGGGCACTTTTCCCGGATATTTTGACCATAAGTGATCTTAATGATTTAGACCCACTCTGGAAATTTTTAGGCAGTTTCTGACTATAAAAAGACATCTTTTAGACAGTATTAGGTTACCAGAGTCCGGAGCAGAATTGCTAATTTTCACTATTTAAGGTTTAAATGGCTTACAAGAGTGTAACGGCATACATTTATGTCTTTAAAAGTATTTTTAATGAAAAGTTCGGAAAATTTTACAAAAAAAGTCATACTTACGTTTTTAGTGAAAAATGCATCCCCTGGGAGCTAAAAATTCATGAAAATGGGCATATAATGCAAAAAAGTGCTAAAATGTCAACTTTGACTTTCTGTAATTTAAAATAATGGCCCAGAAAAAATCTGAAAAAATTCAGGAAAACTACTGGATACCTCTAAAACATGTTCCCACAGTTATAGCAATATTTATTTTTTTCATCTTCGATGTCACAGAGAACCACCCGTATATATATATATGTTTTATATATATATGTCATATATATATGTTATATATCTCTCTATAATATATAAATATTTCGCCGCCGCCGCAGCCGCCGTGTCTAAGAATTCAGAATTCAACATATATATATATATGTTTTATATATATATATGTCATATATATAAGTGTGTGTGTGTGCGCGAGCGTGTGTGTGTGTGTGTGTGTGTGTGTGTGTGCGCGTGTGTGTGTGTACGTATTTGTTTTTTCAAGAATAGATAATATATGGGCTATTTCACGTCAAGTGGTACGATGAAAATTTTAAATCGCTCCAAAATTTGAGAACAGGCTTGAAATATCTTCCAGAAGATATAAAAAAAATTTTAGGTGTTAAAAATAATTTGCCTAAGAGTTATTCCACCATGAAAAATGGAAATTTTTCAATTTTTTAGAAAAATTGCTGTTTTTAAAGCCATTTATCTCAAAATCTGTTGATTTTTTTGAAAAAACATTACAAACATCTTTTGTTTAAATTAATCTTTAGAACTTATCTACGCTGGTTACATTTCTTAATTTTAAAATCTCGAAGAGATAGAACACCCGGACATATTGAATATCAAAAAAAAGGCTACCACACCATAATCGATTTTAATCTAACACCTCTCAATAGATCACATTTTTTGAGAGCTTTCGAATGGCGGTGGTTAAATTATTAGCCAAGACCGCTGGGGAAAGTTATGCCTTATAAACCTCATAAAATCACTAATTTTCATGTATTTTAGGCCATAACCTACAACAGCGGTCTTGGCCAATAATCTAACCCAAGCCATTCGAAAACTGGCGAAAAATGTGAACTTTTGAGCTGTGTTAAATCAAAATCGATTGTGGCGTGGTCGCCTTTTTTGATATTCAATATTTCCGAGTGCCCTATTTCTTTGGGATTTTAAAATTAAGAATTGTAGCCGAGGTAGATTAGTTCTAAAGATTATTTTGAACAAAAGTTGTTTATAATGTTTTTTCAAAAAAATCAATAGATTTTGAGATAAATGGCTTTAAAAATAGTAATTTTTCTAAAAAATTGAAAAATTTCCATTTTTCATGATGGAATAATTCTTAGGCAAATTATTTTTAACACCAAAAATTTTTTTTCTATCTTTTGGAAGATATTTCCAGCCTGTTCTCAAATTTTGGAGCAATATAAAATTTTCATCGTACCACTTGAATTAAAATAGCCCATATTTATTTTTTCCGTGCGCAAAAAAAAGTTGTGAATATAACTTGAAAGAATGTGTATTAGTTTACTTATTCCTGATAAAACTCATAAAATAAAAACGGACCTAAAATTTAATGTAATGTTTTTAAAAATATGCACAATTTTTCAAAGATAAAATAAATATTAATCAAGTATAACGTACACTTTTCCAAATATCTATATGTGAAATATACAATAAATTAAAAATTAAATACATTAATTATTGCATTTTTAAGATAATTCTATTATAAACAGTAATGGCAAAAGAAAATTCAAATTTTAACAGTGGCAATATAAAATACGAATTATATTTGAATAGATTTTCAAAAACTATTAATTTAGGAGCATTTAATTTAAATATTTTTTAAATTAATATTTCAAAATTGTATGGATATATAAGTGAGTAGATTATGTATATTTATAGAAAACAATATTTTGAATAAACAAGTATGTATTTATTAGAAACAGAAGGTTTTCTTAGGAATGAATTTGATTATAATAATCAAGATATATATATGGGCTCTGCATAGTAAAAATAAATTCGATATAGTTATGGATTAAAACGCAAATTTTGAAAGAGGGTGCAAATTACTAATCACGGGAGAAATGGAAGAAACAGGTTTTTATTTATATAGCGCTAAAATTTTATAAATAATTCTTTAAAACTAATACAAAAATTAATTTAATTAAGAAGAAAGTTTTATTACTCTAAAAGTACAAAATATTAATGACATATAGAACTCTTGGCGATGAATTCAATAAATTAATTTTAGGAGGTAAAGTTCTATTTAGATCCGTTTAAAATAATCTAAAATATTAATAGGTTTTTACTAAATACTACAATTAAGTATATGCACTTTACTATTTTCGGTAAGTTCATTGTTCATTACCATACATATGGGGTATTCCACGTGGAGTGGTCCGATCAAAATTTTAAAATGCACCAAATTTTGGGTACACATTGCAAATGTTTTTCAGAATACAAAAAAAAATTTTTAGGTACTGGTATTTATTAGCTCAAAAGTTATTCTAACCTTAAAAAGTGAACTTTTTCCAGTTGTTTTCAACACCAGCTGGGTTCATCGCTATTTAACCCAAAATCTATTAACTTTTACTATACAACATTATATGTAACATTCGTTGCTAATAATGTGTAGAATTTATTCTTCTGGATTAGAATTTCTAATCTCAAGGTCAATATTACTTAAACACCAAATTTTTTTATAAATTTAAATGGGAAATACCATGTTAATTTTTGTGAATTTTTTGTCTTTCTTTAAATTATCATAACTTTTTACAGAATTGAAGACCATAAAAATGCTACAGATCATTTGAAAGGTATTGCTCCAAGCTTTGGATAAAAAAATCAATTGTGGCGAACTTACACTTTTTTTAAGTTGAATATTGACATGCAGTTTATGTATCATTGACCTTAAGATTAGAAATTCTAACCCAGAAGGATAATTTCTACACATAATTAGCAACGAATGTTACATATAATGTTGTATAGTAAAAGTTGATAGATTTTGAGTTAAATAGCGATAAACCCAGCTAGTGTTGAAAAAAACTGGAAAAAGTTCACTTTTTGAGGTTATAATAACTTTTGAGCTAATAAATTCCAGTACCTAAAAATTTTTTTCTGTATTCTGAAAAACATTTGCAAAGTGTACCCAAAATTTGGTGCATTTTAAAATTTTGATCGGACCACTTCACGTGGGTACCCCATATATATATTATATATATTACACCTTTGGTGTAAGTTATGTCCTAAAATACGTGAAAATTAGTGATTTTATGAGGTTTATGAGGCATAACTTACAACAGCGGTCTTGGCCAATAAGCTAATCCAAGCCATTCGAAAGCTCGCGAAAAATGTGAACTTTTGAGAGGTGTTAGATTAAAAGCGATTATGGTGTGATAGCCTTTTTTTTGATATTCAATATGTCCGGGTGTTCTATCTCTTCGAGATTTTAAAATTAAGAAATGTAACCAGGGTAGATAAGTTCTAAAGATTAATTTAAACAAAAGATGTTTGTAATGTTTTTTCAAAAAAATCAGCAGATTTTGAGATAAATGGTTTTAAAAATAGAAATTTTTCTAAAAAATTGATAAATTTCCACTTTTCATGGTCGAATAACTCTTACGCAAATTATTTTTAACACTTAAATTTTTTTTGTATGTTCTGGAAGATGTTTCCAGCCTGTTCTCAAATTTTGGAGTGATTTAAAATTTTCATCGTACCACTTGACGTGAAATAGACCATATATATGTATATATATGTATGTATGTATGTGGGTGTGTGTGCGTGCGGCGGAATATTTATATAATATATATATATTTTATAATTGTTTTCTCAAGAATATAAATATATGTATTTTTTCCTTGCGCAAAAAAAAGTTGTGAACATAACTTGAAAGAATGTGTATTAGTTTACTCATTCTTGATAAAACTCATAAAATGTTTAAACGTATACTCAATAATAATAACAGATCTAAAGTGCAATGTAATGCTTTAAATACAGATGCAAAATTGTTTGAAGATTAAATAAATATTAATCAAGTTGTTGGAAATAAGACGTGATAGTCTCTCTCTCTCTCTCTCTCTCTCTCTCTCTCTCTCTCTCTCTCTCTCTCTCTCTCTCTCTATCGTTACCAACTGAGTAACGAGGAGTGGGGAGGACCCCGGAGGAAGCGACGCAAGCGGCGGCGCGGTGAGATCGGTTTCTCCCGCTACTGCACTCGAGCCACGGATCCCGACACGGTCGGATGTACCAATGCCTTCCCCAGTGTACAAACATATTAAATATATATAGAATAAATTAGTTTATTTCTTTTATAATATAAACCGGTGAGTTTATCATTAAAGCCAAGCCCTTCCTCTCCTGTTTTATTCCAACAGGTTATGGGCCCAGCACGCTTCCACTGCGCGCTGGTTTGAGAGGAATAGTTTGGCTTTGTTATTTTGTTAGAAGTCCCTTCTTCGCGATCGCGAGTGTTTGTGAGAAAAGTGTGGTGTAAAGTTTTGTTGGTGTTGTGCTAGAAAGAAGCTAGAAAGGGAGATCAGACAGAGCTACGGTCACCCAGTCAACCACCACAAAGGAAATTTAGCTAGGAGAAAGAATGCTAGAGGATCGACCGGGATCAGGTAGAGGAATCTACAGCAGCTAGAAAGAAAGATGGCGGACGAGATAGGAGACCTCCGCAAATCGGCAAATGCTAGAGGTATGTGACTCAGCGAGCGAAAGTGCGAGCTAGTTACAAATTAAATTCAGTTAGTTTGAAATTAAATTCAGTTAGTTTGAAATTAAATTCTGTTAGTTTGAGATTAAATTCAATTGAAAATGCTCGATCCAGAGCTATGTTAGTTTGAAGCTAGTTTAAAAATTTGAGCGTTTACGTGTCGTTCGAGTGCCGGGTTTTCGCAAAAAGTGCACGAAATTGGTTTTTGATTAGACGATTCCGAGAAATCGGTAGACGCAAGGAAGCCAAGATGGCCGCCGGGCCTGAGCGGGAACGCCGGGTTTGCGCGGGAACGCCGGGTTTGCGCGGGAGCGCCAGGGAAGCGCGCCGTTTCTCGCCGTGTTGATTGACCGCGCGGAGTGGGGGAGACTCGCGACTGGAGAGCATGCTCGTTCGACCGGCGCGCGCGAACTATCGATCGATCGACATTCACACCGCTTGATATTTGCAGTTGGTACGTGGCGCGACCGAGTGAAATGGACGCGCATGAAATTAGTTAGAACTAATTATGCACATGCGAGACCCGCACATCGTTTGATACGGATAAATGCTTCGAAATTGAAAGTTTGAGAATGCGCATTACTAGAAAGTCAATAAATGACTATACAAGCTAGACAGACTGTACAGTTTCGAAAATTTGAATCAAGTTAGAAAATATATTGAATTTAGATATATGTTAAGTTGGATTTAACATGGTTTTGATGTATAGACCAACGGACCTTGAAGCTGTTCTTGCTCACGCAAGACTTAGAGCTTCAATTGGCGGAGAACCACCCGGACGAAACATATGTCTTCGACATCCAGGAGGAAGGAGTGTCGTGGATTTTCTGTATAATGTGTTCTTATGCAGTCTGTTCATGATATTAAGTGAATGTGGAAAATCTGTGTGTTCCAGTGCTTCTGCATTCGCTTGTTGTTCATGTTTGGCTTGTGTTCGGTCAAATTTTGGACAACTATCTAAATTTCCCATTGTATTTTCACAGGACGAGAGCAATTGAGTGACGAGATCATTCGTGTCGTCAGTGAAGAGTTAGAAAGGAAACGGCTGCTGCTAGAGGCGAGTGACGCCAACCAATCTCCTCTGAGCCAGCAGGAGGATGATCTGGAGCTAGAAAGGGAAGGGAAAAATGATCCTGACCCACAGCTAGATTTTGAGCTAGAAAAGGAACCTGAGCTCGAGTCTGGGGATAAGCTAGATAAGTTAGAAACGAAAATGAAAGGTAGCTCAACCCCAATGATAAAACAAATAGACTCGTGCGTTTATAATCTGAGTAGGTTCAAGAAAGAGAGAAGTCTCCTTGAGAATTCTCAGTTAGAATGTTACACAGCCGATAAGGGAGATTTAGTTAATAAAATTGGAATAAATAAAGATTGTAATTTTTCAGATTTGACCGGAATGCTAGAAAAATTAACAGCTAGAGTAGCGTCGCTGGAAGATAGAGTCCCGACTCTATATGAACTTGGTTTGAAGGACCAAAAGATATACCACGGCGACATAGTGACTAGGATAAGTCATATATATGATAGAATTGGTACGCTAGAAGGAAAATGGGCAAAATGGGAGGAATTTGAAGAAATCGAACCAACTAGAGAAAAGGTAGACAAATTATTAGTTTCTGAAACAGTTAGAAAATAATTTGACAAACTAATTAGAAATAATATGCTAGAAAATAGATCAAGTAACTTAAAAGAAAAGATTCAGATTGAAATTGTAAATAAAGATACGACAATTAGGCGCGAGTACAAATTAACAAATGGTTCAAGTATAGAACAGTTCTTGGACTATCTGACGTCCGAACTGCGCGTTTGTGATTTGCTTCACGTTATAGATCCTCGACAAAAAGCTAGAGACGGGATAGATGACAATACGTTGGAAAAAGAAAAATTCAAAGTTAGAGACATAATTATAAACAGAATTGACCAATCGTATCATTCAAAACTCGCGCACATTCATAACCCAGTTGAATTGTTAGATAAAATTAAAAGTTTTAAAGCTAGTGAATCCAATGTGACATCCGGGTATTTGAGAAAACAATTGCATAATTTAAGATATCAACCTAATAAAGAAACTGCTTCGGTATTTTGGGATAAGTTCGACAAAATAGTTAGACAGTACAATAATTTGACAAATGTACCAAATTTAACGGAAACGGAAATTAGAGATGCATTTTACGATGCAATAGTAATAAACGTACCCAAAGTTAGAGATGCTGAATTTTTCAATAAAAATACGCATCAGCGACCCCTTTCGGTCGAACAATTAAAAACCTATATTGTTGAACAGGAAGCAGCTAGAGGAGAAAGTTCGAAATCGGCAACTGCTCAACATGCTACGAGCAGTCAAAAGGAGGCATGCTACGTGTGTGGCAATAAAGGACATGCAGCTAGAGATTGCACGAGAGACGGCAGAATGTGCTACAGATGTCGTCGATACGAAGGACACGTTAGCACGACCTGCCCATACTCGGACAGACAGCTAGAAGAGATGGGAATCCAAGCTAGACCAAGGTATGTTAGACAGTTGTGTACTAAACGAGGGTTAATTCGAGGAGCTAGATTTTTAACGAATAAAAGACAAAGCCCCGGACTCGAACATATAACAAAGAAACGACCTAGATTAGATTTGGCTAGAGGTAAGGGTCAGGATAAAGGGAATGCTAGAATCAACCGTGGGTTAACGAGAGACAGAGGAAAAGCTACAGAAAGAGCACCAGTAAACAAAAATCAAAGTAATCCCGGTGAGTGCAATGGTCTTTTAACAACTAATAGTAGTTTGCATTATTCGACTCCTGAAGAGAACGAGATTCCACAAAATAATATATTAGTTAAATTCCTGGCCGATTCCGGTGCCACAGAACATATGTCAAATACAAAATTGATTTTTAAGAAGCTAGATAATAATAAAAAGATTGATATTAAATGTGCTAACAAAAATGATTACGCGATTATAAAATCGGAGGGAGTAGGTCAAGTTAGTGGTATAACCTCACAAGATAGAACGCTAGAGTTAGAAAATGTGATTTGCGCCGAACAGCTATCCGAAAATCTTCTTTCTTTGAGGAAATTTGTCGATCAGGGTCTAGGCATATATCTAGATAACGAAAAGATCAACATATTTGATCCATTTACAAAAGAGTCGTTCATTACAGGAATTTATGAAAAACCTTATTGGATAATTGAGTTAGAAATAGATAGATCGAAAATTAAGAAATTAAACCAGCCAGAAAAGGATAGTAAAGTCATCGCTTACATAACAACGAGAAGCCAAGGCAATAAAAGAAAGCTAGAAAAAGAAAATGCCAATATTGACGATGAGGAAACCAGAAGAGTAGATACGCTAGACATAGATCGTGAAACTCCTCAGTCACAGTCTTCAGACTTTGAGAATACTATATACGATAGAAAGATCAACCAAATAGATAATCTATTAACTGACGAAACAACAAAGTTAGATTGTAGTTTAGATACAATTTCAGAAAACAAAGCTATTTTATGGCATATTAGACTTGGTCACGCATCGCTAGAATATCTAAAATCATTTCAGAAACGGTTTCCAAATCAGAAAGATTTAAGTAATGTAAAGTTCGATAAATCAATACAAGATTGTGAAGTTTGTATCGTCTCGAAGTTTAATAAATTGCCATTTAATAGTCAAAGACAAAGAGCAACCAGACCGTTACAAATTATACATGCTGATACAATGGGTCCAATCAGTCCAGCTACTCATCCAAAGGGATATCGGTTTATATCCGTATTTATTGATGATTATGCTAGATTAGCGATGGCATATCCGATGAAAAATAAAAGTGAGACAGGAAACTGCTTAGAATCATTTGTTAGAAGCGCTAGAAATATCTTGGGCTCGGATGAAAAAGTATGTTATCTTAGGTGCGATCAAGGAACAGAATTTACCGGTGGATATACGCTAGAAATATTAAATAAATTAGGAGCTGAACTGCAATTAGCCCCTCCGGATACACCTGAACATAATGGTGTTGCGGAAAGATTCAACCAGACGATTCAAAAGAAAGTTAGAACTTTAATTTACGATACGCGATTGCCCGAAAATATGTGGGATCTTGCTTTAGGCACGGCGATATACGTGTATAATAGAACGCCGCACAAATCGAACAATATGGAAATACCACTAGAAAAATTCTGCCCCAATTACAAGATAGATGTAGAAAGATTTAAAAGATTTGGTTCAATAGCTTATATGAAAATACAAAGAAAGGTTGGAACGAAGTTCGATCAGCTAGGAAAACGAGTAGTTATGATAGGATATACTAATACGGGATATTTACTTTTGAAAGCGGAAGAAGGTAAATTCTATGAAAGTAGAGATGATAGATTTTGTGAAAAACTGGTATTCGGAGATAAGTACAACAAAGCTAGTATTAAAGACTGGGCTAAATCGGCAGAGGAAATAAATAAAGAAAGTTGGTTTTTAGAATTTGAAAAGGAAAAAGAAATTTTAGAAACGGAGGGAGTAAAACGCAAAAGAGGTCGTCCTAGAAAAATTGTCGAAACTATAAATCTAGAAGGAGAGTTAGAAACGGTTAAAGCAACCGAAACAACGCAACAGATAGAATCAAATATCAATATGTTAGAATTAGAAAATTGTCAATCTCTATTAGCTATCATAAGAAAAGAGCCAACTTCGTATAAAGAAGCTATGTCAGCAAACGATAAGTTAGAATGGAAAAGAGCAATTGATAGTGAGCTAGAATCGATGAAAAATAATAATGTTTGGACTTTAGTAGATCGACCAAATTATTCGATAGATGGAAGCAAAGCAAATATAATTGACTCTAAATGGGTTCTAAAAAGGAAAATGCTAGCAGGGAATGAATGTAAATATAAAGCTAGATTAGTTATTCGCGGATTCAAAGATAAGAATAATTATGATCTAAACGAGACATATGCACCTGTTTCGCGATTGCAGATTATTAGATCAGCCTTTGCAATTATTAATAAGCTAGATTTAAACGTTTGTCAGCTAGATGTAAAGACAGCATTTTGAAATGGGACAGTTGATAATGAAATTTACATGGAGATACCAGAAGGTATAGAATGTTCCGAAATTGATAGAAAAGTTAAAGTTTGTAAAATCAATAAAGCCCTGTATGGACTGAAGATAAGTCCCAAACGATGGAATGAAAAGTTTACAGAGGTGGCAATAAAGTTAGGATTAAAATCGCACGAAAGGGAACCATGTCTGTTTACTTGGAAAAATGAAAATAAATTATTAATCTTAATAATATATGTCGATTACATGTTGATAGCTAGTAATGACTCGATGAAGCTAGAAGAAATTAAAATAAAACTTCAGTTAGAATTTGAAATGACAGATTTAGGAGAACCGAAAACATTTTTAGGTATTGAGATAGTCCGAGATAGAAAGAACAAAGTAACGATATTAAAGCTAGAAAACTATATAGAGAAAATGTTACAAAGATTCGGTTACAGTGAAATGCACCCTCAAAGAACTCCTATAGTTACTAATCAAGTCGCGAATCAAGCTAGAAGAGATAGAGAAGAAAGTGATGAAAAGGCTAGTCTAGAGTCAACTATCAATAAGGGAAATTCGTCATATAGGGAAATAGTTGGAACTTTATTATACCTAGCTAACACAGTTAGACCAGACATTTCATACGCGGTAAATGTGTTGAGTCGACATCAAATAAATCCGACTGATGATGAATGGAAAATGGTAAAACGATTATGTAGATATTTAAAATATACTAAGAGTTTAGGTTTAAAGTTCGAAGGGAAGCTAAACGATTTACAAGCTTATTCGGATGCTAGTTTCGCTGATTGTAGAGGTAGCCTAACTACCTGTGGATATGTGATAAAGTTATTCGGTGATACTATATCCTGGAGAACACACAAACAAGCGTACGTCTCCCTATCAACATGTCAAGCAGAGTATGTGGCCATGAGTGAAGCGTGCCAAGAGATAGTATCTCTACAATGCTCGATCTATTTAATGTTAGAAAACTCGTTTGCGCCCATGACACTATGGTGTGATAATATGGCTGCCATACAAAGCACAAAAGTTAGTTGTAGCAATGAACTCAGACATATGACAGAGGTTAGAGAGCACTATATTAGAGAATGCGTTGACAGGAACCTAATTGAAATTAAATGGATAGCTTCAAAGGAGCAAATAGCGGATATATTCACAAAGCCACTGGCTCATGATTTGCATGTTAAATTAGCTAGAGAAATTCTGAACTGTTATTTAGAAAATTAATAGATTGATGTTTCGTTACAGAAAATAAAAGCTAGATGGAGCAGATAAGTTGGAGCTGGATATAGCTGGATAAGAAGCTAGAAGTTTAACTTAGAAATTGCAGCTAGAAGAGATCAAGACAACCACGGGAGGGAGTGTTGGAAGTAAGACGTGATAGTCTCTCTCTCTATCGTTACCAACTGAGTAACGAGGAGTGGGGAGGACCCCGGAGGAAGCGACGCAAGCGGCGGCGCGGTGAGATCGGTTTCTCCCGCTACTGCACTCGAGCCACGGATCCCGACACGGTCGGATGTACCAAGGCCTTCCCCAGTGTACAAACATATTAAATATATATAGAATAAATTAGTTTATTTCTTTTATAATATAAACCGGTGAGTTTATCATTAAAGCCAAGCCCTTCCTCTCCTGTTTTATTCCAACACAAGTATAACATACACTTTTCCAAATATCCATATGATATATACAATGGGTTAAAAATTAAATATATTAATTATTGCATTTTTAAGATAATTCTATTATAAACAGTATAGTCAAAAGAAAATTCAAATTTTGACAGTGGCAATATAAAATACGAATTATATTTGAATAGATTTTCAAAAACTATTAATTTAGGAGCATTTAATTTAAATATTTTTTAAATTAATATTTCAAAATTGTATGGATATATAAGTGAGTAGATTATGTATATTTATAGAAAACAATATTTTAAATAAACAAGTATGTATTTATTAGAAACAGAAGGTTTTCTTAGGAACGAATTTGATTATAATAATCAAGATAAATATATGGGCTCTGTAACTAAAGGAAAAAATAAATTGGATATAATTATGGATTAAAACGCAAATTTTGAAAGAGGGTGCAAATTACGACTTACGGGAGAAATGGAAGAAACAGGTTTTTATTTATATGCCACTAAAATTATATAAATAGTTCTATAAAATTATTAAAAATTAATAAAAAATGTATTTATTTAAGAAGAAAGTTTTAATACTCTAAAAGTACAAAATATTAATGCCATAGAAATTTTGGCGATGATCCTTCGTCATAAAATAAATTAATTTTCGGAGGTGAAGTTCTATTTAGAACCGTTTAAAATATTCCAAAATTTTCATAAGTAGTTACTAAATACTACAATTTAGTAAGTATATGCACTTTACTATTTTTGGTAAGTTAATTTTTCATTAACATTTATAATTATTAAAATATAAATTTAAGCTTTATAGGAATTCATATAGTTTAAAATTTACAGTTAACATTTAATGTCTTTATTTTTTTTATTACTATTATTCTGATTTCATTATACTAAATTTTGGTAAAAACTTTTATTTATAAATTATAATCGTATTTAAAAAAAAATTAAATTTTTGGTATAAAACCCATGCATTATAACAGTACCTCCAAGGTGTTGTGTGAATCGGTTTAATTTCTAAGGTGTCCATGGTAGTGAAAAAGTAATACAATTTAAAACATTATTTAAATAAAATAAATTTATTACGAAAAACCTTTTTCAAAATTAAAAATAGGGGGTTGGCGCGCGAAGCGCGCAGGGGGGCGAAGCCCCCCTAGTATATATATATATGGGTCATTCCTTAATACTTTTTTGTAAATCGGTCGGGGGGGGGGGGGGTGTCAACCAATCGGGCTAAAAATTTAGTATGTTACTATACTATAAAAAAAAGTAAGTGAGCCAAAATGGTAGCTTTCTAAATCAATTAAGGACGTAGGTATGCGATTTTAAACATTCAAAAATAGGCTATTTTTCATCATATTTTAGCACTTTTCAAAGTAGCACCAAAATTCGAGAAATTAGTATTTTTTTATCCAGTTCAGGGCAAAGTCTTTGTATTACTGTAGACTTTTAATATAGCTATATATAATACAATTATTTTGTAAACAAAAATGTTGACACAGCTAAATATAAACACTTGTTTTTTCAAATTTTGCACATTTTCTAAATGCTACCAAATTAACAGTTTTTGATATTTTTAAAAAAACCCAACGCGGATAGATTTGTATTGGTATAAGCTTTCTTTCTGTTTCAGGTTTACTATAAAAAGTTAATATGGCTTAAAGTAATGCTTATTTAAATTTGAACTAAAATGCAAAAAAAGACGTTTTTTGGTATTTTTTAATGCTCACAATGTCGGTCTACCTAAATTTTTTTTTACCAAAATTTGGGTGAAACTCGGCTTTTGTAGGTAGAAAATGATCCCGTAGTTACTGCAATGGATATATGACCTTGGTACACGTTTATTAACGTTTGAAAATATTTTTTTTTGCATTCTTGCGCAAGATTTATCGGATTACTGCAAGGTCTAAAATGTCTTGTATTTTGAGTGTTATCACAGGTAACATCCATACTATAGGTAACTTTTAAAACAAATAGGAATATAGTTTAAAGAAATTTTTATTTTTATTTTTTCATAACAATTTTTGGCCTGTTTTCGCTATTTTACTCGTTTTTGTACATTTCCCTACTAACACACAACATTGTTGCAACGTCGTGGCAACGTTGTTTTGACAACGTTACAACGTTGTTATAAAAGTTGTTGAAACGTTGGAGCAACGTTGCTACAACGTGGGATATGTCCGCTAAGATGTATGTAAGTTGCCGCGATATGTGGAAATAACGTTATGACAACGTTTGAGCAACTTTCAAAATGCCTTTTAAAAATGTATTTCACATAAAAATTTTAAAAAATGTCCTGGGCAAGCGAAAAAATACATTTTTAAATGCACAAACTTTTAATTAATAAAAAAAAATAAAAAAAATTTTCAAGCCGCGGGAATTGAACCTCGGATCTTTAGATCCGGAGGGTTACTCTCTATCAACTGAGCTATTCTGTTGTTTCCGTCATTAAATTAACTTTTGGTTATAAACTACTATCAAAATATGCTCCGAAATTAATAACCTAAAGTTAATTTAATGACAGGAACAACAAAATAGCTCAGTTGGTAGAGAGCAAGCCTTCAAAGCTGATGATCCGAGGTTAAATTCCCGCGGATGGGAAATATTTTTTTTATTTTTCTTTTATTAATTAAAATTTTGTGCATTTAAAAATGTATTTTTTAGCTTGCCCAGGACATATTTTAAATTATTATATATAATACATTTTTAAACGGCACTTTCAACGTTGCTCAAACGTTGTCACAACGTTATTTCTACATATCACGGCAACTGACATAAATCTGAGCGGACATATCCCACGTTGTAGCAACGTTGCTACAACGTTTCAACAACTTTTATAACAACGTTGTAACGTTGTCAACACAACGTTGCCACAACGTTGCCACCATGTTGTGTGGCAATAGGAAAAAGGTTTGTGATTGCGTGACAAACATTTTGTGTAATTACGTTTTTTAAATTGACACAACAGATTTTGGGATTTTTGTACAAAAACTGATTTTATGGAATTGTAAAAAGTGTCAAAGCTTAAACATATTACAGCAGGTGTAAAATAAACCTCGTATTTTATAATATCATGTCAGTATTACAGGTGACTTTCAAAATTAACACGGTATTATAGTTAAAAGAAATTTTTATACTTACTAACAATCAATTAATAATAATTTTGTATCAAGCATTATTTACTGATGTTTTCATAATTATTTATAATTTTTAAATTAAATAATATTTAAAGTATATTGTTTGTACGAATCTTTTAGCACGTGCCTTCTGTATTATTATTATTATTATTATATGTATCCATGATAGTGTGCTTAATATAAAAATGCCAAATAAACAATAATAAATAAGCATTAGGTTATAATTAATAATTGAGGCTTAAATTAATCCAGGCTGATACCGCATTCCGTTTCCGATTCTTATTCTTTTCAGCCCGATTTTCATATCGACAAGTACTTATCTATTTTAAACGATCTATTTGAAATGTTATAAATAATGCGTATAATTCTATGTATTAGATTAAAAGCAGGTACCATAAAAGATTCGTACAAACAATATACTTTAAATATTATTTAATTTAAAAGTTATAAATAATTATGAAAACATCAGTATATCATGCTTGATACAAAATTATGATTAATTGATTGTTAGAAAGAATAAAAATTTCTTCATTGACACTTTTTACAATTCCATAAAATCAGTTTTTGTACAAAAATCCCAAAATCTGTTGTGCCAATTTAAAAAACGTAATTACACAAAATGTTTGTCACGCAATCACAAACCTTTTTCCTATTGTACAAATGACAAGTTCTTCGACGCAATGTAATGATAAATGTAAAAAACGAGTAAAATAGCGAAAACAGGCCAAAAATTGTTATAAAAAAATAAAAATAAAAATTTCTTTAAACTATATTCCTATTAGTTTTAAAAGTTACCTATAGTATGGATGTTACCTGTGATAACACTCAAAATACAAGACATTTTAGACCTTGCAGTAATCCGATAAGTCTTGCGCAAGAATGCAAAAGAAAATATTTTCAAACGTTAATAAACGTGTACCAAGGTCAAATATCCATTGCAGTAACTAAGGGATCATTTTCTACCTACAAAAGCCGAGTTTCACCCAAATATTGGTAAAAAAAATTTAGGTAGACCGACGTTGTGAGCATTAAAAAATACCAAAAAACGTCTTTTTTTGCATTTTAGTTCAAATTTAAATAAGCATAACTTTAAGCCATATTAACTTTTTATAGTAAACCTGGAACAGAAAGAAAGCTTATACGAATACAAATCTATCCGCGTTGGGTTTTTTTAAAAATATGAAAAACTGTTAATTTGGTAGCATTTAGAAAATGTGCAAAATTTGAAAAAACAAGTGTTTATATTTGGCTGTGTCAAAATTTTTGTTTACAAAATAATTGTATTATATATAGCTAGATTAAAAGTATATAGTAATACAAAGACTTTGCCCTGAACTGGATAAAAAAATACTAATTTCTTGAATTTTGGTGCTACTTTGAAAAGTGTTAAAATATGATGAAAAATAGCCTATTTTTGAATGTTTAAAATCGCATACCTACGTCCTTAATTGATTTAGAAAGCTACCATTTTGGCTCACTTACTTTTTTTTTTATAGTATAGTAACATACTAAATTTTTAGCCCGATTGGCTGACCCCCCCCCCCCCCCGGACCGATTTACAAAAAAGTATTGGAATGACCCATATATATATATATATATATATATATATATATATATATGTGTGTGTGTATCTGTACATACTCACAAGCACATTGGGGCTATTATATGCATATGTTTAGGCACTACAAAGGCTCCATATATGAATATCTTAACCTATTAACATGCACTATTTTCGCTTTATTATGAGCTAGCTCTATTTTTACATTTTCCTTGATATTAACTATTTCTAAAATCCGATGTGGTCCAGTATATTGATCGCCTAGTTTGTATTTCTTCCTTCCTTTTAATAACCAGACATTATCCTCTGCCTAAAATTCTTGATGATTGGCTTTTCTGTCGGAATAGAATTTCGACCTATGTTTAGAGGCTATCAATTGTTTTCGTGCGATTCCCTGCATGTCATTTAAACGTTGTCGTAAATTTATAATGTAATCATCATACGTTGGAACTCGTTTTCGTGTGTCTAAAGATACGTTTGATAAAGGTCGCGCTTTTCGTGCAAAAACAATTTGAAAGGGTGTGTAGAGATGACCTTCATGTACCGACGTATTATATGAAAACGCGAATAATTCGCATAACTCATCCCTTGCGTCATTTCTTTCTATCATTGTTTTTAAATAATCTGCTAAGCTGCTACGAAAACGCTCAATGGAGTTGGACTGAGGGTGATAAGCCGTGGTTTTAACTTGTTTAATCTTAAAAATTTTCGCTACTTCTCTCATCAGACTACTTAAAAATGAGGTACTTTGGTCGGAGATAATTAACAATGGGGCGCTACCAATTAAAAAGTGTTGACGAACTAACGCGTCGGCGATCGTTGCCACGGTCGCGTCTGGTATAGGTATCGCCATACAGTATTTGAAAGGTTGCAATGAATGGTTAATATATTATTGTTATTATTTCGAGATCTGGAGAATGGTCCCACAAGATCGACCGATATGGATTCCATAGCCGAGTACGGAGTACCTGTTATTATCATGCGTTGTTAGTTTTAAGACGAACCAATTTTTTTAATTGGCAAGTTAAACAATGTCTAATGTAGTTTTGCACATTTTTTTAATATCTGGCCAATAGAAACGTTGTTTTATACGTTTATAGGTTTTTGTTACCCCTTTATGCCCTGCACAAGCAGACTCGTGCATTTCGCGAATAATATTTTCCCTATTACTCTCTTCCACACATTTTATGAATCCTAAACAAATAATTATTTTTACATTAATTTTTCGTAGAGTTATACATATTTGTTTCAAAATTTGATTCCATGAAACGTTTTCAATAAATTCGCTCTCCGCGATACTTATAGAACGTAATTTTTCTTTTAATATAATATTTTTCAAATTTAATAGATTCGTTTTTAGATTATTAATAATTTTGAAGTACTCAGTCGCTCTTCGTCATGTAAGACCATAGCAAAATGCATTTTTCCCTATTTGTTATTGATTCTTAATTCTCCTGGATTTAAATTAGAAAAATGAGGTAATAATAATTTTGAAATCAAATTTCTGGATCCTTCATCTAAAGGCATTTCGGTCGTAGTTATGAAATAAACGTAATTATCTTTTCTCATAAAGAGTTGTTCTTTAACTTCAATGAATTTCTTTTCATCGTTTGGTACTTCGTAAACATCCTTTTCTTCCCAAGACTCGTCAAATTTGTTGTTAAAATTATCTTTCTCCATAGGTTGTAATCTTTTGTCTGAGTTGACTATCGTTTCAATTTCCTTGGGGGCTTCTTGTATTATAGGAAGATTTTTGACTAGTTCTTTTGATATATTTGACTTGTTGGGTCGTTTTGGTCACTTTTCACTGTAGTTTGGCCGTGTTATTTTTCCTGCGCGACTGCGTATTTCCATAGAATGATTTTTAATAACATAAACGGGTTCTTCTGTTGGATTTCTTGATAACGCGTCAGCATTAACATTACTTTTACCGGCTTTGTATACGATGTCAAAGTCGTATGCATTCAGTTTTATTCTCCATCTAGTAACTCTGGATGTCGGATCTACTGAGTTTTTAAACCAAACAAGGGGTTTATGATCTGTTATAATGAGGAAACGACGGCCTCTTCAATAGCAATCGAACTGAGTAACGGCATACAGTATGGCTAATGCTTCCCTTGAGTAAGTATCATATTTTTGCTCAGCTTTGTTTAATACTCGTGACACATGAGCAACTGGTAGGTCGGTTCCCACCTCTCCTTGTGATAATATTGCTCCTATTGCTGTACCGCTAGCGTCACAAGTCACTATAAATGGTTTATTAAAGTCTGCGATTTGTAGTATTGATTGTTTACACAATTTTTCTCTTAAATCATCGAATGCCTTTTGAACCTCGCTGGATTATAGAAAAGGTGCGTCTTTCTTTAATAAATTACTTAATGGTTTATCAATACCCGAAAAATTCGCAATGAATCGTCGATAATAACCTGCTAATCCTAAAAATTGAAGTATATTTTTCACTGATTTTGGAATTGGATATTTTTTTACTGCTTCTAATTTTTTTGGATCGGGCAAAACACCTTCTGGTGATAGTACGTGTCCCAGATACACTACTTCTCTCTTTAAAAATTCACATTTGTCTGGCTGTAATTTCTGGTTTGCGTCGCGTACTCTTTGCAAAAATTTTTCAAACTTTTGGTTATGCTGTTGAATATTTTCAGCGTATATAACTGCGTCGTCAAGGAATAAAAATAATTCTTTGCCTTGCATGCCCTCCAAAACACGATCAATCATTCTTTGAAAAGTGGCTGGAGAATTGCATAATCCCATAGGCATTGTTTTGAATTGAAATAAACCGAATGAAGAGGCGAAAGCTATTTTAAGTCGATCATCTTGAGCTAACGGAACTTGTAAAAATCCTTGACATAAATCCAAGACGGTGAATACACGATTTTCTGGTCCGATTTGATCGATAATATCTAGTATATTAGGTAATGGGTATCGATCTTTTACGGTTTTATCGTTTAATTGTCAAATATCGACAACTAGTCGGTATCGTTTATTACCCTGACTATCAGGCTTCTTTGTTACTAGGAAAACAAGTGATGTATAATTGGAGGTTGATGGTTCAATTATGTCTCCTTCAATCATTTCTTTTAATTGTTTATCAAGTTCGCATTTGAAAGCATGAGGAAATGTATATGGCTTACCTGTGATTGGTATGACGTCGACAGTCGGTATCTTATGTTGTATAGCATTTGTCACGCCTAATTTCTCTGCTTTTAGACAGAAACAATCCGAATATTTATCAATTAAATTTTCTATAGATTGTCTTTCTTCCTCGTCCATTTTATCAAAATGCAAGGCTTCTTTTAACCGTTCATTACGATTAAGTGTACTTGTGTCCTCCGTTATGTTAAGTATCCTCGCTTCAGCTCGATTGTCAGAAATGTCGTGTATGTCGACCTCTTCACTTTCATAACTATAAAAATTATTAATATAAGGTTTATTTGAATAAACCAAATAACTGTTATTCATTTCGTTTTCGTTAATAACTCGTTCATTCAATAAAAAATCGCTAGGGTCCTCATCCTGTTCATTTTCTTCCTGTATGTTTATTAAATTCTCATTATTTATCGCATTTTCAGTTTCTTTAGTTCCTTGTTTGTTTATCCATAATATTTCAGTCCTCGGGATGGATCTAACTTTTCCCCCGACATAACCAATTCTTTGTTATTCAATTTACAAACATAACTAACATTTTTATCACGAGGTCCGCATTTATCGCCCTCCTCGTTTTCATAATCCATTCGTACTTCACAATTCATCTTTTTGTCAACAAAATCTTCTTTATTTTCACGAGGTCCGCATTTATCGCCTTCCTCGATTTCATAATCCATTTGTACTTGACAATTATTAACTGTCTTATCCAATAAATTTTCTACATTTTTTATTTCATTTTCAATATCATACTTCAGGGCAACTCCGTTTTCATAATTAGTAAAGGATGGACTCTCAGCCATCCTATCAAACAATGGTGCTTCAATAATACCATAGTTTTCAGTAATATCATCAAATTTTTCTTTAATACGTGGCTCAGTCACATCACATATCCGTGGCTGCGCTTTTTCATTATTAATTTGTAATCGTTCTTCCTTCATTAATCCATAACAATTTTCACTTGCTTTACATGTATTATTCTTTAGATCCGACTCCTCGTCGATCTGATGTACTTGTATTTCGTCAGTTTCATAATCGTCATATAACTCTTGTTCTTTTTCACTGTGATTGTATAGGTTTTTGTCGTTGCCATTTTGATTTCTTTCATTTCTTTGTTCTTGCTCGTAGATATCATACGAATCGTTTGTGTCAAATTTTATAAACGTTTCATCATTTTCATGCTATTGAAAATCACTTGACGCTTCTGAGTCACTATCGGTATAATTATAAAATTTTGAATTTTTCATGTTCGTATAAACATTGTTTTCCCTTGGTTTTGTCATATATCGTATTGATTTTCGATCATTATTTTCGATTTCTTCCATTATATAAATCGATTCTTTCGTTTGTGTAAGATTTACATTTTTAAAGGGGAGGATTAATCCGTTTAATTCTAAATATTATTCCAAATAATTGATTTTTGCATCGTTTCTACGGAAAAAATCGGTGCCTAAGATTCTGTCTTGTTGTATAGGGAACGAATCATGTACTAAATTGAGTTCCACGGGAGATCCTTCGAAATCTATTCTAATTTTACCACGAGTAGTTAATGAATGGTTAGTTATGCCTTTTAACAATATAATATCATTTTCGTCAATTTTCACGCGAGAGTCTACCTCTGAATCTTTAATTTGAGTTACCGATGCTCCTGTATCTAGAAAGAATTATTCTTATATATATTATTTCCCCGATCTTCTTTGTTAAATTCCTGCGATGAATATTTATTATTATTATAACGAACAAAGGAAACATTTTTATCTATATCTCTATTTGTTGAAAATTCTGTCTGATTTGGATACTCGTTCCAAACACCAAATTGTAAGTTTGGTCTATTATAATTACGACTGTTATTCGAGCGACTTTGTGGGTTATAAGAACTGTTTATGGGATTGCGTCGGTTGTTATTATCGGCAAATCTTTCCGCAAAACTTCGTTTTAATTTGAAACAATTTATGGCTCCATGACTAGTTTTAGAACAATATGGACATACAATCGGAGAGTTATTCGAAATATAGTTAACTTTACGCGTTTCTCGAGTGGAACGAGAACGAGCCTCCTCTCGGCTCGGCATCTTCTCGTTCAAGACACTACAAGCGACCTCGCCCTCCACCTCGAGCGCTTGTTCACGAGCCTGTTTTATAGAAATTGGAATCCCTAAACGCGCACAAATTTCCCAACGAAGCCCTTTTAAAAAGAATTTTAAACAATCTCACCTTAGTTCAAGCATGAAATGATCTGTTATCGCGACTCGTCCCTCTCTGTCGGCTGCTTTGACTATTTCATTTTTTATTACTTGTAACCGATTAAAATAAGCAACGACTGTCTCATTGTTTTTCTGTTTAAATTTAGCAAGGTCTCCCGTCCACTCGTAATATGTTTTTATCGATCCGAAGGTGTTTTCGAAAAAACCGGATATCTCTTTGATAGAATTAAAATTTTCTCCGCGGGCACAAGTTAAAGCTTCCCCATATAAACGCGTTCGAATAAGTTTTGTTAATTCTTTCTCGTACTCCGACGGTAAAATTTCTTTTGCTTCATTGCATCCGTCCAAAAATTGCGATAAATTTACGTTATGACCGTTAAACCGCGGTATTAAATCTAAAGCGTCCTTTAGCGATAAACCCCGAATTTGAGACGTCATTTTTTATCATTATTTGTTTTTTAACTTCACTCCTATCTAATTTTTTTGGTTTTGTTCCGGTGTTTGTTCTTAATTCGTCTAAATTAACTATTTTAAATAATTCGTCTTTAATCTTAGAAGAGTATGCTTGTTCGGGTGATCATGTACTAAATTGAGTTCCACGGGAGATCCTTCGAAATCTATTCTAATTTTACCACGAGTAGTTAATGAATGGTTAGTTATGCCTTTTAACAATATAATATCATTTTCGTCAATTTTCACGCGAGAGTCTACCTCTGAATCTTTAATTTGAGTTACCGATGCTCCTGTATCTAGAAAGAATTATTCTTATATATATTATTTCCCCGATCTTCTTTGTTAAATTCCTGCGATGAATATTTATTATTATTATAACGAACAAAGGAAACATTTTTATCTATATCTCTATTTGTTGAAAATTCTGTCTGATTTGGATACTCGTTCCAAACACCAAATTGTAAGTTTGGTCTATTATAATTACGACTGTTATTCGAGCGACTTTGTGGGTTATAAGAACTGTTTATGGGATTGCGTCGGTTGTTATTATCGGCAAATCTTTCCGCAAAACTTCGTTTTAATTTGAAACAATTTATGGCTCCATGACTAGTTTTAGAACAATATGGACATACAATCGGAGAGTTATTCGAAATATAGTTAACTTTACGCGTTTCTCGAGTGGAACGAGAACGAGCCTCCTCTCGGCTCGGCATCTTCTCGTTCAAGACACTACAAGCGACCTCGCCCTCCACCTCGAGCGCTTGTTCACGAGCCTGTTTTATAGAAATTGGAATCCCTAAACGCGCACAAATTTCCCAACGAAGCCCTTTTAAAAAGAATTTTAAACAATCTCACCTTAGTTCAAGCATGAAATGATCTGTTATCGCGACTCGTCCCTCTCTGTCGGCTGCTTTGACTATTTCATTTTTATTACTTGTAACCGATTAAAATAAGCAACGACTGTCTCATTGTTTTTCTGTTTAAATTTAGCAAGGTCTCCCGTCCACTCGTAATATGTTTTTATCGATCCGAAGGTGTTTTCGAAAAAACCGGATATCTCTTTGATAGAATTAAAATTTCTCCGCGGGCACAAGTTAAAGCTTCCCCATATAAACGCGTTCGAATAAGTTTTGTTAATTCTTCTCGTACTCCGACGGTAAAATTTCTTTTGCTTCATTGCATCCGTCCAAAAATTGCGATAAATTTACGTTATGACCGTTAAAACCGCGGTATTAAATCTAAAGCGTCCTTTAGCGATAAACCCCGAATTTGAGACGGTCATTTTTATCATTATTTGTTTTTTAACTTCACTCCTATCTAATTTTTTGGTTTTGTTCCGGTGTTTGTTCTTAATTCGTCTAAATTAACTATTTTAAATAATTCGTCTTTAATCTTAGAAGAGTATGCTTGTTCGGGTGATCTTTTAATTAATTGATTATCAAAGGGAATTGTAAAATCTGTCGCGCATCTAATTAGTTTTTCGTCAAGTACTTTCGCCGTGTTTGTCACTAATGCCTTTGCTTCCTCAGTCTCTTTTTCGTGCGGTGCGGAAAAAATGTTTAACGCGCCTTTAATCTTATTTATGATACTTTGAAAAGTTGTCACTTTTTTTACACTTTCTTGTAAACTTTCTATGATTTTAGGTTCCTCAAGATAAGAATCTAACAACTCTTTTTTCACTTCAGTCACGAGCCGTTTTTTTACCGAGGTTATAACGTTATGCGGTGTTAAAATCAATGGTTCATATGGACGATAAATTGAAGCTGGCGTACGAAAATTTACAGGATTATTCGCGATAAGTTCTTTTTGTTCCTCGTATTTCAAATGACGAAATACAAGTACATCAGATCGACGAGGAGTCGGATCTAAAGAATATTACATGTAAAACAAGTGAAAATTGTTATGGATTAATGAAGGATGAACGATTACAAATAAATAATGAAAAAGCGCAGCCACGGGTATGTGATGTGACTGACCCACGTATTAAAGAAAAATTTGATGAAATTGCTGAAAATTATAGTATTATTGAAGCACCATTGTTCGATAGGATGGCTGAGAGTCCATCCTGTACTAATTATGAAAACGCAGTTGACCTGAAGTATGATATCGAAAATGAAATAAAAAATGAAGAAAATTTATTGGATAAGACAGTTAATAATTGTCAAGTACAAATGGATTATGAAATCGAGGAGGGCGATAAATGCGGACCTCGTGAAAATAAGGAAGATTTTGTTGACAAAAAGATGAATTGTGAAGTACGAATGGATTATGAAAACGAGGAGGGCGATAAATGCGGACCTCGTGATAAAAATGTTAGTTATGTTTGTAAATTGAATAACAAAGAATTGGTTATGTCGGGGGAAAAGTTAGATCCATCCCGAGGACTGAAATATTATGGATAAACAAACAAGGAACTAAAGAAACTGAAAATGCGATAAATAATGAGAATTTAATAAACATACAGGAAGAAAATGAACAGGATGAGGACCCTAGCGATTTTTTATTGAATGAACGAGTTCTCTTAACGAAACGAAATGAATAACATTTATTTGGTTTATTCATAAACCTTATATGAATAATTTTTATAGTTATGAAAGTGAAGAGGTCTCATACACGACATTTCTGACAATCGCACTGAAGCGAGGAATACTTAAACATAACTGAGACACAAGTACACTTAATCGTAATGAACTGTTAAAAGCAGCCTTGCATTTTGATACAATGGACGAGGAGAAAGACATCTATAGAAAAATTTAATTGATAAATATTCGGATTGTATTTGCTGTCTAAAAAGCAGAGAAAGTTAGGCGTGACAACATGCTATACAACATAAGATACCGACTGTCGACGGCATACCAATCACAGGTAAAGCCATATACATTTCCCATGCTTTCAAAATCGAACTGATAAACAATTTCGATATCATACTTCAGGTCAACTGCGTTTTCATAATTAGTACAGGATGGACTCTCAGCCATCCTATCGAACAATGGTGCTTCAATAATACTATAATTTCAGCAATTTCATCAAATTTTTCTTTAATACGTGGGTCAGTCACATCACATACCCGTGGCTGCGCTTTTCATTATTTATTTGTAATCGTTCATCCTTCATTAATCCATAACAATTTTCACTTGTTTTACATGTAATATTCTTTAGATCCGACTCCTCGTCGATCTGATGTACTTGTATTTCGTCATTTGAAATACGAGGAACAAAAAGAACTTATCGCGAATAATCCTGTAAATTTTCGTACGCCAGCTTCAATTTATCGTCCATATGAACCATTGATTTTAACACCGCATAACGTTATAACCTCGGTAAAAAAACGGCTCGTGACTGAAGTGAAAAAAGAGTTGTTAGATTCTTATCTTGAGGAACCTAAAATCATAGAAAGTTTACAAGAAAGTGTAAAAAAAGTGACAACTTTCAAAGTATCATAAATAAGATTAAAGGCGCGTTAAACATTTTTTCCGCACCGCACGAAAAAGAGACTGAGGAAGCAAAGGCATTAGTGACAAACACGGCGAAAGTACTTGACGAAAAAACTAATTAGATGCGCGACAGATTTACAATTCCCTTTGATAATCAATTAATTAAAAGATCACCCGAACAAGCATACTCTTCTAAGATTAAAGACGAATTATTTAAAATAGTTAATTTAGACGAATTAAGAACAAACACCGGAACAAACCAAAAAAATTAGATAGGAGTGAAGTTAAAAAACAAATAATGATAAAAATGACGTCTCAAATTCGGGGTTTATCGCTAAAGGACGCTTTAGATTTAATACCGCGGTTAACGGTCATAACGTAAATTTATCGCAATTTTTGGACGGATGCAATGAAGCAAAAGAATTTTACCGTCGGAGTACGAGAAAGAATTAACAAAACTTATTCGAACGCGTTTATATGGGGAAGCTTTAACTTGTGCCCGCGGAGAAAATTTTAATTCTATCAAAGAGATATCCGGTTTTTCGAAAAACACCTTCGGATCGATAAAACATATTACGAGTGGACGGGAGACCTTGCTAAATTTAAACAGAAAAACAATGAGACAGTCGTTGCTTATTTTAATCGGTTACAAGTAATAAAAAATTGAAATAGTCAAAGCAGCCGACAGAGAGGACGAGTCGCGATAACAGATCATTCATGCTTGAACTAAGGTGAGATTGTTTAAAATTCTTTTTAAAAGGGCTTCGTTGGGAAATTTGTGCGCGTTTAGGGATTCCAATTTCTATAAAACAGGCTCGTGAACAAGCGCTCGAGGTGGAGGGCGAGGTCGCTTGTAGTGTCTTGAACGAGAAGATGCCGAGCCGAGAGGAGGCTCGTTCTCGTTCCACTCGAGAACCGCGTAAAGTTAACTATATTTCGAATAACTCTCCGATTGTATGTCCATATTGTTCTAAAACTAGTCATGGAGCCATAAATTGTTTCAAATTAAAACGAAGTTTTGCGGAAAGATTTGCCGATAATAACAACCGACGCAATCCATAAACAGTTCTTATAACCCACAAAGTCGCTCGAATAACAGTCGTAATTATAATAGACCAAACTTACAATTTGGTGTTTGGAACGAGTATCCAAATCAGACAGAATTTTCAACAAATAGAGATATAGATAAAAATGTTTCTTTGTTCGTTATAATAATAATAAATATTCATCGCAGGAATTTAACAAGAAGATCGGGGAAATAATATATATAAGAATAATTCTTTCTAGATACAGGAGCATCGGTAACTCAAATTAAAGATTCAGAGGTAGACTCTCGCGTGAAAAATTGACGAAAATGATATTATATTGTTAAAAGGCATAACTAACCATTCATTAACTACTCGTGGTAAAATTAGAATAGATTTCGAAGGATCTCCCGTGGAACTCAATTTAGTACATGATTCGTTCCCTATACAACAAGACAGAATCTTAGGCACCGATTTTTTCCGTAGAAAACGATGCAAAAATCAATTATTTGGAATAATATTTAGAATTAAACGGATTAATCCTCCCCTTTAAAAATGTAAATCTTACACAAACGAAAGAATCGATTTATATAATGGAAGAAATCGAAAATAATGATCGAAAATCAATACGATATATGACAAAACCAAGGGAAAACAATGTTTATACGAACATGAAAAATTCAAAATTTTATAATTATACCGATAGTGACTCAGAAGCGTCAAGTGATTTTCAATAGCATGAAAATGATGAAACGTTTATAAATTTGACACAAACGATTCGTATGATATCTACGAGCAAGAACAAAGAAATGAAAGAAATCAAAATGGCAACGACAAAAACCTATACAATCACAGTGAAAAAGAACAAGAGTTATATGACGATTATGAAACTGACGAAATACAAGTACATCAGATCGACGAGGAGTCGGATCTAAAGAATATACATGTAAAACAAGTGAAAATTGTTATGGATTAATGAAGGATGAACGATTACAAATAAATAATGAAAAAGCGCAGCCACGGGTATGTGATGTGACTGACCCACGTATTAAAGAAAAATTTGATGAAATTGCTGAAAATTATAGTATTATTGAAGCACCATTGTTCGATAGGATGGCTGAGAGTCCATCCTGTACTAATTATGAAAACGCAGTTGACCTGAAGTATGATATCGAAAATGAAATAAAAAATGAAGAAAATTTATTGGATAAGACAGTTAATAATTGTCAAGTACAAATGGATTATGAAATCGAGGAGGGCGATAAATGCGGACCTCGTGAAAATAAGGAAGATTTTGTTGACAAAAAGATGAATTGTGAAGTACGAATGGATTATGAAAACGAGGAGGGCGATAAATGCGGACCTCGTGATAAAAATGTTAGTTATGTTTGTAAATTGAATAACAAAGAATTGGTTATGTCGGGGGAAAAGTTAGATCCATCCCGAGGACTGAAATATTATGGATAAACAAACAAGGAACTAAAGAAACTGAAAATGCGATAAATAATGAGAATTTAATAAACATACAGGAAGAAAATGAACAGGATGAGGACCCTAGCGATTTTTTATTGAATGAACGAGTTATTAACGAAAACGAAATGAATAACAGTTATTTGGTTTATTCAAATAAACCTTATATTAATAATTTTTATAGTTATGAAAGTGAAGAGGTCGACATACACGACATTTCTGACAATCGAACTGAAGCGAGGATACTTAACATAACGGAGGACACAAGTACACTTAATCGTAATGAACGGTTAAAAGAAGCCTTGCATTTTGATAAAATGGACGAGGAAGAAAGACAATCTATAGAAAATTTAATTGATAAATATTCGGATTGTTTCTGTCTAAAAGCAGAGAAATTAGGCGTGACAAATGCTATACAACATAAGATACCGACTGTCGACGTCATACCAATCACAGGTAAGCCATATACATTTCCTCATGCTTTCAAAAGCGAACTTGATAAACAATTAAAAGAAATGATTGAAGGAGACATAATTGAACCATCAAGCTCCAATTATACATCACCTGTTTTCCTAGTAACAAAGAAGCCTGATAGTCAGGGTAATAAACGATACCGACTAGTTGTCGATATTTGACAATTAAACAATAAAACCGTAAAAGATCGATACCCATTACCAAATATACTAGATATTATCGATCAAATCGGACCAGAAAATCGTGTATTCACCGTCTTGGATTTATGTCAAGGATTTTTACAAGTTCCGTTAGCTCAAGAAGATCGACATAAAACAGCTTTCGCATCTTCATTCGGCCTATTTCAATTTAAAACAATGCCTATGGGATTATACAATTCTCCAGCCACTTTTCAAAGGATGATTGATCGTGTTTTCGAAGGCATGCAAGGCAAAGAAATATTTTTATTCCTTGACGACGCAGTTATATACGCTAAAAATATTCGGGAACATAAGCAAAAGTTTGAAAAATTTTTGCAAAGAGTACGCGACGCAAACCAGAAATTACAGCCAGACAAATGTGAATTTTTAAAGAGAGAAGTAGTGTATCTGGGACACGTACTATCACCAGAAGGTGTTTTGCCCGATCCAAAAAAATTAGAAGCAGTAAAAAAATATCCAATTCCAAAATCAGTGAAAAATATACTTCAATTTTTAGGATTAGCAGGTTATTATCGACGATTCATTGCGAATTTTTCGGGTATTGATAAACCATTAAGTAATTTATTAAAGAAAGACGCACCTTTCCTATGGTCCAGTGAGATTCAAAAGGCAGTCGATGATTTAAGAGAAAAATTGTGTAAACAACCAATACTACAAATCGCAGATTTTAATAAACCATTTATAACGACTTATGACGCTAGCGGTACAGCAATAGGAGCAATATTATCACAAGGAGAGGTGGGAACCGACCTACCAGTTGCTCATGTGTCACGAGTATTAAACAAAGCTGAGCAAAAATATGATACTTACTCAAGGGAAGCATTAGCCATACTGTATGCCGTTACTCAGTTCGATTGCTATTGAAGAGGCCGTCGTTTCCTCATTATAACAGATCATAAACCCCTTGTTTGGTTTAAAAACTCAGTAGATCCGACATCCAGAGTTACTAGATGGAGAATAAAACTGAATGCATACGACTTTGACATCGTATACAAAGCTGGTAAAAGTAATGTTAATGCTGACGCGTTATCAAGAAATCCAACAGAAGAACCCGTTTATGTTATTAAAAATCATTCTATGGAAATACGCAGTCGCGCAGGAAAAATAGCACAGCCAAACTACAATGAAAAGTGACCAAAACGACCCAACAAGTCAAATATATCAAAAGAACCAGTCAAAAATCTTCCTATAATACAAGAAGCCCCCAAGGAAATTGAAACGATAGTCAACTCAGACAAAAGATTACAACCTATGGAGAAAGATAATTTTAACAACAAATTTGACGAGTCATGGAAGAAAAGGATGTTTACGAAGTACCAAACGATGAAAAGAAATTCATTGAAGTTAAAGAACAACTCTTTATGAGAAAAGATAATTACGTTTATTTCATAACTACGACCGGAATGCCTTTAGATGAAGGATCCAGAAATTTGGCTTCAAAATCATTATTACCTCATTTTTCTAATTTAAATCCAGGAGAATTAAGAATCAATAACAAATAGGGAAAAATGCAATTTGCTATGGCCTTACGTGACGAAGAGCGACTGAGTACTTCAGAAATTATTCATAATCTAAAAACGAATCTATTTAGTTTGAAAAATATTATATTAAAAGAAAAATTACGTTCAATAAGTATCGCGAAGAGCGAATTTATTGAAAACGTTTCATGGAATGAAATTTTGAAACAAATAAGTATAACTCTACGAAAAATTAATGTAAAAATAATTATTTGTTTAGGATTCATAAAATGTGTGGAAGAGGGTAATAGGGAAAATATTATTCGCGAAATGCACGAGTTTACTTGTGCAGGGCATAAAGGGGTAACAAAAACCTATAAACGTATAAAACAACGTTTCTATTGGCCAGATATTAAGAAAGATGTGCAAAACTAAATTAGACATTGTTTAACTTGCCAACTAAAAAAATTGGTTCGTCTTAAAACTAACAACGCATGATAATAACAGGTACTCCGTACTCGGCTATGGAATCCATATCGGTCGATCTTGTGGGACCATTCTCCAGATCTCGAAATAATAACAAAAATATATTAACCATTCATTGCAACCTTTCAAATACTGTATGGCGATACCTATACCAGACGCGACCGTGGCAACGATCGCCGACGCGTTAGTTCGTCAACACTTTTTAATTGGTAGCGCCCCATTGTTAATTATCTCCGACCAAAGTACCTCATTTTTAAGTAGTCTGATGAGAGAAGTAGCGAAAATTTTTAAGATTAAACAAGTTAAAACCACGGCTTATCACCCTCAGTCCAACTCCATTGAGCGTTTTCGTAGCAGCTTAGCAGATTATTTAAAAACAATGATAGAAAGAAATGACGCAAGGGATGAGTTATGCGAATTATTCGCGTTTTCATATAATACGTCGGTACATGAAGGTCATCTCTACACACCCTTTCAAATTGTTTTTGCACGAAAAGCGCGACCTTTATCAAACGTATCTTTAGACACACGAAAACGAGTTCCAACGTATGATGATTACATTATAAATTTACGACAACGTTTAAACGAAATACAGGGAATCGCGCGAGAAAAATTAATAGCCTCTAAACATAGGTCGAAATTCTATTACGACAGGATAGCCAATCATCAAGAATTTCAGGCAGGGAATAATGTGTGGTTATTAAAAAGAGGGAAGAAATACAATCTAGGCGATCAATATACTGGACCACATCGGATTTTAGAAATAGTTAATAACAAGGAAAATGTAAAAATAGAGCTAACTCATAATAAAACAAAAATAGTGCATGTTAATAGGTTAAGATATTCATATATGGAGCCTTTGTAGTGCCTAAATATATGTATATAATAGCCCCCAATGTGCTTGTGAATATGTATACGCACATATATATATTTTACAGTTCTAAGTTATTGTCAATAGAATAATATTTATTATCTTTTAATCACAATTGGCATACATTCTATTTAAAACAAAATTATTTCAATCTATCTGACTTTACACAAAAAAACGTTATAAAATGTAACGCTGCACTGGGGATCAGGGTGCAGGTTAATGAGGGTCAGCAAGTAATTAAATGAAATAGTTATTTATTAATAAAGAAATGAATAATTATTGTGCGGGCGCCAGCCGCGTTATTACGCGACAACTGATCCGATAACTCGCGGTTATCGTTGATTACTTGGAGCTGTGCTCCGGTGATAGTGTTCCGGTTCGCTGTAGGGGAAGGGAAGGGGAGAAGGATGGGACCAGGAACTCGCACACACTATTACTGATACTCGGCGGTACCATACGCGATACGCAGCGAGAGTGAAGTATTCACCAACCTTATCGAGGAAATCGGCCCTCGTCCCTCAATGGCGATGTCACTCTCTCTCTCTATCTCTCTCTCTCTCTATCTCTCTCTCTCTCTTTCGCTACACAATAATCTGCGGCTTCGCTATAATAATTAAGATTCGTTCAGGACGGCGGACCGTAGAGCTCTCGTTTTCGGCGTGCTCGAGAGCTCCGTGTTCGTACCACGCGCCTGCGCAGTACGTATTCGTGAGTGGTACCTTGATCTCGCGCCCCGCGAGCGAGTCGTGTGCCGCTGTGTTCAGGCTGTATCGGTATAACTCGTCTGTATGATGATGATGACCTGGTGCTGCTTCCGTCTCGGAGATGCGGTGCAACCTTTTCCCAGGTAACTAATAATTCGTTCCTTACTATGTGTATTCATCTAATTGGTACGGCATGAGTTTCAGGTACGAATCTCACCCGCCACCGCTTGCTGCTCGAGGCCAAGTCACCCCTCTCTCTTCGACGACGTTGACCTCGCTGATGGATAGCCGCTCCGTCTACGGCTCTAGGTAAATACCTGGTCGTGAGGTTTACGCACATATGCGTATTTGTATGCGTGATTATCCGGGAGATCGGCTGTACACGTTGATTGTGTACAGCAACCTAACCTCAATTTATCCTATGATGTTCCTTGTACAGCTGTAGTTATTATATACAGCTGTACATGTATTCCCTTGTCTTTGTCTTCTGCCGATTGCTGTTTATCCTCTTCCTTGCTCCTTACCCTCTTAATGCGTATTTGCTCTTATTAAGTATCTTGTTTACAGCTGTATCTTGCTTGGCGTTGGAGGTTCTCCTGCTTCCTGCTTGGGTACTACCTCATCGCCTTGACTGCTGTACTGTGAGGCTTTGGAGAGTCCTGGAGGCTTCCTGGTGATCGCCTCCCTTTGAGTATCCTGCCTGCAGTGTCAGACTCGGAGGAGCCCACCTGAGGTTCTGAGCTCGCCCTGGCCTTCAACGTCAAGGCCAAGTGTTTTATGTGTGCTGTGCTTGGGATGGGGTTATTAGACTATGAGGGTAGGCAGGATTTAGGTGATGTGCGGGTAGGTAGCTAGGGAAAAGTATATGGGTAGGTAGGTGTAGTTACGGACTCGTCTAGCTTGTACGGGTAGGTAGGTGCTCACCAGGGGTTCTATCGCTCGCTCTTGACATGTGCAAAGCACATTGTAACAAAAAATAATATGTATATATCTATATTAACGACGGAAATAAACTATAAGGAAATAATATTTTTAATTATACAGAAAAATCATTACAAGAAAAGCATATAGTCATTTAAAGTAAATAAATACGCGATTATTAAATTGGACATGAATAAAGCAAATAAAAAAAATATAAGGTCTTTTTCTCTTCACTCTTCTCGCCTAAGAAAACAATGATGTTAATGTGCAAAGGAAAGTAAGGAAAAGGTTTAAATTTTTCAATGTCAGTTGAGCTTAGTCTAATTTAAATTTAACTGCTATAAAAAAAAATGATTTACAATCAAATAGAATCATTGGAGTCTAACACATCACTAAACCTAAAACCTATATCCTATCCTCCCTAAGGAGTGCTTAATTGCACCCTTTCCTCCTCGTTGCGGTAAAAGCTCCAGCAACACCGTCACTTATCTTTCCTAAGGAGTGATTAGTTGTACCCTTTTCTCCTCGTTGCGGTAAAAGCTCTAGCAACACCGTCACTTATCCTTCCTAAAGAGTGCTTAATTGCACCTTTCCTCCTGATTGCGGTAAAAGCTCCAGCAACACCGTCACTTATCCTTCCTAAAGAGTGCTTAATTGCACCCTTTCCTCCTGGTTGCGGCAAAAGCTCCAGCAACACCGTCACTTATCCTTCCTAAGGAGTGCTTAGTTGCACCCTTTCCTCCTCGTTCCGGTAAAAGCTCCAGCAACACCGTCACTTATCCTTCCTAAGGAGTGCTTAATTGCACCCTTTCCTCCTGGTTGCGGTAAAAGCTCCAGCAACACCGTCACTTATCCTTCCTACATACCATTCAAAATGTAAACCTAAATAAATAATTACAACTGACCTCATCTTGGCTCTAGTAATTCTGTTAATTAGTCATACTTTCTTAAGGACGCGCAGGTATATATAAGAATAAATATATAAGAAGAGTTTGGCATACTAGAAAAAAATAAAATAAAATAAAAATAAAAATAATCTAACACTAGGCTCAATGGACATAGGAGAATCTGTACAACAAAATAACGATGGCAAAGAAACGAGAAGTGAAGGGAAAAGAAAGATTTTTTAAAATTAATAATTAAAAAAAAAGTTGAAAACTTCATAAATTAAAGTAATTAAATAAAGTAAACTCACCAACAGTATCAATACATATGTCAGATAAAAATCATCGAATCAAATTGAAAGTATGAGAATATTTCTAATATTGATTTTAATAAAAAAAAATACAGAAAATTCGATTAATTTGTTAATTTTGTGGATAAAGTTCAAAATTCAACTATTAATAAAAACAATAATAATTAAAATTGTACAATTTAGTATTTATGCCAATGTAGTTCATACTAGTATTCAATCTAATACTTTGTTCATAAATACTGATTTAAACAAACAATGTATATAAAAGAAAAAGGTTTAAAAAAAATAAAACACTTATTTTCATACGATTAATTCCATACGATTATTCAATTTTTATATAGAACTAATAATATAAAACCTAAGACAGGCACATTAGAAGATTTTCCTCTTATTTATAAACAATAGGTATGCTAATTGTTTCGAATGGTATAAAAAAAAACATACATAACAAATAAATTTTTAAATTTTATAAAACGATTCAGGATATACAATAATAATTGATACAGATAACTAATACTTTTTGCATGTTTATATTACCAATAATACAATGTACAAAAAAAAGAAATACAAAAATAATATAATTAGTTGTAAAATTCTGGTGTATTTATTTAATTATTATTCGAAATTAATTTTTTTCATTTGGTACTAACAAGTAAACAAATTCAAATGATTTTCCTTTATTTACTTGATCATAACAAATAAGTTTCTACAGTTGTTAGTTTAACTAAAATCAAGAAAATGACGAATATTTAAACAATTCCTCAAAATATAAAAATAAAAAGAGTGTAAATTAGTTATTTTAACGTGAAACAATGGAATTAAGTGAATAAAACCGAACGTTTGTACCACAATTCTATGATGCGCAAGCATCGGGCAGTTCCGTAACTGTTTGGGTTATTCCGTCGTACCGTTTATTCAGTGTAGTCTACTCTTTTTCCCAAGATATAGGAGCATGGTTCTACATGGCCCTACTTAGCCTACTCTATTTTCGCACTGTCACTTATGTATTGCTCATTTTATTTATCATTTGTATCGATTGTATCTTTTTCTTATGAAACTGAATTAGCTATTTCTCAACTATATATTATATTATATAAAAACTGAATCTTTGTTTATAGTGGCTGAAAATAAAATTCTAAACGAACAAAAAGTCAAATAATTATGTGTTCGTTTTATTTTGGTGGGGGAGGGGGAGCAAAGAAAATTAAATTTTCTTCACTCCTAATCCTTTTATAAAAAAATATATAGATATATTATTAAGACAGGATGTACTAACAATGTTCACATTGAAGGCAGAATCTGTATTGCATAAGAACAAGAATTTTTTTTTCTTCTCTTCAACAATTCGTAATAGTAGAATTATTAATTGAATAAATGTAAAAAAAAGTAAACTAATATCTAACTCTTTTCTTTAAGTTTCTGGAAAATATATATGTAAGCATTCAAATAATATCGAAGAAAATTGTTACTTTTGTAAAAAAAAAAAAAATAAAATGTGGCTACGAGAACAAAAAAATACATATATTTTTAACATGACTTGATGTATACTGAAAATTAGGAGTAAAAGCTAAAGATAAATAAATTTTTTTATCTACAGAAAACACATTTAATAATAATTATACAATTTTTCGGAGTATTTAGAATACAAATTGTAATAATAAAACTTTTTTTTTTAAGTATCTATTTTTATAGGTGAATTATATCAATTTCTGTTAAACCGATTGAAATAATGTAATAGAAGTATAAAAAATAATAACAAACGTAGTTGAACTACCAAATAAATAATTGTAATATGGTTTCTAAAGTTCACCATAAGAAATAAAGAAAAATTAATCGAAATAATGTTTATAATTTAAAATTAAGTATGATATCTTATGTTAAGAGAAATAATAATATAATAATAATATTGATCAACGACGAGGGCGTCGTTTTTAAAAAGGGGGGGGGGGGGAGTTGTCGAGTCCCGACGAAATTTATATTATTATTTTTCGTAAAAAGTACTGCGTAGTTTAGAATAAAATTACGGCGTAGAAGACGAATAAAATAAGGTTGATAAAGAATGATTCTAAGTAAATGCAGTAAAATAAAATATAATTTATAGAGCTAAGGGACATATTAATTTACGAGTGTTTCAAATGTTACGTCCTAGGGTAGACGTAACGTAGAAAAATTAAATGGACTGAATTTAAATTAAAAATAGAAGTTCCCCGTTTTAATACGCGTATAGCGTCAAGGATGGGTGGCAATTCTCCTCGGTATAGCACAGGTCATAGACCCTTCCGAAATTTACGTGCATGGATAAGCCCGAGGTGCAACAATGAGTGAAGGCGAGGAAAGGAAAACAACCAACCTTATCGGGCGGGAGATCTACGGTTGACCGGTGGCTGCAACTGCTAGACTGTCTTCCTCGCTCTCGTTGATCCTCGATGCAAAGAATCCCTTACAATAGAAATGCGGTGAAATGTGGACGTGGTCGAAGCGTCCGTCGGGTGCGACGAAATGAGCGGGTAAGAGTTTGACGTGACGGGAAATTTTGGACCGTTGACACTCCATGCACGTCTTACACCATTTAGGTACGTCCCGATGCATGTTCGGCCATACGTAACGTTGGCGAATTGCGCAGTCAGTTCGTTTGGCACTCGGGTGCGCCGGTTGGTGAAAGAGGTCGTACACGCGTTTGCGGAGTGCTGCTGGGACGTATGGACGGATGGTTTCGCCGGTCATATCGCAGTATAGCCGTGCGTGAGTCGGACCCCACATCAACTTTCTCAACGTTAGCGGGAAATCGGGCGATTCGAGAATTGTTTTCAGCTCTTTGTCTATTGCTTGCGCGGCAGATAAGTCGTCTAAGTTAAATTCGGTGGGTAAAATAAGCGCGTCGATGCGAGAAAGTGAATCGGCTACGACGTTCTCGGATCCGGGCAAGTACTCGATCTGAGTGGTAAATCTCGATATGTACGCTAATTGACGAGTTTGCATGGGTGACGTTTTTTCCGTTTTTTGCATAAATGCATAGACCAATGGTTTGTGGTCGGTAGTAATAAAAAGTCTCGGCCTTCTAACAGTTGTTGGAAGTGCTTGACAGCTTCGTACGCCGCCATAAGATCGCGGTCGTACGTACTGTATTTGGTTTGTGCAGGGCTGAATTTTTTTGAAAAAAATGCCTTCGGCTTCCAAGCAGGGTTGCCAGATGGCGATTTTTTCTCTTTGTTGCTCTTGCTTAATAAACATCAATATACGTAAGAGAGAAAAGGAAAAAAAATCGCCAACTGGTCACTCTGCTTCCAAGCGTTGCCGATGCTTTGCTCGAGCGCTGCGCCCATAGCGAAATCGGACGCATCGCTTACGAGGCGAATTTTAGCCTTCTCGGACGGGTGTGAGAGCAGGGTCGTGTTAGCCAAGTTTTTTTGAACTTGTTCGAAAGCGGCTTCTGCTTCTGGCGTCCACGTTATGGCTCGTTTGTCGTTTTTGCGCGTCTCGTGGAGATACGCGTTAAGCGGTGCTTGAGTACGCGCGGCGTGAGGCATGCTACGTCTGTAAAAATTTACTAGCCCAAGAAAACGACGTATTTCGACAACTGTTTGAGGTTTCGGAAAATCCGCGACGGCTTTGACTTTCTCCTTTGCGGGTTTGCAGCCTTCGCTGTTGATGATATAGCCGAGGAATACTAGCTTTGATTTTCCGAAATCGCATTTGTTTGTGTTTAAACGGAGGTTGAATTTTTTTAACCGTTGAAGTACGACGTCTATATGCTTTTCGTGCTCCTCGGGTGTTGCAGAGGCTATTAGTATATCATCGATGAACGCAGATACGAATTCCAAATCGCCCAGCGCCCGAAAAATGTACCGTTGGAATGATTGACCCGCGTTGCGAAGTCCAAATGTCATATAACGATATTCAAATAGACCGAACGGGGTTATCACTGCGGTTTTCGGGACGTCGTCGGGTGCGATAGGTATCTGGTGGTACGCTTGGTATAAGTCTAATTTAGAAAAAATCGTTTTACCAAGCAGGTTTACAGGACAGTCATATAAATGCGGGACGGGAAAACGGTCTGGTATGGTGACTGCGTTTAATTTGCGATAATCGCCACATATACGCCACGAACTATCCTTCTTTCAGACCATTTGGATCGGGCTTGCCCATGGGCTACTTGACGTTTGGCAAATTCCTTCGTCGACTAGCTTTTTGAACTGGGCTTTGGCCGCTTTGAGTTTTTCGGGGGTTAAGCGTCTCGGACGATCCGCAACGGGTGGACCTTTTGTGATTATGTGGTGAACGACGTCGGTATTCTGTTCGAGAGGTTTTTGTTCGAGCCCGGTTATCTCGGGAAATTCCGCGAGAATCTTAGCGAATTTAGTAGACGGGTCGATAACGCTTATAGAAAAAGGGATAACCTGCTTGACTACACCTGTTATAAATGCGTTGGTTCGCGGATCAATCAGTCGTTTACCTTTTAGGTCTATTAACAGCCCGTAATGCTTGATGAGCTCCGCGCCTATGATTGCGTACGGAACGTTTGCGAGACAGAAATTCCACGTTAATGGGCGGATGCCGAGGTGCAGGGTACGTGGCAATGCACCGTAGGTGCTAATGCACGTATCGCTGGCTGCAAATAATTTAAGATCGCTCGGTTTCTTATTTGCCGCGTTTCCTACGGGAAATAACGATATCTCTGCGCCTGAATCTATCAAGAACGTTTCTGCGGTGACGTAGTCATATACATGGAGGCGGTTTGAAGGTTGCAGGCACCCGGTGCTTACCTCCACAGCAGCGAGCCTGCTTAGTTTTCCGGCGTCGGATTAGCTGTCCATTTGCATTGTGCTTCGGGGGTTCCTTTGCATGCGTATGTTTTTGTACCGTGCTTCCTATGATTAGCGCAAACTCCCGAATTATCGCGACTTTTGGAACGGTCTCGAGAATTATGTTTTTTAGATGATCGCTTACTTAAAGATTGAACCTTCGAGTTCAAGGCCGCAACTTGAGAAGCTAGATGCTCAACTTTGACTGCCAGGTCATCGTCGGGCTTGGAAACGGAAGTCGCGCACGCATAGCTGGGGGACGCGTTCATTGCCTCGCTAGCAATGTCGGCTGCTTCGGCCATTTTGGTTAGGTCGGGAAATTCGGCCGCTGACAATATTGCCCTAACTGTGGGCGGTAGGTGGTCCGTGAAAATAGTTTTGATACGGTATCGTCGACGCGGTTATCCTTATTTAGGTTACGGATTCTACATAAAATCATCGAGGGCTTCCCGTTGGTATCGACTTGACCTTTTAACAGTCGTCGTAAGCATGTTTCGGCTCAAGCTGCGTATGTGTTAGTAAGGCGCTCTTTGATAGCGGTCTGGCGTATCCGTACTGACCATTATATGACGGCAACATGAACCGATGTCATAATCGAGCACGCTCATTACATGATCCGCTTTCGTTTGCTCGGATGAAATATTCGCCTTACGGAAACTAGCTTCGACTTGGGCGAACCAGTAAGCGGGATCTTCGCGAAAAAAAGGTGGAATTTTTGGCATGCGGTACGACACGACTCGCGGTAGACTTAGTTGCTCGACTTGAGCTTGTAATCGAGCGATTTCTGCATTCGCGTTTCTGTCGGCGTCGTATTGATAGTAGACGTTTTGCAATCTTATACTAACTCACAGCTAAAATGAAAAAATATGCTATTTACAACTGTACGAAAATTCTGTTCGGGCGCGCAAACGATGGTTTCTTGGAACTGTATAACGGTTACTCGCGGCACATTTGATATCGAACGCGCGCAATGTGAAAATGGCGGTTCCTGGGTTTATAGATGCCGGCGAGTTGTTTACTATTGCGCCGTTATACCTTTCGCTAATCTGAATACCTTGGGCAGCTCAGGGTAACCACGCGAGATTAGAGCTTCTTCTTCAGTCGACTCGGTGCGGGTTTTCTCCGGAGATGACGTTGATACGAAGCTTGAGGCGTCCGCTCTGTAGTTGATGCAAGCGTTGACGGCGTAGACACACAGGGTCTTCCGCGTAGCCGGTTAATCGTGAGGTGCTGTGTTGCCAGATAGTTATTGCGAGAATGCTTGCTCCGGGTTCGGGCTTTCTGGTGATCGATCCTAAGTACCGATGATGATGATTGGTCAGACCTCGCGAGAAGAACGGCTCGTGGATTCAGCGTTCGGGGTCACCAACTTGTCGGCTCAGGGCGACGATAATATATATATATTTTATTTCTCGTGGTAGAAGTCTCGGTCAGGATAGGTAGAAGTCGGGTATATAACGAATGAGAATAAACTTGATATACAACGAGGTTTATTCGTCTCTGTCGGTCCGTTCGATTCGACGGCCGGAACGGTTCTGCCGCGCGCAGGCGGAAAACTTCGCGCTACAACTTTCCCCTCTCTGCTCTCGGCGCTTCGCATTCTAGAAAGAGAGAGAGAGAGAGAGAAAGAGATGCGTCTAATACCTACATAGCAGTATAATTTAGCGCCCTCTCGCTGACACTTCTAAACTAACAGTCCTGCGCCAATCGTTGGGAGCTCTGTACGCGTTCTTTGACCGGCTGACACGCAACTCTGTCTTTTTATCTCACAGATCTCCCATATCGCTATCTCTTTTCGCTTTCTATAGACATATATATACGTAGGGAGACGAAAAAAGGGAAGAAACAAAAATCGAGAAAAGGAATTCAGCAAGCAATATCTTTGGCATCAATTTTCTTAATTATGCGTGAATGAATTCGGACAAAACTTGTTGTACAGTGAGGGTTAGCAATAAGGAAAGTAATGCGTGGCCAATAGCACAAAATAAATAAGTAATATTGAAGTGGTTAAAAAGTAAAAATCTGGGGGGCTAGTTAGCTGTATATAATGGCTCTCGCGCCTATACTTGCGTCAGGCGCTATCGCGCCTTTTGATTTAATGTAAATTTTAAACGGTATGAATTTTTATAAACTTTGAATGTATATTATAATAAATAAATTTTAATGATAAAATAACTTACCAAAAATAGTAAAGTGCATACTTACTAAATTGTAGTATATAACTACTTATTAACCTTCAAAATGCCGGCATGGCTCATATATGAGCCACCTGTGACCTTGACAACTACTCTAGAGCTATGAGGTGTTTTTATGTATAAATTTTGCACATCAAGAATATCAATTTATAAGGCAAGAATGCCGGCAGTCTAAATGTTAAAATTTTGGTATTTTTTTTCACCTCCTAAAATGAATTTATTGAATGGTAAAGGGTTATCGTCCAAAAGTTCTATGTCATCAATATCATTTACTTTTATAGAAATGTAACGTCATCGGAAAATTTTTCCGATCTACGTAATATTTTAAATCATTTTAAATCCACCTGACAGTACGATCACTTGAGAGGTTCTGTAAATGAGCCTCTCGGTAACCTTTCCACCTAACGATAGGACAATAAAATAACAACCTCTTGGCATCGATCAACCGAATTTTCACTTGCTAAAAACAAATAGTAATAACTTAATATTGAATTTTGTCGGTCTTGCTGAGCTAACGTCTAACGACTCTAAGAACTCCAAGTTGCTCGCTCGAAAAGGCACGACAATTCGCCGCGTATCAACCCCGAGGACAACATTATGAAGGCCACAAGCCGCCAGACATAAACCAAAAGAAGAAGCAAATAAAATACTAAGTAATAAAATTGAAAATATTTTAATAAGAAAGAAAGAAATTTTAAGTCTATGTGTTTCGTCTTGGGACCGTCTGCCAGAACTCATCAGTGGGGCGCAGACGGTCCCTGCCCCAGACACACAAGACAGTATTATTGAATCAAAATAATGATAAACTTAAAAGTTTGGTATCGTAAGAACGAATGAACGGAGCCTATATAAGTACACATAAGGTGGAAAATCTGATTGTGACATAAACCAAAAGAAGAAGCAAATAAAATACTAAGTAATAAAATTGAAAATATTTTAATAAGAAAGAAAGAAATTTTAAGTCTATGTGTTTCGTCGTGATGAGTTCTGGCAGACGGTCCCAAGACGAAACACATAGACTTAAAATTTCTTTCTTTCTTATTAAAATATTTTCAATTTTATTACTTAGTATTTTATTTGCTTCTTCTTTTGGTTTATGTCTGGCGGCTTGTGGCCATACGCGGCGAATTGTCGTGCCTTTTCGAGCGAGCAGCTTGGAGTTCTTAGAGTCGTTAGACGTTAGCTCAGCAAGACCGACAAAATTCAATATTAATTTAAAAACTTTTGCCTGGGCGAGAAAAATTATATTTTTAAAAATAGTAATAACGCTGATAAATGGCTCAAAATAAGTAAATATGCTAGGTTGCCAAATTAAAGATATGTTTATATATATATAGTTTAAAATGAACAATAATCGTATGCATAAGTCCTTTAAATTAAGATTTTTTTTGTACATGTGTATATATATGTAGACGGCTTTTGCCTCTATATGTGTGTGCGCATTAATAAATATTTACTCCGATACGTACAATACGTACGTGTATATGTGTATGCGAAAATAAAAATAATTGTCTCAGAATATTAAATAATTTTTAAATAAATTGTTATTATTCGTTCAGAAAACATTTCGTTTAAAAATAATATTCTTATTTTACCTTGTTTACCAATCATAAAAAATTTTGCGTTAATGCTTTAGTTGATATCAACAATTTAATTATAAAATTGAAAACTTGGGAATTAAGCAACATTCTTTATTTCTTTTTATTACAATTCATACCTATTATAAATAAATTAACAATAATTGATCATTTAGTTGTTTAAATAAACAAAAATATTTTTGAACGAAATAAATAAGTGCAAGAAAAAATAAATTCTTAAAGAAACTCGAAATTGAGAGAAAATTAATAACGCCATAAAATCCCTAGGAAAATTCTAAAGGAAGTAAACGCGCCACTTTCCCAGGACCTTGTACATCTGTGCGCATAAAAAATTTGTACATCTGAAGATAATAAACTCTTCAAATCTACGGTTTTTCAATATATGTGTGTGTTATTTTTAAGTTAATAATTAGGAAGCACAATATATTATTTTAAAATATCCTAATTAAAATTAATAGTTTTATACCTCCTTTAAGCATTTAGAAATAAGTTTATTTTGTTTTTGGTTTTAGCATCTAGCTATTTTTCGAAAAATATTGCGGACTGAAATAATATACACAGTCAATGGGACTAGTATAACGCAATAAATAAACTATTTATTGTTTTCTAAATAAAACGCTATCGCGTGAAGTGGTACCACTTACTTTATAATAAAATAAGTTCCAACTTGAAAAGTAGTTTTGATTTACCAAGAGAATATTTGGTCTTGCCTTATTTAACTGAAAATAAGAAAAATGACCACAAAGTAATGATTCTTTCATTTCGGAAAAAGAAAATAAGTAAAAATATATACGTGTCTAATTATTCATTGTGGAAATTACCTATTTGAGTTAATATTTAATCTTGGTGATCAAAAAAAAATTAATTCAGTACGAGATATTTGAATCAAAATAAAACGTACTTTTTGTAAAATCTTGGATTTTATTGTTTAACCTTTAATTTAATAATTATTAGTAATTGGTATTTAAGATATTAAATAACGAAATTGGAATATTATCTTTACTAATAAATTCATAAATTTTCTTTTATTAACAAATTTAATATAATTTCCTTTTACATTAACTTTAATTTCTAGTTTCATCAATATTATTTTTAATAAGGGTCCAAAAAACTTCAAGTTTAAAATTTCATCTCAGGTTTTTCTTTTCTCTACCCCTTTTAGTGAAGACCCAAGGTTATCAAACCCAAAATCAAGATCAAGATCAAAATCAAAATCCATCGAAAACCCAGTCCCAACCGAGAGCAAAACTTAGCCATCGTCAACGGTATCGTCGTAAATTGATCGTAATAGCACAATATAATCAAGTTGGGAAAACCTACTTACCCTTTGAAGAGTATAGGCGATTAAAATACGGCGGGTGCTCGAGTCTTGACGAGAGGCTTAACGAATTTTGTGCGCGTTATTGCGGCAATTGTGTTAAAGTCGGTAACTTTAGTTTTTGCCATAAATGCCCCGGAGTCGCCGAGGCAGACGTCAAGCCATTTACTAAAAAGAATGTAAAAACTATTAAAAAGAAATTCACGAAAGACCAAAAGATTAAGAGAGTTTCCTTCATCCCTGTATTTAGTCATAAGAACAAAAGAAAATAAAAAAACTAATCAAAATAAATTCTGTGTGTCATTTCTTTCCTTTTTTTTATTATTAAATGATTCCCCTCACTCATTTTGAACTACCGGAAGTTCGACGTACAGAATATTTTGCTCTTCTTGACTTAGTTAATCAAATTAATAACCGCATTGCCTTGTTAAATTCGAGAGTTTATAGATTAAAAGAATGCAATACAATTCTTAATAATACTAACAAAACCTTAATTATCAGTTTACAATATCAATCGAATAGGATCGATAACCTTGTGAAGAAAAATAAAAAGTTAAAAGGTCTGTTAATTGGAACCGCAAAAGCCACATCTAATTCATTGTTAAAATTAGAAAAGAAATTAGATTTAGATTTAGAAATAAACCAATTAGAAAGGATTCTTTGTAGATTAAAAATAGAATAACTGTTTTTTATTTTTCTTTTTTGAATTTTATTTTTATTTTTATTTATGAGTTACGATCGTCGGATTACTAGGAGTCGATCAAAACAGGGTTATTCTTTTAATTTCGACGATCTCGATCCATTCAAAGCCAACAAAGAACTTCCTTGAAGTAAGTCCCCCCACGATTAAACATTCAAATACTCCTTTAGAATCCCATCCCAGCACGTCAACCGACCAATTCTCAGAAACTAAATTTACTAGCACCGTCTTAAAACCTATATGTAAAATAAAAGTCGCTAATAAAGTAATCCCACCTATTCTAATAGAACCAGTTATTACTATTAATCCTGAATCATCCAAATCTAACCTTAAATTCACAATGAATAATCCAAATGTGTCTGGCTCTGCCATCCTTAATAAATCCGTCACTGGGACACAGTCGCCTTAAAGGATGCATTGCAAATTGTTCCAGAATTTAACAGTAGTAACATTCCGTTATCGCAATTCTTAGAAGGATGTACCGAAGCCAAAGAGATGATAGAACCTACATCTGAAGCTAACATGGTAAAATTAATTAGATCGCGAATAAGCGGAGATGCACGGCAAGCCATGCTCGGAAAATCTTTTACAAGTATTGATGACCTTAAAAATTATTTTAAAGAAATCTATTCACCAGCAAAAACGGTTTACTAACTTCTGGTGAATTAGGAAATGAATATCAACGAGACAATGAGAAGGTGATCTCATTCGCTAACCGCATGAGAGACCTTGGAACTCGGCTCATTGAAGCTCAACGATTAACTACCGGCAATGCTAAAACTGAATTAAAAACTCACACAGATAAAACTATTATAGATTGTTTTAAAAAAGGATTAAAGCCCGAGATAGAAAGAAGAATGGTTCCAGATGAAGATCTCTCAAACATTGTCAAAAGCGCCATTAGAATCGAACGCGAATTGGATGCTCAAAACTCCCTCAGACATAAGAATGAGGTAAAATCTCATATCAAGCGTACTTATGCTTGTCAAATATGCCGTAAAGACCATGGAATGGAACCATGTAAACAAAAACTCATTTGCGACTATTGTAAAAAGCCTGGCCACAATGAAGAACAGTGTTCTATTAAAGCAAAGAAACTTCAACAAGGAAACACTTGTCAAATATGCGACAAAGTGGGTCACAAAGCATCTCAATGTGACACTATCACAAGATGCCAATTTTGTGATAGAATAGGCCATACTGCCAGGAACTGCCAAAGAACATCCATGGTCACATGTCAATTATGTGGAAAGCCATAAATCTATATTATATTAAAATTCATCCGTTCTCCGGTGTCTGGCGGTGGTGTCCAGTGTCCGGCGGCGGTGTCCGGTCTCCTGTTGTAAGAATTAAGAGTATGTGTGGAGTGGAAGGGTTAACGCTGATATTTCGGGAATTTCTGAATTATTTCGGGATAACTTCACTTATTACGGGATTTACTGGATATTTCGGGAATTTTTGAGGTATTCCGGGATAACTCCACTAATTACGGGATTTTCTAAATAATTCAGTAATTTCTTAGATGTGCCGGCTAAACTTCACTAATTTAGGGTTTTCCTGGATGTTTCGGGATTTTCTTAAGTATTCCGGGATAACTCCACCAATTTCGGGATTTCCTGGAAGTTTTGAGATTTTCTGACGTGTTCCGAGATAACTCCAACAATTTCGGGATTTCCTGGATGTTTCGGGATTTTTTGTGGTATTTCGGGATAAATTCCCTAATTTCGGGTTTTCTGGTTGTTTCAAGATTTTCTATGGTATTTCGGGACTTTCTGTGGTATTTCGGTAATTTTTGATGTATTCCGGGATTACTCCACCTATTTCGAGATTTTCTTAATATTTCAGTAATTTTTGAGGTATGCTGGGATAACTTTACTAGTTTTGGCATTTCCTGGATATGTCGGGATAACTTCACTAATTACGGGATTGCCTCGATATTTCGGGAATTTCTGAGGTATGCCGGGATAACTGCACTAATTTTGGGATGTCCTGGATATTTCGGGACTTTGTGAGTTACTTCGGGATAACTTTACTAATTACGGGATTTCCACGACATTTCGGGAATTTTTGAGGTATTTCGGGATAACTCCACTAATTACGGGATTAGCTGGATATTCGGGAATTGCTGAGGTATTCCGGGATAACCCAACTAATTACGGGATAAAATATTAAAAAAGTGTATAAGCACTTTTGCTAGTACTCAAATTTTTGTATATTTTTGTACCAAATTAAATTATTATATTAGGAAATACCTATAAGTAATATTATAAGTAATTAATAATAAATAATAGTTACTACATACATTAATAATGTTAAAATAAGGTGGTCACTGTAATACTAACATAGACTGAAACAGTACTGTCAGTCTAATAATTTTTAATAACTTAAATATTATATTTCAATGTAATATAAGTTTTATTTGATGATTCGTCCTGTTTTTTTATCACATTTAAATATACGTTTTTACACATTTTTCATCATACTCTATTACATAGGTGTAAAATGAGTGAGAAAGGTGGATAAAAAAATTAAAATTTTATTTTTGATTTATTATATATATATATATATCAAAATTCATCCGTTCTCCGGTGTCCGGTATTCCAAGTTACAAGAATTAAACGTATGTATGGAGTGGAAGGGTTAACGCTGAATACGACAACCACTCAACATTTATCTCACATGTAATGATAGATGCAGGAAGAGTCATGAGGGGGGGGGGGGGTAAAATTAGAAAATTTTTTAAATATTTTATAGGGGTTATCAGTATATAGTTGGCTGAGTGGAAGCCCAGTCTATCTCGGAACCAGCTTGGAAAACGCCCTATCTCGAGATCCGCTTGGAAAACTCCATATCGCGCGATCCGCTTGAAAAACACCCTATCTCGGAACTCGCTAGGAAAGCACCATATCTCGCGATCCGCTTGGGAAACACCCTATCTCGCGCCCCGGTTGAAAAACGCCCTATCTCAAATGAAATTTTTCGTTTTTAAATTTTGTAGTGGCATCACTGCGCAACTTAAAAATACGGTCTTTTTAATTAAAATAAATTAATTAGTAAAGTGTTTAAAATTCGGAAAAAAATTGTTTAGGCGGCATCAGGACTCCTCAAAGAAAGAGAGACTTCTCTGACTTTATCTGTCTATCAGCGGCGATGTATCGAGTACTTATTATATCAACCGACCTGTGTGCAATTTCCAAAATGTTTTAAGTTAATAAAGGTTAAAACAAATGTTGAGAGAATGGATAAGATTTTTAAGCTTAGGAAAGCGAAAAATTTCATTTGAGATAGGGCGTTCTTCAACCGAGACGCGAGATAGGGCGTTTTCCAAGCGGATCGCGAGATAGAGCGTTTTCCAAGCGGATCGTGAGATAAGGCGTTTTCCAAGAGGATAGACTGTTCTTCCACTCAGCCGACGATATGTGAATTAGAATATGACGACCATTCTTTTTTATTCTAAAAAAACTAAGATGAGGTTTTTGGTTACGGTGAATAGCGATATGATAATCACTCTTCATTTCTCCTCCATTTATTGCTAGATGGAGGAGGGTCAAGAAGGGGAGGGGAAAAATAAAATTAGAAAAATTCCAAAAATAATTTGGGGTTTCCGTACAGGTGAATAACAATATGTCAACCACTCTTTTTTATCCCCTATTTTAAAGATGAAGGAAGGTGGGAGGAAGGGTCAACATTGAATATGACAACCAGTCTTAATTTATCCCCCATGTAATGATTGAGTGGTAGGGGGTAAGACGGTGGTTTAGTAGAAAAATGCCAAAAATATATTATAGGGGTTTTCGGTAAAAAAAAGGTGGTCACACTAATACGAACATTGACAAAAACAGTACTATTACTCTAATATATTTGATAACATATATAATATAATATATATAATTTAATGAAATACATATTTTAATTGACGATACGTTTTTTTTATTACATTTATATAGATTTTTTTTACAAACATTTTTCGTGACCATTTATTTCTAAGATGTAAAATGCGTGAGGAAGGTGGTTAAAAAATTTAAAATATTATTTTTCTTTCATTTTTTTAATGTAATACCAAATCTAATATTAAAATAACTTTTATAATTAATATTGAATTTTTTATTATTGTAATTGTACAATATCATTTATATTTTTTGGTTGCAATTAGTAAAATTCTTTTTTATAAAACATTTTTGAAAATAAAACAAAATTAATAAAATGTGAAAATAAATCTTTTAGCCAGAATTTTAATCTGAAAAAATTTTTTATAAAATCAATTATTATGTATATTTATTTGTTTGAGAGAATAATTGAATACATACGATGCATTAGCTGAGTTTAGTAGTTTTGTATGAAATTTTAAATTCTTCATCTCCTTTCCGTGAAACATCATGAAAAAGCATGAAATATATGTAAAATGGTCAAGTAGAAAAATAACACATTTGTTACTAGATTGATGTAGCTTCTTACAGGAATAGTGTGGAAATATTGTATGTAATGATATATGTGTTACTACGTATTAAACATAAAAATTAAAATTCCTTACTCCAGTGTAAGTTTTATCATGTCGATTATTTTTAATTTTTTTTAATTGTTTCAGTATTATGTAGAAATATGTTCAGTATCTATAAACTCACAAATAACTCGCAAATATAATACACTGTTATTTTTATTTTATTGACTAAAAAGAATTGTTTGTAACTGAATACTAGGTTAATTAATTACACATTATATTATATTTTACATTTTTATTCAATTAAATTGTAAAATTATAAATTTTAAAAAAATATAAAAAATAAGTTTATATTTAGTGTAATTTCGACCGAGGGAGCGTTAGCGACCGAGGAATTGTTGCTAGTTAAAGTTTAAATTAAAACCACCAAACAATTTCAACTCCTCGCAAATCGAGGCAAGAAATAACCTAACTGGCCAGTTGCGCAATAACACAGGACATACAGCTGCTACTTGTCAAAGAAACGAACAATAAACACGTCAAACGCAATACAATCAAAACCCCGTTTGTGCTTATTGTAAAATTCCCGGAACAAGATTGAGGACTGTAGAAAGAGACAATATAAGAATTCGGGAAACGGATCGAATCTCCCGAGAAAGAGCGCTACACAGGAGATTCCAAAAGCTCAAACGCGCTCACTGAATACCATAGAAACGGAAGATTTGTTATGCGAACTTCTTGCGTAAAATTATCTTTTGCCACAAAAAAAATCCTATTTATAAAATCTATTTAAAATTGGACAAAGATTTACCTACAGTACAATTTATGATTGACAGTGGTTGAGAGTTAAATATACTTAGAACAGGATTCGTCCCACCAACAGCTAATATTAAGGATGATCAAGTTTTTTTAATCAACGAAATTAACGCAGAACCTATGTTGTCAAATCAAACAGTCCACATGAGAATAGAAGGATTCGACACGGAATTTGTAACCATGCCAAACCTGTTCCCAATTCCATTCGGCGGAATAATTGGTTCGGGATTACTATTAGCAAAAATTGATTTTTTAAATATGAAACTGAATATAAGTGAAAACTCCACACCTATGTATTAAAATGGTCTTCGTCTTGAAATAGAAAGTCCTCATTTCCTAAACCTAGAATCAGAACATAAAAATACGGACTTACCAATAATATAATTACTGAATCCGCCTACAAACTCCATTGAATTTTTTTCGATCGATACGGGATTTGAAGCGAATTTAATCAAAGAAAAATTAGTATCAGGCCTCGAAGAAATTAATTTACAAGAAAAAACATTCCTTAGAGGAATTGGAACGAATTTAATCGAAACTCTAGGAACAGTTGAAATTACTATAATGAACATCACAGCAAAATTTCAAGTTTTGCCAAATAATACCTTAAGTAGGTATTTTAGACGCTGGTTACCTTGATTTGGCGGGAGCAGTCATAGACTACGGGAAGAAGCAAATAATAATCGGATTAATTATAAAACCTACAGAGTTTCATAATAAAACTAAGAATAAGAAATTAGAATCAACATCGTCCTTATATGTGGAGTTCGACACCTCGTATCTAGAAATACTCGACAATCTGTTATCTGATGCAGAGAAGAGTATATTTCTCTCATCACAAGACCAAATTGCTGAAGACTTAAATATCAACAAACCCAGTAGTCACAATTTATGTTCTTATTTAACTAGTACAGAACAAAGTGTTCCTGTATACACTATTGAAGAGGAAACCGTAACAGATTATTTACGACTTAATGATCTCTCGGATAACGAGAAAGAGCACGTTGTTGAATTAGTAAATAAACATCACAAACGTTTCTTTCTCCCAGGTGATGAATTGCCAGGAACCAATAAAGTCGTGCATAGAATCTCTACAATCGACAATGTACCTGTTAACGCGAAGCAATATAAGTTTCCCCATGCTGCAACGTCTCGAATTATACTTGAGTAATGATTCAAAGTTGCTTTATAACCTGACAAATAATTATTTCTTTATCATTAACATCTACAACGAAGTCTATTAACAAATAATAATAACTAACGAATTATTATAGCGAATTCGTAATCAGCGATCCAAGAAATCCCTGTAAATCGAATTTCATAAAAATCGAAGAATTTGCCAAATTTCTTGCCGCTATATTGGGTCCACCATCTTAAAATGGTAAAAACTACGCCGTATGTCCAATGTTGATAAACATTCATCATAAAACATTGTTTATGGAATAATATCGAAATATCAAAAAATGTTCTCCTATATATATTACTATCTTGGATACTGGCATCTTGAATTTGGAAAAACCTCGAGGTAAGAGTTTAAAACAAAAAATCTATTTGATTGCATCATCAAAATATTAGAAATTTTTTAAAGTTGGAGTCATGTTGAAAATTGCAATTGAAAATCACATAAAAAAGATCTTAAGGCATTTTCTATATATATATATATATATATATATATATATATATATTCGAATTTTCAATATAGTAGCGCAATTTATGGCGCAACTTTTGGCTCGATAAAGACACGTAAAAAGTTGCGCAAAAAGTTGCGTCAAAAGTTGCGTCAAAAGTTGCGCTATTAATTGCGCAAACATTTTCAGTAGGAAACAGAACTAAAATATTTGATCAAGTGGGTGGCGCAAAATATTATACAGTTTTAGATTTAGCTTCCGGATTCCATCAAATCAGAATGGATCCCGAAGACGCACCAAAAACCGCATTCAGTTCACTATTTGGACACTACGAGTTTGTTCGAATGCCCTTTGGATTAAAGAACGCACCTGCAACATTTCAACGACTAATGGATAATGTATTAAGAGGTTTACAAGGTATTTTATTTGTAATAAAATGAATTTATCGTTCGGTGATATTTATATGTGTAAATTATATAATATCGGTCTCTCCGAACTAAATGCTTTATTTTAGATTAAAGCAGGCCTATCGTACTCTTTGTCCACTATGGTTGGTGGAATTTTCCAGAGTACGGATTTTTAAAATAATTAAAGGTGTTTCGTCCTCGATCTCCAGCTTGGACTCCTCAGTAAGGAACTGGAGATCTTACCTTAGACGCCTGTCGCAAGATGAACCACGACGCCAGCTCGATGTTCTGCGGTTATATATATAGAAAAGAGACGACGATCTCTTCAACGAGACTTAGACTCTCTTGGATTCCTCAGTAAGGAACTGGAGATCATTAAGTAATATTCACTAAGCTAGATCAACCCTACAATTTAACTATAGATGCATCCGGTTACGCCATCGGTAGTGTCTTGTCGCAAGGTAAAATTGGAAAAGATGGACCTATTGCTTACAATTCTAGAGTATTAAAAGGTAATTGTAGTGGATGGAGTAGAATCTTTTAAGAGTTATATTTATTCAAGACCTATTCGAATCTACACGGATCATCAACCTTTAGTATGGTTCTTGACTACGGATTTAAATAGTAGAGTCCAGAAATGGAGATTTAAACTCAGTGAATAAGTATTATAAAATCATTTATAAACCGGGTAAATTAAATGTAAATGCCGACGCTCTATCTAGGAACCCTTTAGAACCATTACCTCTTGCAGTCCTTACCCGAGCGCAACGAGGATGAATTATGGACGGACAAAAGCAGGATGAAGTTGACAATGATGATAATAAAACTGAAATAACTTCATTAAAGTCTAAAAATAGTTTAGTCCAGGATTCCAAACTAAAGCCAAGCTGGAAATTGAAATCCGTTAATTGCGCGGAAAGCGATTTAGAATCTATTAGTATACAGGAAGAACCAATTGCATTGCCTAACAAACAAATCAAAGTAATTGAAAACCAAAATACTGCATCCATTATTAGCCACAGCTCCAATCCCGACAAAACTTCATCTTCTGTGATAAGTGATGATGACATACCTTCAATTTCGAATGAAGATTATCAATTACTCATAGATCATGAATCTCAATTCATTAAAGGTAATAATTTTATGCATTCATCACACACCCTTTATGAATATCTGTCTCAAATAAATGAAACTAAAGATTTAATTCAATGTCGAACTGGGAATATAGGTTGTTTTGTGCAAAGCGATGGTTCACCTAGTGATGAAGCTGCTAAAATATTAAAAGAAGCGAAGAAATTAATACCAATACAAAACATAAGTCTTGGAGCGGTAAAGGTCATAAAACGACCTCATGATAAAAACTTAAATAACTAAACTTAAAATAAATAAACTTAAAAACGTTGATAGTACTGCGAGACATTCTTATTAAAGAAAATCAAGTTGAAATTAGTTTTAATAAATCGGATTATATAGAAAATTTATCTTGGACTCACATCACTGGACTGTTCAAGACTGTATTAAAAGGAACTAAAATCAAAATAATTATATGCACTGGTCAATTACAGTACGTGCAACCTGAAGACAGAGACAAGGTGTTTTATGAACTACATACCTCACCAATAGGTGGATATCGTAGAGTGTCAAAAACCTACAATCGTATTAAAACCAAATACGTTTGGGAAGACCTAAAAAACGGCATCCAAAGACGTATATAACAGTGCTTGGATTGTCAATTGAAGAAACTTGTCAGACTAAAAACGAAACAACCCATGGCGATCACAGACACACCTGGCGTTGCTCTAGAAAAACTTGTACTAGATGTAGTCGGTCCAATCAAGAAAACACGTTAAGGTTATGAATATATCTTGGCTATGCATGAATTTTTTATCAAAATTTTATCTTGCTGTACCACTAAAGGATACATTAGCAACAACTATTGCTGATGCATTTATTAAAAGACACATATGCATCCTTGGTGCTCCAAAAATTTTAATAACAGACCAAGCTAAAAATTTCTTAAGTAAGCTCATGAATAGAATAGCTAAGAGACTTACAACTAAGAAAATTAAAGCAACCGCGTTTCATCCACAAAGTAATGGGTCTTTGGAACGTTCACACCATGCTTTGGGTGAATTTCTAAAACAATACACGGAAGCCGATGAAGAATGGAGTTCGTGGATTGACATCGCTATGCTAAACTACAACACGTGTGTACAAGAAAACACCAAACACACACCATTCGAAGTCGTATTTGGAAAATTAGCAAGACTACCGTCCAATCTTCCATTAAGAGAAAACGATGTATCACCTACCTATAAAGGATACGTTATTGATCTTGTAAAACGGTTGAACCGTATCCAAAAACTGACCTATGATAATTTAATAAAATCAAAATATAAAAATAAAAAATACTATGATAGATTAAGTAATCCCAAAAATTTTAAAATAGGCGACTTTGTTTTTCTTAATGCCGGACCTAAAGGTAATAAATTTTCAAATCATAACGCCGGACCCTATAAACTTTTAGAATTAATAGATAAATATAATGCTAGGATCCAAATCGGTAATAGTACTAAAGTCGTACATACTAATCGACTTCATATATCTCATATTAACAAAGAAATATCAGTTCCACGAAGGAAAAGAAAAACCTCTAATGAAATAACTTAAGATTAACCTATACAATTACCTATGCTATTTCTAATTAATGACATGTAAATAAACAAACTCCAATATAGTTTTGATTACAGGTGGAAATAAGTAAAAATATGGATTTAACATTTACAATCCTATTATCCCTAGTCAGCAGCACAGTATGACTCATTGGATACGACTGTGGATCACGTTACTTAAATATTACCACTCTTTCTTTACTAAATGTCGGAGAGTGTGACATTCCTCAGGAAAGGGTGAACGTAACAAAAAAATACGTTCAATTATTACAAATAAATGAATATTTAGATACTAAGGTAATCCAATGTAAGATTGAAATACATAGGACTATTTATAGGTGCGGCATGTTTTCACACATATCAATAGTAGCTAATGGCGAAAATGAATACATCCAAGAGATTACTCAAAAAACTTGCGAAGATGCCCATAGAACTGACTCTTTAAAATTAACCATCTCCCATGTTGTTCATGGTTTGAGAATTAATAATACAGCCACGTTTGCGATCATCTTCGCAGGTTCTGCAAATACTGACGGAAATTGTTATGGTGAAACTTACTTTGACCCGTACGGAACTTGGGACTATGTAGTAGTCCAAGGAATAGCCAAAATCTCCCTTTTTGAGTACACCGCGCAAGTATCGCTCAATACTAACAAGATCCATTTGAGATCAGGCACCGTATGTGCTCTTGGTGACAGCGGTTGCATTGACATTAAGGGTGGATACACATTTTGGAGTCCCATTCCCGGAGATAATTGTCGATTCAATAGAAGGTTGTGCCAATAAAATGATAGACTATCAGGGAACCTAACTCCAGACTGTGTATTCATAGATACTCAAGGGATTACTTTTGCATTAACTGCGCAATTTACCGAAAATGTTTGTGGATATACTTTAATAAGTACAGAATATCCAAAATTGCTTATCTTTGAGACATTTAGAGCCGAAACTTTAACGATATACAAAAAACCATCCGTATCGCGTATAATGTGATGAAAGGTCCTGGTTATATGGCAGTAGTAGCAGGTAAAGTTGTCCACATTGTTAAATGTATACCCGTAGAAGTTAAAGTAGAGCATGGTACAAACTGCTATGCCGAACTACAAGTTTCTTTGAAAAATACTACTTTGTACCTCACCCCTCGAACCCACGTCTTAAAATCCAAGGGAGCGAGAATTGCTTGCAATGCTTGTTGCCTTCTCACTATTTTGTTGGTAACGCTTGGTATAAAATTTACCAAGACCTGTCGAAGCTCTAGCCCCATTAACTTTAAAACCCGTTACGAAATTAACCTGGAAATACACCAGCCCAGCAGGTCTCGCCATCAGTGGAATTTACACTGAGCAGGATCTAAAAGAACTGCGTGAAAGAATTATGTTTCCAGTAGAAAGACCTGCTTTATTAAATGACGTGGCCAGAGAAATGAATGGTCACCCCATTATTGACAACGAGGGAAGTATAAATAAACTTCTCAATGAAAACGCTGTCAATAAATTAATGGAAAGAGTTTGGTCACGAGCATGGAGGAAGTTTATAACTTTCGGCACATTCAGTGCAGGAATTATAGCTATATTTGCTATAATCCATATCTTTAAATTAATTGTAGATATCCTGATTAGAGGATACACACTACACTCCATGTTTGGATGGTCACTGCACTTATTAGGAGCAATATGGGGTACTATCACCCACCTCCTTATTCATAAACACAAAGATTGTAGAGAAACCAACGATCCTGAAATTGCCATGGAATGTATCTCATCAACGGACAAACCAACAACATCAACCATGCATACTGAAAGTCCAAAACTACAACCGACATTAGCGTTCGTTAGCTCCTAAAGTTACGTTCGTTAGGTATTCATTTCATTCACCTACCAAACGTTTTATCCTGGGGGTGTAACGTCATCGGCAAATTTTTCCGATCTACGTAATATTTTAAGTCTTTTTATCCTGACAGTACGATCACTTGAGAGGGTCTGTAAATGAGCCTCTCGGTAACCTTCCCACCAAAGAATAGGACAATAAAATAACAACCTCTTGGCATCGGTCAACCGCCCGACATTTCAAGATTGCCATTTTTTGCCTATAGCTATGTACCTGCCCTACTGAAAATGTTTGCGCAATTAATAGCGCAACTTTTGACGCAACTTTTTGCGCTACTTTTTACGTGTCTTTATCGAGCCAAAAGTTGCGCCATAAATTTCGCTACAATATTGAAAATTTGAAAATATACATCTATATATATATATATATATATATATATATATATATATATATATATATATATATATATATATATATATATATATATATATATATATACAGGGTGTTCTGAAATTCATTCCGTTAATTTCGCACACATATAAAACACGAAATTCTAAGCAACTTTTCTATCTGACAAATTTCGATTTGAAGCTTATTTATTAAGTTATTGTTAGTTAAACATTATTAATTCGAGACAATAAGAGCGCGCCAGTCGGCGATGGGCGGTGCAGAGAGACCGAAAGCGCTGCGTGGAGGGAGGGCCCGGAGAGGGGAAGCATATTGGTTGATTCATTTGTTATTCAACACGTTAATATGCGACAAAATTAAGAGAATCGGGAGCTTAAAAATGGCCGATAAGGAAATGTCAAGCCTTATTATTTCATTATTTAATTATTTAATTGCTTTAAGCATTTTAAATAATTTATTATTTAATAAATTAATACCAAGGATATCTTAGAAACCACTTCATCGAATAAAATGACATTTTAACAATAATGATTTTAATCAAATTAAATGAAACAAAATTTTGTAATTAAATTCGAAATGTTAATGTTAATTATTATATTAAAAAACTAATTATTTAGCAGTTTATTAAACAATTTTTTAATTTTTCTGAATAATTTGACAAGTATAATTTTTTTTACTATATTATGACACAGTCTATTTCGCATTTAAGTGGATTAAAAATGTTGAAAAGTTACTGTTAAAATATTAGTCCATTCGATGAAATTGTTCCTGGGATATCCTATCTATTATGGAAAAAACTCAGGGTATAGAGTCTCTTATAATTAATTAAAATAGTACACTAGTAGAAATCTGACAATAAATGTAACAATTTTAAGTCATAAAATGGCCAATTATCATAAAATACCCAATAAATGCCCAATTAATGGCAACATTAGAGTTTTTTTAACCTTAAATGTTACATTTTTACTAGGGTTATGCTACATACAAATTGGCTAAAAAAATTAAATTAAAAGCTAATAATAAGTAAATTGGTTTAAAAAATTAAGAAATGTTATTCTTTGTGAGGCTTACGATGGCTCGGTTGGTAGGGCGTCGGGTTCGTAATCTGGAGGTCCCAGGTTAAATTCCCAGCCCCGGCCGATTGATACAAGCACCATTGGGGAATGTATTTTCAACATGTGCTTTCTTAACAAAGACATCGTATAACCTCCGTCGCTGATCAGCACCAATTTGGGAGCATAAAAAGAGCGACGTTAAAATAAAAAAAAGGTTATTCTTTGAAACAATAGCTTATCAACAAAATTTGATTTAATATGGGATCTTGATTCAAACCAAAGATATAATAAAATAAAGATATTGTATAAATATTGTATAAATGAAAAAATTGAAAATAGACAGTTTTAGTACTTGAGTACCCATTTCATAGAACCAAGATTTTTATTCAAAAATTATTGTCCTGAATAAACTTTTTATCACCTAACTAATTGAATTATACAATGTTTATTTAATGTCATTAATGAAATTTTACAAAACTATCATATACCTAACAAAAATTAATTTTAAGAAAATTTAAGTAAATTATTAATTGAAGATAAGTTTAATGTAACCAATATCACTTGTTAATTGGGTTTTAATATTTTTTTTCACTAAATTGTCTTTTTTAGTATTATTGATAAGTAATATTAATTATAATTAATTAAATTTACATATTCTGAGATCTGTCCTAATTAATAAAATCATAAAAAACACTATTTGGTGAAATAACTATGAAAATCCAATTTACAAGTTTCATTGGCTACATATTTATACACATTTAATATAAATTCAATAAGTTAATATTATTAAATAAACATAGTAGAATCCAAATAATTAGACAAAAAAGTGTTATCCAGGATAATAATTGTTGAATAGAACTGTTGGATAGTATGACATGGGTACCCGAGTGCTAAAACTGTCTATTTTCAATTTTTCACTTATACAATATCTTTGATTTATTATATTTTTGGTTTGCATCAAAATCCCATATTAAAACAAATTTTGTTGAAAAGCTATTGTTTCAAAGAATAACCTGCTTTAATCAGAGCCATATTGATGCTGTCGTACAGTCCAAAATAAAAACTACTTGATAGCCAATTTTATTACTGGAAATTAGGTAAAAATGGTAAACAACTATATTGAGCGCTTTAAACTTTTTCCCATTTAATAAGGTAAAAGTACCAATTGTGAAACAGGGCCGTATTGTGGAACATATAGTATTAAATTATTATATTTTAACAAAACTTTGAGTCTTTTATAAATGGAAGAAATAAATCATATTGCAAATAAGTTAAGAAATGTAGATTTATAAATATAAGAACATAAAATATATGTAATCAAGAAAAAAATATAAAAGGTTCAAAAGTCAAATAATTTGGAAGGTTATGATGACAAATAGTGCTGATTTCCGATGCCTTGTTTAAAGCTATTTAAACATAATTCATTATACTTTACAAACATAATATTATGTATAGAAGCTATACTTTCTTATGATGTACACTAAAATTCCAATTTATATCTAATTGCTTCATAAATTATTCTGTTCCAAAATATGTACATCATTCTCTCATGTCCATAAGTATTGGAACAGCAAGAAAAAATGTTTCATAATTGGTACATAATTCTATATTTCGTCCGTTTCGTGGAACACTTTTAACATTAAGATATTTAATATTTATTTACATTTTTGAAATGTCTAATTGTTAGCAATCGTTAACTAATAACTATTTTAATATATTACATCATCTTCGATAAGTCAACTATGTGTAAATAAATTATTTAAAAAACACAATTATAATCAACAAAATTATTTTGAATGTTCCAACTTATGTACGAATTCATATATTGACAGTTTTTTATCTCATATTTAATAATTAGAGTCAACATAAGCATAAAAAATAGAATTAATATGAAAAAATATTAATTATTAACTTCGAAAAAATATGAATTGAAAGCTAATATTTTATCATAAGCTAACAAACAGTAATGGTATAGCTTTTTATTTTGCTTAAAAATAATTAAAATTTACATACCTAGTTAAAAACCGTTCCGGCACTGGTACTTTTACCTTATGTAATACAAAAAGTTGACCTATTTTGAGGCATTTTAAGGTATACTTCCAATAAGGTGAAAATTGGAAAAAAGGAAAAAACTGTTGTTACAATTTGCACAACTCTGATACAAATTAATATTTGAAATAAAATTTCTTGCAGATTATGGATTATATTTTTAGTAGCTAAAAAACATGAGCCATTTTAAAATGTATGTACACTCGTCGTGAAATCACCAATATCTATTCGATTAAGGGGATAAGCCTGGGTTAAAACTGGAAAAACAATTCAATATTATTAACTAATAATTGTTTTCATAACAAGTGAAAGCATTTCTCAATTTTTTAAACCAATTTACTTATTATTCACTTTTAATTTAATTTTTTTAGCCAATTTATATGTAGCATAACCCTAGTAAAAATGTAACATTTAAGGTTAAAAAAACTCTAATGTTGCCATTAATTGGGCATTTATTGGGTATTTTATGATAATTGGCCATTTTATGACTTAAAATTGTTACATTTATTGTCAGATTTCTACTAGGGTACTATTTTAATTAATAATAAGAGACTCTATACCCTGAGTTTTTTTTCATAATAGATAGGATATCCTAGGAACAACTTCATCGAATAGACTAATATTTTAACAGTAACTTTTCAACATTTTTAATCCACTTAAATGCGAAATAGACTGTGTTATAATATAGTAAAAAAATTATACTTGTCAAATTATTCAGAAAAATTAAAAAATTGTTTAATAAACTGCTAAATAATTAGTTTTTTAATATAATAAATAACATTAACATTTCGAATTTAATTACAAAATTTTGTTTCATTTAATTTGATTAAAATCATTATTGTTAAAATGTCAGTTTATTCGATGAAGTGGTTTCTAAGATATCCTTGGTATTAATTTATTAAATAATAAATTATTTAAAATGCGTAAAGCAATTAAATAATTAAATAATGAAATAATAAGGCTTGACATTTCCTTATCGGCCATTTTTTAATCTCCCGATTCTTTTAATTTTGTCACATATTAACGTGTTGAATAACAAATGAATCAACCAATATGCTTCCCCTCCCCGGGCGCTCCCTCCACGCAGCGCTTTCGGTCTCTCTGCACCGCCCATCGCCGACCGGCGCGCTTTTATTGGCTCGAATTAATAATGTTTAACTAACAATAACTTAATAAATAAGCTTCAAATCGAAATTTGTCAGATAGAAAAGTTGCTTAGAATTTCGTGTTTTATATGTGTGCGAAATTAACGGAATGAATTTCAGAACACCCTGTATATATATTTATATAATTTTATAATAGAAGATGCCCTAAGATCTTTTTTATGTGATTTTCAATTGCAATTTTCAATATGAATCCAACTTTAAAAAATTTCTAATATTTTGATGAATGCAATCAAATAAAAAAAATGCATATTAATAAAGTTATATTTATTTATTTAACTAAAAGCTCCAAATTTTGAAAAACTCGATTTTTTGTTTTAAACTCTTACCTCGAGGTTTTTCCAAAATTTTTTCAAAAGATGGCAGCATCCAATATGGTAATATATATAGGAGAAAATTTTTTGATATTTCAATATTATTCCATAGACAATGTTTTATGATGAATGTTTATCAACATTGGACATACGGCGTAGTTTTTACCATTTCAATATGGCGGATCCAATATAGCGGCAAGAAATTTGGCAAATTGTTGGATTTTTATGAAATTCGATTAACAGGGATTTCTTGGATCGGTGATTACGAAATCGTTATCAGTTTTTACAAATTCAAGATGGCGGTCCCAATATAGCGGCAAAAAATTTTGCAAATTGTTGAATTTCTATAAAATTTGATTTACAGGGGTTTCTTGGGACGCTGATTACAAATACGTTATCACTTTCAACAAATTCAAGATGGCGGACCCAATATAGCGGCAAGAATTTTTGCAAATTGTTGGATTTCAAACGAAGTCTATTAACGAATAATAATAACTAACGAATTATTATAACGAATTCGCAATCAGCGATCCAAGAAATCCCTGTAAATCGAATTTCATAAAAATCGAAGAATTTGCCAAATTTCTTGCCGCTATATTGGGTCCGCCATCTTGAAATGGTAAAAACTACGCCGTATGTCCAATGTTGATAAACATTCATCGAAATATCAAAAATTTTTATCTTATATATATTACCATCTTGGATGTTGCCATCTTGAATTTGGAAAAAGCTCGAGGTAAGAGTTTAAAACAAAAAATCTTGTCCTTCAAAATTTGGAGCTTTTAGTTAAATAAATAAATAAATAGACCTTTATTAATATGCATTTTTTTATTTGATTGCATTCATCAAAATATTAGAAATTTTTTAAAGTTGGATTCATGTTGAAAATTGCAATTGAAAATCACATAAAAAAGATCTTAAGGCATTTTCTATATATATATATGGGGTATTCCACGTGAAGTGGTCCGATCAAAATTTTAAAATGCACCAAATTTTGGGTACACTTTGCAAATGTTTTTCAGAATACAGAAAAAAATTTTTAGGTACTGGAATCTATTTGCTCAAAAGTTATTCTAACCTCAAAAAGTGAATTTTTCCATATTTTTTTCAACACCAGCTGGGTTTACCGCTATATAACTCAAAATCTATCAACTTTTACTATAGAACATTATATGTAACATTCGTTGCTAATTATATCTAGAATTTATTCTTCTGGGTTAGAATTTCTAATCTCAAGGTTAATGACAAATAAACTACATGTCAATATTCAACTTGAAAAAAATGCAAGTGCGCCACCTTTGATTTTTTCATCCAAAAGTCTAAAAAAAAGCTTGGAGCAATACCTTTCAAATGGTCTGTAGCATTTTTATGGCCTCCAATTCTGTAAAAAGTTATGACAATTTAAAGAAACACGAAATTTTTTTAAAAATTTAAATGGGAATTACCATGTTAATTTTTGTGAATTTATTGTCTTTCTTTAAATTGTCATAACTTTTTACAGAATTGGAGGCCATAAAAATGCTACAGACCATTTGAAAGGTATTGCTCCAAGCTTTCTTTTAGACTTTTGGATGAAAAAATCAAAGGTGGCGCACTTGCACTTTTTTTAAGTTGAATATTGACATGTAGTTTATGTAACATTGACCTTAAGATTAGAAATTCTAACCCAGAAGGATAAATTCTACACATAATTAGCAACGAATGTTTGTATAGTAAAAGTTGATAGATTTTGAGTTAAATAGCGATAAACCCAGCTGGTGTTGAAAAAAACTGGATAAAGTTCACTTTTTGAGGTTATAATAACTTTTGAGCTAATAAATTCCAGTACCTAAAAATTTTTTTATGTATTCTGCAAAAAAATTGGCAAAGTGTACTCAAAATTTGGTGCATTTTAAAATTTTGATCGGACCACTTCACGTGGAATACGCCATATATATATATATATATTTTCGAATTTTCAATATAGTAGCGCAATTTATGGCGCAACTTTTGGCTCGATAAAGACACGTAAAAAGTTGCGCAAAAAGTTGCGCAAAAGTTGCGTCAAAAGTTGCGTCAAAAGTTGCGCTAGTAACAGAACTAAAATATTTGATCAAGTGGATGGCGCAAAATATTATATAGATTTAGAGTTGGCTTCCGGATTCCATCAAATCAGAATGGATCCCGAAGACGCACCAAAAACCGCATTCAGTACACTATTTGGACACTACGAGTTTGTTCGAATGCCCTTTGGATTAAAGAACGCACCTGCAAGATTTCAACGACTAATGGATAATGTATTAAGAGGTTTACAAGGTATTTTATTATTCGTTTATTTATACGACATAGTAATTTACGCCAACAGTCTGGAAGAACATGGTCAAAATTCAACGATTTAATGGACAGGTTAGAAAAAGCGAATTTAAAACTCCAAACCGATAAATGTGAATTTTTAAAACGCAATGTCTCGTACTTAGGACATAAATTAAGTGAATTTGGTTCAAGCTCTAATCCCAAGAAGATAGAAGCTGTGTAACGGTTTCCGCAACCGGAAAATATAAAAAATGTAAGACAGTTCCTAGGACTCGCAGGTTTATTACCGTCGCTTCATAAAAAATTTCGCCAATTTAGCCAAGCCCCTAACTAAATTGCTACAAAAAGATGTAACATTTTTATGGGAAGAAAAAACAGAACAATCTTTTAACACTTTTAAAGATATGCTCTGTCCTGCACTGGTATTACAGTTCACTAAGCTAGATCAACCCTACAATTTAACCATAGATGCATCCGGTTACCCCATCGGTAGTGTCTTGTCGCAAGGTAAAATTAGAAAAGATGGTCCTATTGCTTACAATTCTAGAGTATTAAAAGGTCCCGAACTTCATTATGAAGTGTACGAAAAGGAAGCTTTAATTGTAGTGGATGGAGTAGAATCTTATAAGAGTTATATTTATTCAAGGACCTATTCGAATCTACACGGATCATCAACCTTTAGTATGGTTCTGGACTGCGGATTTAAATAGTAGAGTCCAGAAATGGAGATTTAAACTCAGTGAATACGATTATAAAATCATTTATAAACCGGGTAATTAAATGTAAATGCCGACGCTCTATCTAGGAACCCTTTAGAACCATTACCTCTTGCAGTCCTTACCCGAGCGCAAGGAGGATGACTTATGGACGGACAAAAGCAGGACGAAGTTAACAATAATGATAATAAAACTGAGATAACTTCATTAAAGTCTAAAAAGAGTTTAGTCCAGGATTCCAAACTAAAGCCAAGCTGGAAATTGAAATCCCTTAATTACGCGGAAAGCGATTTAGAATCTATTAGTATACAGGAAGAACCAATTGCATTGCCTAATAAACAAATCAAAGTAATTGAAAACCAAAATACTGCATCCATTATTAGCCACAGCTCCAATTCCGACAAAACTTCATCTTCTGTGATAAGTGATGATGATATACCTTCAATTTCGAATGCAGATTATCAATTACTCATAGATCATGAATCTCAATTCATTAAAGGTAATAATTCTATGCATTCACCACCACCCTTATGAATATCTGTCTCCAAATGAATGAAACTAAAGATTTAATTCAATGTCGAACTCGGGAATATACGTTGTTTTGTGCAAAGCGGTGGTTCACCTAGTGATGAAAGTGCTAAATATTACAAGAACCAAAGAAATTAATACCAATACAAAACATAAGTCTTGGAGCGGTAAAGGTCATAAAACGACCTCATGATAAAAACTTAAATAACTAAACTTAAAATAAATAAACTTAAAAACGTTGATAGTACTGCGAGACATTCTTATTAAAGAAAATCAAGTTGAAATTAGTTTTAATAAATCGGATTATATAGAAAATTTATCTTGGACTCACATCACTGGACTGTTCAAGACTGTATTAAAAGGAACTAAAATCAAAATAATTATATGCACTGGTCAATTACAGTACGTGCAACCTGAAGACAGAGACAAGGTGTTTTATGAACTACATACCTCACCAATAGGTGGATATCGTAGAGTGTCAAAAACCTACAATCGTATTAAAACCAAATACGTTTGGGAAGACCTAAAAAACGGCATCCAAAGACGTATATAACAGTGCTTGGATTGTCAATTGAAGAAACTTGTCAGACTAAAAACGAAACAACCCATGGCGATCACAGACACACCTGGCGTTGCTCTAGAAAAACTTGTACTAGATGTAGTCGGTCCAATCAAGAAAACACGTTAAGGTTATGAATATATCTTGGCTATGCATGAATTTTTTATCAAAATTTTATCTTGCTGTACCACTAAAGGATACATTAGCAACAACTATTGCTGATGCATTTATTAAAAGACACATATGCATCCTTGGTGCTCCAAAAATTTTAATAACAGACCAAGCTAAAAATTTCTTAAGTAAGCTCATGAATAGAATAGCTAAGAGACTTACAACTAAGAAAATTAAAGCAACCGCGTTTCATCCACAAAGTAATGGGTCTTTGGAACGTTCACACCATGCTTTGGGTGAATTTCTAAAACAATACACGGAAGCCGATGAAGAATGGAGTTCGTGGATTGACATCGCTATGCTAAACTACAACACGTGTGTACAAGAAAACACCAAACACACACCATTCGAAGTCGTATTTGGAAAATTAGCAAGACTACCGTCCAATCTTCCATTAAGAGAAAACGATGTATCACCTACCTATAAAGGATACGTTATTGATCTTGTAAAACGGTTGAACCGTATCCAAAAACTGACCTATGATAATTTAATAAAATCAAAATATAAAAATAAAAAATACTATGATAGATTAAGTAATCCCAAAAATTTTAAAATAGGCGACTTTGTTTTTCTTAATGCCGGACCTAAAGGTAATAAATTTTCAAATCATAACGCCGGACCCTATAAACTTTTAGAATTAATAGATAAATATAATGCTAGGATCCAAATCGGTAATAGTACTAAAGTCGTACATACTAATCGACTTCATATATCTCATATTAACAAAGAAATATCAGTTCCACGAAGGAAAAGAAAAACCTCTAATGAAATAACTTAAGATTAACCTATACAATTACCTATGCTATTTCTAATTAATGACATGTAAATAAACAAACTCCAATATAGTTTTGATTACAGGTGGAAATAAGTAAAAATATGGATTTAACATTTACAATCCTATTATCCCTAGTCAGCAGCACAGTATGACTCATTGGATACGACTGTGGATCACGTTACTTAAATATTACCACTCTTTCTTTACTAAATGTCGGAGAGTGTGACATTCCTCAGGAAAGGGTGAACGTAACAAAAAAATACGTTCAATTATTACAAATAAATGAATATTTAGATACTAAGGTAATCCAATGTAAGATTGAAATACATAGGACTATTTATAGGTGCGGCATGTTTTCACACATATCAATAGTAGCTAATGGCGAAAATGAATACATCCAAGAGATTACTCAAAAAACTTGCGAAGATGCCCATAGAACTGACTCTTTAAAATTAACCATCTCCCATGTTGTTCATGGTTTGAGAATTAATAATACAGCCACGTTTGCGATCACCTTCGCAGGTTCTGCAAATTCTGACGGAAATTGTTACGGCGAAGCTTACTCTGATCCTTACGGAACTTGGGAATATGTTGTAGTTCAGGGAATAGCAAAAATCTCTCTTTTTGAATATACCGCACAAGTATCGTTAAACACTAATAAGATTCATCTCAGATCAGGCACCGTATGCGCCCTCGGTGACAGCGGTTGTATTGACATTAAGGGTGGATACACATTTTGGAGCCCCGTTCCCGAAGACAATTGCCGATTTAATAGATATAGTGTACTTTTTGAAGGTTATGCTAACAAAATGATAGACCATCAAGGAACCCAACTCCAGACTGTGTATTCACTGGACACTCAGGGAATTACTTTTGCGCTAACTGCGAAATCCACTGAAAATGTTTGCGGATACACTTTGGTAAGCACGGAACATCCAAAACTACTTATCTTTGAAACATTTAGAGGCGAAACTTTTACTATATATAAAAAACCATCCGTAACAAATTTAGACATTTTCGCGTATGTAAATTCTAAATTCGTCTATGTAGAAAAACACCTGAAAACACAGTTAAAACAACTGTATCATGATGTTATAACCCAAAAATGTAATTTGGAACGCGAAACGCTTAAAAACTCGCTTAGTATCGCTACTCAAAGCCCTGATGAATTCGCGTATAACGTGATGAAAGGTCCTGGCTATATGGCGGTGGTGGCAGGCGAGGTTGTTCATATAGTCAAATGTATTCCCGTAGAGGTTAAAGTAGAGCATGGTACAGAATGCTATGCTGAACTGCAAGTCTCTTTAAAAAATACTACTTTCTACCTCACCCCTCGAACTCACATCTTAAAATCGAAAGGAACAAGGATTGCTTGCAATGCTTTGTTACCCTCTCACTATTTTGTTGGCGACATGTGGTATAAAATTTACCAAGGCCAGTTGAGGCTCTGCCTCCATTAACCTTAAAACCCGTTACGAAACTAACCTGGAAATATACCAGTCCAGCAGGTCTCGCTACTAGTGGAATTTACACTGAGCAAGATCTGAACGACTTGCGTGAAAGAATTATGTTTCCAGTAGAAAGACCTGCTTTATTAAATGACGTGGCCAGAGAAATGAATGGTCACCCCATTATTGACAACGAGGGAAGTATAAATAAACTTCTCAATGAAAACGCTGTCAATAAATTAATGGAAAGAGTTTGGTCACGAGCATGGAGGAAGTTTATAACTTTCGGCACATTCAGTGCAGGAATTATAGCTATATTTGCTATAATCCATATCTTTAAATTAATTGTAGATATCCTGATTAGAGGATACACACTACACTCCATGTTTGGATGGTCACTGCACTTATTAGGAGCAATATGGGGTACTATCACCCACCTCCTTATTCATAAACACAAAGATTGTAGAGAAACCAACGATCCTGAAATTGCCATGGAATGTATCTCATCAACGGACAAACCAACAACATCAACCATGCATACTGAAAGTCCAAAACTACAACCGACATTAGCGTTCGTTAGCTCCTAAAGTTACGTTCGTTAGGTATTCATTTCATTCACCTACCAAACGTTTTATCCTGGGGGTGTAACGTCATCGGCAAATTTTTCCGATCTACGTAATATTTTAAGTCTTTTTATCCTGACAGTACGATCACTTGAGAGGGTCTGTAAATGAGCCTCTCGGTAACCTTCCCACCAAAGAATAGGACAATAAAATAACAACCTCTTGGCATCGGTCAACCGCCCGACATTTCAAGATTGCCATTTTTTGCCTATAGCTATGTACCTGCCCTACTGAAAATGTTTGCGCAATTAATAGCGCAACTTTTGACGCAACTTTTTGCGCTACTTTTTACGTGTCTTTATCGAGCCAAAAGTTGCGCCATAAATTTCGCTACAATATTGAAAATTTGAAAATATACATCTATATATATATATATATATATATATATATATATATATATATAATATATATATATATATATATAATATATATATATATATACAGGGTGTTCTGAAATTCATTCCGTTAATTTCGCACACATATAAAACACGAAATTCTAAGCAACTTTTCTATCTGACAAATTTCGATTTGAAGCTTATTTATTAAGTTATTGTTAGTTAAACATTATTAATTCGAGACAATAAGAGCGCGCCAGTCGGCGATGGGCGGTGCAGAGAGACCGAAAGCGCTGCGTGGAGGGAGGGCCCGGAGAGGGGAAGCATATTGGTTGATTCATTTGTTATTCAACACGTTAATATGCGACAAAATTAAGAGAATCGGGAGCTTAAAAATGGCCGATAAGGAAATGTCAAGCCTTATTATTTCATTATTTAATTATTTAATTGCTTTAAGCATTTTAAATAATTTATTATTTAATAAATTAATACCAAGGATATCTTAGAAACCACTTCATCGAATAAAATGACATTTTAACAATAATGATTTTAATCAAATTAAATGAAACAAATTTTGTAATTAAATTCGAAATGTTAATGTTAATTATTATATTAAAAAACTAATTATTTAGCAGTTTATTAAACAATTTTTTAATTTTTCTGAATAATTTGACAAGTATAATTTTTTTTACTATATTATGACACAGTCTATTTCGCATTTAAGTGGATTAAAAATGTTGAAAAGTTACTGTTAAAATATTAGTCCATTCGATGAAATTGTTCCTGGGATATCCTATCTATTATGGAAAAAAACTCAGGGTATAGAGTCTCTTATAATTAATTAAAATAGTACACTAGTAGAAATCTGACAATAAATGTAACAATTTTAAGTCAAAAATGGCCAATTATCATAAAATACCCAATAAATGCCCAATTAATGGCAACATTAGAGTTTTTTTAACCTTAAATGTTACATTTTTACTAGGGTTATGCTACATACAAATTGGCTAAAAAAATTAAATTAAAAGCTAATAATAAGTAAATTGGTTTAAAAAATTAAGAAATGTTATTCTTTGTGAGGCTTACGATGGCTCGGTTGGTAGGGCGTCGGGTTCGTAATCTGGAGGTCCCAGGTTAAATTCCCAGCCCCGGCCGATTGATACAAGCACCATTGGGGAATGTATTTTCAACAAGTGCTTTCTTAACAAAGACATCGTATAACCTCCGTCGCTGATCAGCACCAATTTGGGAGCATAAAAAGAGCGACGTTAAAATAAAAAAAAGGTTATTCTTTGAAACAATAGCTTATCAACAAAATTTGATTTAATATGGGATCTTGATTCAAACCAAAGATATAAAAATAAAGATATTGTAAATATTGTATAAATGAAAAAATTGAAAATAGACAGTTTTAGTACTTGAGTACCCATTTCATAGAACCAACATTTTTATTCAAAAATTATTGTCCTGAATAAACTTTTTATCACCTAACTAATTGAATTATACAATGTTTATTTAATGTCATTAATGAAATTTTACAAAACTATCATATACCTAACAAAAATTAATTTTAAGAAAATTTAAGTAAATTATTAATTGAAGATAAGTTTAATGTAACCAATATAACTTGTTAATTGGGTTTTAATATTTTTTCACTAAATTGTCTTTTTTAGTATTATTGATAAGTAATATTAATTATAATTAATTAAATTTAGATATTCTGAGATCTGTCCTAATTAATAAAATCCTAAAAAACACTATTTGGTGAAAAAATTATAAAAATCCAATTCACAAGTTTCATTGGCTACATATTCATACACATTTAATATAAGTTCAATAAGTTAATATTATTAAATAAACATAGTAGAATCCAAATAATTAGACGAAAAAAGTGTTATCCAGGATAATAATTGTTGAATAGAACTGTTGGATAGTATGACATGGGTACCCGAGTGCTAAAACTGTCTATTTTCAATTTTTCACTTATACAATATCTTTGATTTATTATATTTTTGGTTTGCATCAAAATCCCATATTAAAACAAATTTTGTTGAAAAGCTATTGTTTCAAAGAATAACCTGTTTAATCAGAGCCATATTGATGCTGTCGTACAGTCCAAAATCAAAACTACTTGATAGCCAATTTTATTACTGCAAATTAGGTAAAAATGGTAAACAATATATTGAGCGCTTTAAACTTTTTCCCATTTAATAAGGTAAAAGTACCAATTGCGAAACAGGCCGTATTGTGGAACATATAGTATTAAATTATTATATTTTAACAAAACTTTGAGTCTTTTATAAATGGAAAAATAAATCATATTTCAAATAAGTTAAGAAATGTAGATTTATAAATATAAGAACATAAAATATATGTAATCAAGAAAAAAATATAAAAGGTTCAAAAGTCAAATAATTTGGAAGGTTATGATGACAAATAGTGCTGATTTCCGATGCCTTGTTTAAAGCTATTTAAACATAATTCATTATGCTTTACAAACATAATATTATGTATAGAAGCTATACTTTCATATGATGTACACTAAAATTCAAATTTATATCTAATTGCTTCATAAATTATACTGTTCCAAAATATGTACATCATTCTCATGTCCATAAGTATTGGAACAGCAAGAAAAAATGTTTCATAATTGGTACATAATTCTATATTTCGTCCGTTTCGTGGAACACTTTTAACATTAAGATATTTAATATTTATTTACATTTTTAAATGTCTAATTGTTAGCAATCGTTAACTAATAACTATTTTAATATTACATCATCTTCGATAAGTCAACTATGTGTAAATAAATTATTTAAAAAACACAATTCTAATCAACAAAATTATTTTGAATGTTCCAACTTATGTACAAATTCATATTGACAGTTTTTTATCTCATATTTAATAATTAGAGTCAACATAAGCATAAAAAATAGAATTAATATGAAAAAATATTAATTATTAACTTCGAAAAAATATGAATTGAAAGCTAATATTTATCATAAGCTAACAAACAGTAATGGTATAGCTTTTATTTTGCTTAAAAATAATTAAAATTTACATACCTAGTTAAAAACCGTTCCGGCACTGGTACTTTTACCTTATGTAATACAAAAAGTTGACCTATTTTGAGGCATTTTAAGGTATACTTCCAATAAGGTGAAAATTGGAAAAAAGGAAAAAACTGTTGTTACAATTTGCACAACTCTGATACAAATTAATATTTGAAATAAAATTTCTTGCAGATTATGGATTATATTTTTAGTAGCTAAAAAACATGAGCCATTTTAAAATGTATGTACACTCGTCGTGAAATCACCAATATCTATTCGATTAAGGGGATAAGCCTGGGTTAAAACTGGAAAAACAATTCAATATTATTAACTAATAATTGTTTTCATAACAAGTGAAAGCATTTCTCAATTTTTTAAACCAATTTACTTATTATTCACTTTTAATTTAATTTTTTTAGCCAATTTATATGTAGCATAACCCTAGTAAAAATGTAACATTTAAGGTTAAAAAAACTCTAATGTTGCCATTAATTGGGCATTTATTGGGTATTTTATGATAATTGGCCATTTTATGACTTAAAATTGTTACATTTATTGTCAGATTTCTACTAGGGTACTATTTTAATTAATAATAAGAGACTCTATACCCTGAGTTTTTTTCATAATAGATAGGATATCCTAGGAACAACTTCATCGAATAGACTAATATTTTAACAGTAACTTTTCAACATTTTTAATCCACTTAAATGCGAAATAGACTGTGTTATAATATAGTAAAAAAATTATACTTGTCAAATTATTCAGAAAAATTAAAAAATTGTTTAATAAACAGCTAAATAATTAGTTTTTTAATATAATAAATAACATTAACATTTCGAATTTAATTACAAAATTCTGTTTCATTTAATTGATTAAAATCATTATTGTTAAAATGTCAGTTTATTCGATGAAGTGGTTTCTAAGATATCCTTGGTATTAATTTATTAAATAATAAATTATTTAAAATGCGTAAAGCAATTAAATAATTAAATAATGAAATAATAAGGCTTGACATTTCCTTATCGGCCATTTTTTAATCTCCCGATTCTTTTAATTTTGTCACATATTAACGTGTTGAATAACAAATGAATCAACCAATATGCTTCCCCTCCCCGGGCGCTCCCTCCACGCAGCGCTTTCGGTCTCTCTGCACCGCCCATCGCCGACCGGCGCGCTTTTATTGGCTCGAATTAATAATGTTTAACTAACAATAACTTAATAAATAAGCTTCAAATCGAAATTTGTCAGATAGAAAAGTTGCTTAGAATTTCGTGTTTTATATGTGTGCGAAATTAACGGAATGAATTTCAGAACACCCTGTATATATATTTATATAATTTTATAATAGAAGATGCCCTAAGATCTTTTTTATGTGATTTTCAATTGCAATTTTCAATATGAATCCAACTTTAAAAAATTTCTAATATTTTGATGAATGCAATCAAATAAAAAAAATGCATATTAATAAAGTTATATTTATTTATTTAACTAAAAGCTCCAAATTTTGAAAAACTCGATTTTTTGTTTTAAACTCTTACCTCGAGGTTTTTCCAAAATTTTTTCAAAAGATGGCAGCATCCAATATGGTAATATATATAGGAGAAAATTTTTTGATATTTCAATATTATTCCATAGACAATGTTTTATGATGAATGTTTATCAACATTGGACATACGGCGTAGTTTTTACCATTTCAATATGGCGGATCCAATATAGCGGCAAGAAATTTGGCAAATTGTTGGATTTTTATGAAATTCGATTAACAGGGATTTCTTGGATCGGTGATTACGAAATCGTTATCAGTTTTTACAAATTCAAGATGGCGGTCCCAATATAGCGGCAAAAAATTTTGCAAATTGTTGAATTTCTATAAAATTTGATTTACAGGGGTTTCTTGGGACGCTGATTACAAATACGTTATCACTTTCAACAAATTCAAGATGGCGGACCCAATATAGCGGCAAGAATTTTTGCAAATTGTTGGATTTCAAACGAAGTCTATTAACGAATAATAATAACTAACGAATTATTATAACGAATTCGCAATCAGCGATCCAAGAAATCCCTGTAAATCGAATTTCATAAAAATCGAAGAATTTGCCAAATTTCTTGCCGCTATATTGGGTCCGCCATCTTGAAATGGTAAAAACTACGCCGTATGTCCAATGTTGATAAACATTCATCGAAATATCAAAAATTTTTATCTTATATATATTACCATCTTGGATGTTGCCATCTTGAATTTGGAAAAAGCTCGAGGTAAGAGTTTAAAACAAAAAATCTTGTCCTTCAAAATTTGGAGCTTTTAGTTAAATAAATAAATAAATAGACCTTTATTAATATGCATTTTTTTATTTGATTGCATTCATCAAAATATTAGAAATTTTTTAAAGTTGGATTCATGTTGAAAATTGCAATTGAAAATCACATAAAAAGATCTTAAGGCATTTTCTATATATATATGGGGTATTCCACGTGAAGTGGTCCGATCAAAATTTTAAAATGCACCAAATTTTGGGTACACTTTGCAAATGTTTTTCAGAATACAGAAAAAAATTTTTAGGTACTGGAATCTATTTGCTCAAAAGTTATTCTAACCTCAAAAAGTGAATTTTTCCATATTTTTTTCAACACCAGCTGGGTTTACCGCTATATAACTCAAAATCTATCAACTTTTACTATAGAACATTATATGTAACATTCGTTGCTAATTATATCTAGAATTTATTCTTCTGGGTTAGAATTTCTAATCTCAAGGTTAATGACAAATAAACTACATGTCAATATTCAACTTGAAAAAAATGCAAGTGCGCCACCTTTGATTTTTTCATCCAAAAGTCTAAAAAAAGCTTGGAGCAATACCTTTCAAATGGTCTGTAGCATTTTTATGGCCTCCAATTCTGTAAAAAGTTATGACAATTTAAAGAAACACGAAATTTTTTTAAAAATTTAAATGGGAATTACCATGTTAATTTTTGTGAATTTATTGTCTTTCTTTAAATTGTCATAACTTTTTACAGAATTGGAGGCCATAAAAATGCTACAGACCATTTGAAAGGTATTGCTCCAAGCTTTCTTTTAGACTTTTGGATGAAAAAATCAAAGGTGGCGCACTTGCACTTTTTTTAAGTTGAATATTGACATGTAGTTTATGTAACATTGACCTTAAGATTAGAAATTCTAACCCAGAAGGATAAATTCTACACATAATTAGCAACGAATGTTTGTATAGTAAAAGTTGATAGATTTTGAGTTAAATAGCGATAAACCCAGCTGGTGTTGAAAAAAACTGGATAAAGTTCACTTTTTGAGGTTATAATAACTTTTGAGCTAATAAATTCCAGTACCTAAAAATTTTTTTATGTATTCTGCAAAAAAATTGGCAAAGTGTACTCAAAATTTGGTGCATTTTAAAATTTTGATCGGACCACTTCACGTGGAATACGCCATATATATATATATATATTTTCGAATTTTCAATATAGTAGCGCAATTTATGGCGCAACTTTTGGCTCGATAAAGACACGTAAAAAGTTGCGCAAAAAGTTGCGCAAAAAGTTGCGTCAAAAGTTGCGTCAAAAGTTGCGCTAGTAACAGAACTAAAATATTTGATCAAGTGGATGGCGCAAAATATTATATAGATTTAGAGTTGGCTTCCGGATTCCATCAAATCAGAATGGATCCCGAAGACGCACCAAAAACCGCATTCAGTACACTATTTGGACACTACGAGTTTGTTCGAATGCCCTTTGGATTAAAGAACGCACCTGCAAGATTTCAACGACTAATGGATAATGTATTAAGAGGTTTACAAGGTATTTTATTATTCGTTATTTATACGACATAGTAATTTACGCCAACAGTCTGGAAGAAATTTATATGTGTAAATTATATAATATCGGTCTCTCCGAACTAAATGCTTTATTTTAGATTAAAGCAGGCCTATCGTAATCTTTGTCCACTATGGTTGGTGGAATTTTCCAGAGTACGGATTTTTAAAATAATTAAAGGTGTTTCGTCCTCGATCTCCAGCTTGGGACTCCTCAGTAAGGAACTGGAGATCTTACCTTAGACGCCTGTCGCAAGATGAACACCACGGACGCCAGCTCGATGTTCTGCGGTTATATATATAGAAAAGAGACGACGATCTCTTCAACGAGACTTAGACCTCTCTTGGACTTCCTCAGTAAGGAACTGGAGATCATTAATGTAATATCACTAAGCTAGATCAACCCTACAATTTAACTATAGATGCATCCGGTTACGCCATCGGTAGTGTCTTGTCGCAAGGTAAATTGGAAAAGATGGCCCTATTGCTTACAATTCTAGAGTATTAAAAGGTAATTGTAGTGGATGGAGTAGAATCTTTTAAGAGTATATTTATTCAAGACCTATTCGAATCTACACGGATCATCAACCTTTAGTATGGTTCTTGACTACGGATTTAAATAGTAGAGTCCAGAAATGGAGATTTAAACTCAGTGAATAAGTATTATAAAATCATTTATAAACCGGGTAAATTAAATGTAAATGCCGACGCTCTATCTAGGAACCCTTTAGAACCATTACCTCTTGCAGTCCTTACCCGAGCGCAACGAGGATGAATTATGGACGGACAAAAGCAGGATGAAGTTGACAATGATGATAATAAAACTGAAATAACTTCATTAAAGTCTAAAAATAGTTTAGTCCAGGATTCCAAACTAAAGCCAAGCTGGAAATTGAAATCCGTTAATTGCGCGGAAAGCGATTTAGAATCTATTAGTATACAGGAAGAACCAATTGCATTGCCTAACAAACAAATCAAAGTAATTGAAAACCAAAATACTGCATCCATTATTAGCCACAGCTCCAATCCCGACAAAACTTCATCTTCTGTGATAAGTGATGATGACATACCTTCAATTTCGAATGAAGATTATCAATTACTCATAGATCATGAATCTCAATTCATTAAAGGTAATAATTTTATGCATTCATCACACACCCTTTATGAATATCTGTCTCAAATAAATGAAACTAAAGATTTAATTCAATGTCGAACTGGGAATATAGGTTGTTTTGTGCAAAGCGATGGTTCACCTAGTGATGAAGCTGCTAAAATATTAAAGAAGCGAAGAAATTAATACCAATACAAAACATAAGTCTTGGAGCGGTAAAGGTCATAAAACGACCTCATGATAAAAACTTAAATAACTAAACTTAAAATAAATAAACTTAAAAACGTTGATAGTACTGCGAGACATTCTTATTAAAGAAAATCAAGTTGAAATTAGTTTTAATAAATCGGATTATATAGAAAATTTATCTTGGACTCACATCACTGGACTGTTCAAGACTGTATTAAAAGGAACTAAAATCAAAATAATTATATGCACTGGTCAATTACAGTACGTGCAACCTGAAGACAGAGACAAGGTGTTTTATGAACTACATACCTCACCAATAGGTGGATATCGTAGAGTGTCAAAAACCTACAATCGTATTAAAACCAAATACGTTTGGGAAGACCTAAAAAACGGCATCCAAAGACGTATATAACAGTGCTTGGATTGTCAATTGAAGAAACTTGTCAGACTAAAAACGAAACAACCCATGGCGATCACAGACACACCTGGCGTTGCTCTAGAAAAACTTGTACTAGATGTAGTCGGTCCAATCAAGAAAACACGTTAAGGTTATGAATATATCTTGGCTATGCATGAATTTTTTATCAAAATTTTATCTTGCTGTACCACTAAAGGATACATTAGCAACAACTATTGCTGATGCATTTATTAAAAGACACATATGCATCCTTGGTGCTCCAAAAATTTTAATAACAGACCAAGCTAAAAATTTCTTAAGTAAGCTCATGAATAGAATAGCTAAGAGACTTACAACTAAGAAAATTAAAGCAACCGCGTTTCATCCACAAAGTAATGGGTCTTTGGAACGTTCACACCATGCTTTGGGTGAATTTCTAAAACAATACACGGAAGCCGATGAAGAATGGAGTTCGTGGATTGACATCGCTATGCTAAACTACAACACGTGTGTACAAGAAAACACCAAACACACACCATTCGAAGTCGTATTTGGAAAATTAGCAAGACTACCGTCCAATCTTCCATTAAGAGAAAACGATGTATCACCTACCTATAAAGGATACGTTATTGATCTTGTAAAACGGTTGAACCGTATCCAAAAACTGACCTATGATAATTTAATAAAATCAAAATATAAAAATAAAAAATACTATGATAGATTAAGTAATCCCAAAAATTTTAAAATAGGCGACTTTGTTTTTCTTAATGCCGGACCTAAAGGTAATAAATTTTCAAATCATAACGCCGGACCCTATAAACTTTTAGAATTAATAGATAAATATAATGCTAGGATCCAAATCGGTAATAGTACTAAAGTCGTACATACTAATCGACTTCATATATCTCATATTAACAAAGAAATATCAGTTCCACGAAGGAAAAGAAAAACCTCTAATGAAATAACTTAAGATTAACCTATACAATTACCTATGCTATTTCTAATTAATGACATGTAAATAAACAAACTCCAATATAGTTTTGATTACAGGTGGAAATAAGTAAAAATATGGATTTAACATTTACAATCCTATTATCCCTAGTCAGCAGCACAGTATGACTCATTGGATACGACTGTGGATCACGTTACTTAAATATTACCACTCTTTCTTTACTAAATGTCGGAGAGTGTGACATTCCTCAGGAAAGGGTGAACGTAACAAAAAATACGTTCAATTATTACAAATAAATGAATATTTAGATACTAAGGTAATCCAATGTAAGATTGAAATACATAGGACTATTTATAGGTGCGGCATGTTTTCACACATATCAATAGTAGCTAATGGCGAAAATGAATACATCCAAGAGATTACTCAAAAAACTTGCGAAGATGCCCATAGAACTGACTCTTTAAAATTAACCATCTCCCATGTTGTTCATGGTTTGAGAATTAATAATACAGCCACGTTTGCGATCATCTTCGCAGGTTCTGCAAATACTGACGGAAATTGTTATGGTGAAACTTACTTTGACCCGTACGGAACTTGGGACTATGTAGTAGTCCAAGGAATAGCCAAAATCTCCCTTTTTGAGTACACCGCGCAAGTATCGCTCAATACTAACAAGATCCATTTGAGATCAGGCACCGTATGTGCTCTTGGTGACAGCGGTTGCATTGACATTAAGGGTGGATACACATTTTGGAGTCCCATTCCCGGAGATAATTGTCGATTCAATAGAAGGTTGTGCCAATAAAATGATAGACTATCAGGGAACCTAACTCCAGACTGTGTATTCATAGATACTCAAGGGATTACTTTTGCATTAACTGCGCAATTTACCGAAAATGTTTGTGGATATACTTTAATAAGTACAGAATATCCAAAATTGCTTATCTTTGAGACATTTAGAGCCGAAACTTTAACGATATACAAAAAACCATCCGTATCGCGTATAATGTGATGAAAGGTCCTGGTTATATGGCAGTAGTAGCAGGTAAAGTTGTCCACATTGTTAAATGTATACCCGTAGAAGTTAAAGTAGAGCATGGTACAAACTGCTATGCCGAACTACAAGTTTCTTTGAAAAATACTACTTTGTACCTCACCCCTCGAACCCACGTCTTAAAATCCAAGGGAGCGAGAATTGCTTGCAATGCTTGTTGCCTTCTCACTATTTTGTTGGTAACGCTTGGTATAAAATTTACCAAGACCTGTCGAAGCTCTAGCCCCATTAACTTTAAAACCCGTTACGAAATTAACCTGGAAATACACCAGCCCAGCAGGTCTCGCCATCAGTGGAATTTACACTGAGCAGGATCTAAAAGAACTGCGTGAAAGAATTATGTTTCCAGTAGAAAGACCTGCTTTATTAAATGACGTGGCCAGAGAAATGAATGGTCACCCCATTATTGACAACGAGGGAAGTATAAATAAACTTCTCAATGAAAACGCTGTCAATAAATTAATGGAAAGAGTTTGGTCACGAGCATGGAGGAAGTTTATAACTTTCGGCACATTCAGTGCAGGAATTATAGCTATATTTGCTATAATCCATATCTTTAAATTAATTGTAGATATCCTGATTAGAGGATACACACTACACTCCATGTTTGGATGGTCACTGCACTTATTAGGAGCAATATGGGGTACTATCACCCACCTCCTTATTCATAAACACAAAGATTGTAGAGAAACCAACGATCCTGAAATTGCCATGGAATGTATCTCATCAACGGACAAACCAACAACATCAACCATGCATACTGAAAGTCCAAAACTACAACCGACATTAGCGTTCGTTAGCTCCTAAAGTTACGTTCGTTAGGTATTCATTTCATTCACCTACCAAACGTTTTATCCTGGGGGTGTAACGTCATCGGCAAATTTTTCCGATCTACGTAATATTTTAAGTCTTTTTATCCTGACAGTACGATCACTTGAGAGGGTCTGTAAATGAGCCTCTCGGTAACCTTCCCACCAAAGAATAGGACAATAAAATAACAACCTCTTGGCATCGGTCAACCGCCCGACATTTCAAGATTGCCATTTTTTGCCTATAGCTATGTACCTGCCCTACTGAAAATGTTTGCGCAATTAATAGCGCAACTTTTGACGCAACTTTTTGCGCTACTTTTTACGTGTCTTTATCGAGCCAAAAGTTGCGCCATAAATTTCGCTACAATATTGAAAATTTGAAAATATACATCTATATATATATATATATATATATATATATATATATATATATATATATATATATATATATATATATATATATATATATATACAGGGTGTTCTGAAATTCATTCCGTTAATTTCGCACACATATAAAACACGAAATTCTAAGCAACTTTTCTATCTGACAAATTTCGATTTGAAGCTTATTTATTAAGTTATTGTTAGTTAAACATTATTAATTCGAGACAATAAGAGCGCGCCAGTCGGCGATGGGCGGTGCAGAGAGACCGAAAGCGCTGCGTGGAGGGAGGGCCCGGAGAGGGGAAGCATATTGGTTGATTCATTTGTTATTCAACACGTTAATATGCGACAAAATTAAGAGAATCGGGAGCTTAAAAATGGCCGATAAGGAAATGTCAAGCCTTATTATTTCATTATTTAATTATTTAATTGCTTTAAGCATTTTAAATAATTTATTATTTAATAAATTAATACCAAGGATATCTTAGAAACCACTTCATCGAATAAAATGACATTTTAACAATAATGATTTTAATCAAATTAAATGAAACAAAATTTTGTAATTAAATTCGAAATGTTAATGTTAATTATTATATTAAAAAACTAATTATTTAGCAGTTTATTAAACAATTTTTTAATTTTTCTGAATAATTTGACAAGTATAATTTTTTTTACTATATTATGACACAGTCTATTTCGCATTTAAGTGGATTAAAAATGTTGAAAAGTTACTGTTAAAATATTAGTCCATTCGATGAAATTGTTCCTGGGATATCCTATCTATTATGGAAAAAACTCAGGGTATAGAGTCTCTTATAATTAATTAAAATAGTACACTAGTAGAAATCTGACAATAAATGTAACAATTTTAAGTCATAAAATGGCCAATTATCATAAAATACCCAATAAATGCCCAATTAATGGCAACATTAGAGTTTTTTTAACCTTAAATGTTACATTTTTACTAGGGTTATGCTACATACAAATTGGCTAAAAAAATTAAATTAAAAGCTAATAATAAGTAAATTGGTTTAAAAAATTAAGAAATGTTATTCTTTGTGAGGCTTACGATGGCTCGGTTGGTAGGGCGTCGGGTTCGTAATCTGGAGGTCCCAGGTTAAATTCCCAGCCCCGGCCGATTGATACAAGCACCATTGGGGAATGTATTTTCAACATGTGCTTTCTTAACAAAGACATCGTATAACCTCCGTCGCTGATCAGCACCAATTTGGGAGCATAAAAAGAGCGACGTTAAAATAAAAAAAAGGTTATTCTTTGAAACAATAGCTTATCAACAAAATTTGATTTAATATGGGATCTTGATTCAAACCAAAGATATAATAAAATAAAGATATTGTATAAATATTGTATAAATGAAAAAATTGAAAATAGACAGTTTTAGTACTTGAGTACCCATTTCATAGAACCAAGATTTTTATTCAAAAATTATTGTCCTGAATAAACTTTTTATCACCTAACTAATTGAATTATACAATGTTTATTTAATGTCATTAATGAAATTTTACAAAACTATCATATACCTAACAAAAATTAATTTTAAGAAAATTTAAGTAAATTATTAATTGAAGATAAGTTTAATGTAACCAATATCACTTGTTAATTGGGTTTTAATATTTTTTTTCACTAAATTGTCTTTTTTAGTATTATTGATAAGTAATATTAATTATAATTAATTAAATTTACATATTCTGAGATCTGTCCTAATTAATAAAATCATAAAAAACACTATTTGGTGAAATAACTATGAAAATCCAATTTACAAGTTTCATTGGCTACATATTTATACACATTTAATATAAATTCAATAAGTTAATATTATTAAATAAACATAGTAGAATCCAAATAATTAGACAAAAAAGTGTTATCCAGGATAATAATTGTTGAATAGAACTGTTGGATAGTATGACATGGGTACCCGAGTGCTAAAACTGTCTATTTTCAATTTTTCACTTATACAATATCTTTGATTTATTATATTTTTGGTTTGCATCAAAATCCCATATTAAAACAAATTTTGTTGAAAAGCTATTGTTTCAAAGAATAACCTGCTTTAATCAGAGCCATATTGATGCTGTCGTACAGTCCAAAATAAAAACTACTTGATAGCCAATTTTATTACTGGAAATTAGGTAAAAATGGTAAACAACTATATTGAGCGCTTTAAACTTTTTCCCATTTAATAAGGTAAAAGTACCAATTGTGAAACAGGGCCGTATTGTGGAACATATAGTATTAAATTATTATATTTTAACAAAACTTTGAGTCTTTTATAAATGGAAGAAATAAATCATATTGCAAATAAGTTAAGAAATGTAGATTTATAAATATAAGAACATAAAATATATGTAATCAAGAAAAAAATATAAAAGGTTCAAAAGTCAAATAATTTGGAAGGTTATGATGACAAATAGTGCTGATTTCCGATGCCTTGTTTAAAGCTATTTAAACATAATTCATTATACTTTACAAACATAATATTATGTATAGAAGCTATACTTTCTTATGATGTACACTAAAATTCCAATTTATATCTAATTGCTTCATAAATTATTCTGTTCCAAAATATGTACATCATTCTCTCATGTCCATAAGTATTGGAACAGCAAGAAAAAATGTTTCATAATTGGTACATAATTCTATATTTCGTCCGTTTCGTGGAACACTTTTAACATTAAGATATTTAATATTTATTTACATTTTTGAAATGTCTAATTGTTAGCAATCGTTAACTAATAACTATTTTAATATATTACATCATCTTCGATAAGTCAACTATGTGTAAATAAATTATTTAAAAAACACAATTATAATCAACAAAATTATTTTGAATGTTCCAACTTATGTACGAATTCATATATTGACAGTTTTTTATCTCATATTTAATAATTAGAGTCAACATAAGCATAAAAAATAGAATTAATATGAAAAAATATTAATTATTAACTTCGAAAAAATATGAATTGAAAGCTAATATTTTATCATAAGCTAACAAACAGTAATGGTATAGCTTTTTATTTTGCTTAAAAATAATTAAAATTTACATACCTAGTTAAAAACCGTTCCGGCACTGGTACTTTTACCTTATGTAATACAAAAAGTTGACCTATTTTGAGGCATTTTAAGGTATACTTCCAATAAGGTGAAAATTGGAAAAAAGGAAAAAACTGTTGTTACAATTTGCACAACTCTGATACAAATTAATATTTGAAATAAAATTTCTTGCAGATTATGGATTATATTTTTAGTAGCTAAAAAACATGAGCCATTTTAAAATGTATGTACACTCGTCGTGAAATCACCAATATCTATTCGATTAAGGGGATAAGCCTGGGTTAAAACTGGAAAAACAATTCAATATTATTAACTAATAATTGTTTTCATAACAAGTGAAAGCATTTCTCAATTTTTTAAACCAATTTACTTATTATTCACTTTTAATTTAATTTTTTTAGCCAATTTATATGTAGCATAACCCTAGTAAAAATGTAACATTTAAGGTTAAAAAAACTCTAATGTTGCCATTAATTGGGCATTTATTGGGTATTTTATGATAATTGGCCATTTTATGACTTAAAATTGTTACATTTATTGTCAGATTTCTACTAGGGTACTATTTTAATTAATAATAAGAGACTCTATACCCTGAGTTTTTTTTCATAATAGATAGGATATCCTAGGAACAACTTCATCGAATAGACTAATATTTTAACAGTAACTTTTCAACATTTTTAATCCACTTAAATGCGAAATAGACTGTGTTATAATATAGTAAAAAAATTATACTTGTCAAATTATTCAGAAAAATTAAAAAATTGTTTAATAAACTGCTAAATAATTAGTTTTTTAATATAATAAATAACATTAACATTTCGAATTTAATTACAAAATTTTGTTTCATTTAATTTGATTAAAATCATTATTGTTAAAATGTCAGTTTATTCGATGAAGTGGTTTCTAAGATATCCTTGGTATTAATTTATTAAATAATAAATTATTTAAAATGCGTAAAGCAATTAAATAATTAAATAATGAAATAATAAGGCTTGACATTTCCTTATCGGCCATTTTTTAATCTCCCGATTCTTTTAATTTTGTCACATATTAACGTGTTGAATAACAAATGAATCAACCAATATGCTTCCCCTCCCCGGGCGCTCCCTCCACGCAGCGCTTTCGGTCTCTCTGCACCGCCCATCGCCGACCGGCGCGCTTTTATTGGCTCGAATTAATAATGTTTAACTAACAATAACTTAATAAATAAGCTTCAAATCGAAATTTGTCAGATAGAAAAGTTGCTTAGAATTTCGTGTTTTATATGTGTGCGAAATTAACGGAATGAATTTCAGAACACCCTGTATATATATTTATATAATTTTATAATAGAAGATGCCCTAAGATCTTTTTTATGTGATTTTCAATTGCAATTTTCAATATGAATCCAACTTTAAAAAATTTCTAATATTTTGATGAATGCAATCAAATAAAAAAAATGCATATTAATAAAGTTATATTTATTTATTTAACTAAAAGCTCCAAATTTTGAAAAACTCGATTTTTTGTTTTAAACTCTTACCTCGAGGTTTTTCCAAAATTTTTTCAAAAGATGGCAGCATCCAATATGGTAATATATATAGGAGAAAATTTTTTGATATTTCAATATTATTCCATAGACAATGTTTTATGATGAATGTTTATCAACATTGGACATACGGCGTAGTTTTTACCATTTCAATATGGCGGATCCAATATAGCGGCAAGAAATTTGGCAAATTGTTGGATTTTTATGAAATTCGATTAACAGGGATTTCTTGGATCGGTGATTACGAAATCGTTATCAGTTTTTACAAATTCAAGATGGCGGTCCCAATATAGCGGCAAAAAATTTTGCAAATTGTTGAATTTCTATAAAATTTGATTTACAGGGGTTTCTTGGGACGCTGATTACAAATACGTTATCACTTTCAACAAATTCAAGATGGCGGACCCAATATAGCGGCAAGAATTTTTGCAAATTGTTGGATTTCAAACGAAGTCTATTAACGAATAATAATAACTAACGAATTATTATAACGAATTCGCAATCAGCGATCCAAGAAATCCCTGTAAATCGAATTTCATAAAAATCGAAGAATTTGCCAAATTTCTTGCCGCTATATTGGGTCCGCCATCTTGAAATGGTAAAAACTACGCCGTATGTCCAATGTTGATAAACATTCATCGAAATATCAAAAATTTTTATCTTATATATATTACCATCTTGGATGTTGCCATCTTGAATTTGGAAAAAGCTCGAGGTAAGAGTTTAAAACAAAAAATCTTGTCCTTCAAAATTTGGAGCTTTTAGTTAAATAAATAAATAAATAGACCTTTATTAATATGCATTTTTTTATTTGATTGCATTCATCAAAATATTAGAAATTTTTTAAAGTTGGATTCATGTTGAAAATTGCAATTGAAAATCACATAAAAAAGATCTTAAGGCATTTTCTATATATATATATGGGGTATTCCACGTGAAGTGGTCCGATCAAAATTTTAAAATGCACCAAATTTTGGGTACACTTTGCAAATGTTTTTCAGAATACAGAAAAAAATTTTTAGGTACTGGAATCTATTTGCTCAAAAGTTATTCTAACCTCAAAAAGTGAATTTTTCCATATTTTTTTCAACACCAGCTGGGTTTACCGCTATATAACTCAAAATCTATCAACTTTTACTATAGAACATTATATGTAACATTCGTTGCTAATTATATCTAGAATTTATTCTTCTGGGTTAGAATTTCTAATCTCAAGGTTAATGACAAATAAACTACATGTCAATATTCAACTTGAAAAAAATGCAAGTGCGCCACCTTTGATTTTTTCATCCAAAAGTCTAAAAAAAAGCTTGGAGCAATACCTTTCAAATGGTCTGTAGCATTTTTATGGCCTCCAATTCTGTAAAAAGTTATGACAATTTAAAGAAACACGAAATTTTTTTAAAAATTTAAATGGGAATTACCATGTTAATTTTTGTGAATTTATTGTCTTTCTTTAAATTGTCATAACTTTTTACAGAATTGGAGGCCATAAAAATGCTACAGACCATTTGAAAGGTATTGCTCCAAGCTTTCTTTTAGACTTTTGGATGAAAAAATCAAAGGTGGCGCACTTGCACTTTTTTTAAGTTGAATATTGACATGTAGTTTATGTAACATTGACCTTAAGATTAGAAATTCTAACCCAGAAGGATAAATTCTACACATAATTAGCAACGAATGTTTGTATAGTAAAAGTTGATAGATTTTGAGTTAAATAGCGATAAACCCAGCTGGTGTTGAAAAAAACTGGATAAAGTTCACTTTTTGAGGTTATAATAACTTTTGAGCTAATAAATTCCAGTACCTAAAAATTTTTTTATGTATTCTGCAAAAAAATTGGCAAAGTGTACTCAAAATTTGGTGCATTTTAAAATTTTGATCGGACCACTTCACGTGGAATACGCCATATATATATATATATATATTTTCGAATTTTCAATATAGTAGCGCAATTTATGGCGCAACTTTTGGCTCGATAAAGACACGTAAAAAGTTGCGCAAAAAGTTGCGCAAAAAGTTGCGTCAAAAGTTGCGTCAAAAGTTGCGCTAGTAACAGAACTAAAATATTTGATCAAGTGGATGGCGCAAAATATTATATAGATTTAGAGTTGGCTTCCGGATTCCATCAAATCAGAATGGATCCCGAAGACGCACCAAAAACCGCATTCAGTACACTATTTGGACACTACGAGTTTGTTCGAATGCCCTTTGGATTAAAGAACGCACCTGCAAGATTTCAACGACTAATGGATAATGTATTAAGAGGTTTACAAGGTATTTTATTATTCGTTTATTTATACGACATAGTAATTTACGCCAACAGTCTGGAAGAACATGGTCAAAATTCAACGATTTAATGGACAGGTTAGAAAAAGCGAATTTAAAACTCCAAACCGATAAATGTGAATTTTTAAAACGCAATGTCTCGTACTTAGGACATAAATTAAGTGAATTTGGTTCAAGCTCTAATCCCAAGAAGATAGAAGCTGTGTAACGGTTTCCGCAACCGGAAAATATAAAAAATGTAAGACAGTTCCTAGGACTCGCAGGTTATTACCGTCGCTTCATAAAAAATTTCGCCAATTTAGCCAAGCCCCTAACTAAATTGCTACAAAAAGATGTAACATTTTTATGGGAAGAAAAAACAGAACAATCTTTTAACACTTTTAAAGATATGCTCTGTCCTGCACTGGTATTACAGTTCACTAAGCTAGATCAACCCTACAATTTAACCATAGATGCATCCGGTTACCCCATCGGTAGTGTCTTGTCGCAAGGTAAAATTAGAAAAGATGGTCCTATTGCTTACAATTCTAGAGTATTAAAAGGTCCCGAACTTCATTATGAAGTGTACGAAAAGGAAGCTTTAATTGTAGTGGATGGAGTAGAATCTTATAAGAGTTATATTTATTCAAGACCTATTCGAATCTACACGGATCATCAACCTTTAGTATGGTTCTGGACTGCGGATTTAAATAGTAGAGTCCAGAAATGGAGATTTAAACTCAGTGAATACGATTATAAAATCATTTATAAACCGGGTAAATTAAATGTAAATGCCGACGCTCTATCTAGGAACCCTTTAGAACCATTACCTCTTGCAGTCCTTACCCGAGCGCAAGGAGGATGACTTATGGACGGACAAAAGCAGGACGAAGTTAACAATAATGATAATAAAACTGAGATAACTTCATTAAAGTCTAAAAAGAGTTTAGTCCAGGATTCCAAACTAAAGCCAAGCTGGAAATTGAAATCCCTTAATTACGCGGAAAGCGATTTAGAATCTATTAGTATACAGGAAGAACCAATTGCATTGCCTAATAAACAAATCAAAGTAATTGAAAACCAAAATACTGCATCCATTATTAGCCACAGCTCCAATTCCGACAAAACTTCATCTTCTGTGATAAGTGATGATGATATACCTTCAATTTCGAATGCAGATTATCAATTACTCATAGATCATGAATCTCAATTCATTAAAGGTAATAATTCTATGCATTCACCACACACCCTTTATGAATATCTGTCTCAAATGAATGAAACTAAAGATTTAATTCAATGTCGAACTGGGAATATACGTTGTTTTGTGCAAAGCGGTGGTTCACCTAGTGATGAAAGTGCTAAAATATTACAAGAACCAAAGAAATTAATACCAATACAAAACATAAGTCTTGGAGCGGTAAAGGTCATAAAACGACCTCATGATAAAAACTTATATGCTAAGATATGATCTTAAGGAATTTTCTATTATAAAATTATATATATATATATATATGTTTTATATATATATATGTCATATATATGTTATATCTCTCTACAATGTATAAATATTTCGCCACCTCCGCCATGTCTAAGAATTCAGAATTCAACATATATATACATATATATGTCATATATATAAGTGTGTGTGCGCGAGCGTGTGTGTGTGTGTGTGTGTGTGTGTGTGTGTGTACGTGTTATTTGTTTTTTTCAAGAATAGATAATATATGTATTTTTTCCGTGCGCAAAAAAAAGTTGTGAATATAACTTGAAAGAATGTGTATTAGTTTACTTATTCCTGATAAAACTCATAAAATAAAAACGGACCTAAATTTAATCTAATGTTTTTAAAAATATGCACAATTTTTCGAAGATAAAATAAATATTAGTCAAGTATAACATACACTTTTCCAAATATCTATATGTGAAATATACAATAAATTAAAAATTAAATACATTAATTATTGCATTTTTAAGTTAATTCTATTATAAACAGTATAGGCAAAAGAAAATTCAAATTTTAACAGTGGCAATATAAAATACGAATTACATTTCAAAAGTTTTTCCAAAATTATTATTTTAGTAGTATTTAATTTAAATATTATTCAAAACAAAATTTAAAAATTGTATGGATATATAAGTAAGTAGATTACGTATATTATATAAAACAATGATTTAAATAAACAAGTATGTATTTATTAGAAACAAAAGGTTATTTAAGGAATGCCTTTGTTTATAATAATTAAAATAAATATTTGGGCTCTGCATAGTAAAAATAAATTCGATATAATTATGGATTAAAACGCAAATTTTGAAAGAGGGTGCAAATTACGAATCACGGGAGAAATGGAAGAAACAGGTTTTTATTTATATAGCGCTAAAATTTTACAAATAATTCTTTAAAACTAATACAAAAATTAATTTAATTAAGAAGAAAGTTTTATTACTCTAAAAGTACCAAATATTAATGACATATAGAACTCTTGGCGATGAATTGAATAAATTAATTTTAGGAGGTAAAGTTGTATTTAGATCCGTTTAAAGTAATCTAAAATTTTAATAGGTTTTTGCTAAATACTACAATTAATTATATGCACTTTACTATTTTTGGTAAGTTAATTTTTCATTAACATTTATAATTATTAAAATATAAATTTAAGCTTTATAAGAATGCATATAGTTTAAAATTTACAGTTAACATTTAATATGTCTCTATTTTTTTTATTATTTTTGCTCTGATTTCATTACACTAAATTTTGGTAAACTTTCCCATGTGAAAAAAAAATATAAAATTTATATTATAACGGTAAGCGAGTTACCGATCAGGTGAGTAACTGAAGAGTATCGAGAGTGATGCGCGCGCATGGAACGTGCGCGAGAATCGTGCGCGAGAGGAGTATCGAGAAAGATTTCGCGCGCGCACGACAACAACACGGTGTTGGTGACCGGTGATTGTTTTTTTCGGGATAAAAGAGCAAAAGAACTGTTGTGCGTTGTGTGTGGGTGTGAGCAGCTTCTCCCCACTAACCTCCACGTCGACGTGTGCAGCAGCACCTCTCACAGACAGTGAGAAAAGGAGGCTCGGCGAATCCCACCTTCTCGACCGTTGGAGAGAGAGAGAGAGAGACATATACGAGGACGAGCTCTCTCTCAATAGCACAGCCTTTTCCCGCCGAAGCGAGATATTCAGATACGCGGTAAGTGATGCACCACATTTAAACCCGCGTGTCTATCTAATTTTCGCGTTCCGATTTACCTGGTACGGTCCAGGTGAGGAAGCGTTCCTCCCTTTCCCCCTCTCGTGACAATACCCGCACGGATAGAAAGGTCGGTGGTTCGCGGGAGCCACTTCACGAGAGAAGGCGCGCGTGACGTAGTAAGCTTCTACGTAAAAGCTCTCTACGTCAGAGATTCATACGTCACACGGTGTGACGTATGCCATCAGGTTAAGCAGCCGATCATATCCGGATCGGTTGCTCATAATCGACAGTTCAATAGATTTTAACTGATTCTTTTCGCGCTGACCTCGGGGGTAGTCATCGGTACGACTCCCCGTAAAATTGTTAACGTTAATTTTGTAGTTAATTTATTAATAATTAATTGTTTAGTTAATAAATTGACTCGGCGAGAAGGATTGTCTCGCCGATTAATAATAATATCGATTGTTGATAGTGTTTTACCGGTTATCGTCCTATCCTACGAATACCGCCCTCTCCGGTGTTTATCCTAGTTGGCAATTTTGGGCATAGGGCCCAACACACGGTGTATAAGTCAAACGGAGTGTTTGACGTTGTTAACGGCATTGCACGGGAATCAAAGGGATTCCCGGCCGCATCGTGGGACTGCACACTTAAGGTTGGTAAGTTGGGACAGATTGGGCCTAACCGTGGGCCATACATATCCCCAGTACCCACCCCGTTACAATATAAAAAATATATCAAGTACATATTATTTAAATTTTATAAAGTTTACATAATGGAATGGTTCTATATAAACTTTATAAAGTTTTTATTTAATATTGTAACGGGGCGATTCTATCGCGTGCTCCTCGTCGAGCACCGCTTTCGAGGTGAGGACTTACCTGCGCGGGCCTCGCGCCGCGCTGCCGTGTCCCTCGATGCCGCGATACCGCGCACGAGCTATAGCCGTGGTGCAACCGCGGTATCTCGGTGATGATGCGCCGTAAACAACGAGGACGATTCTCCGCCGCGTGGAGAATCGCCGGACCGAGTCGCACTCGGGTAGATTTGTACAAGCCGCGTGAAGGATGCGTGCTTGTGGTTTCTCGTGCCCGTCGTTGGAACACGAGGCTCGGCCGCTCAGAATGCACGTTAGCTAAAATGCTAACGTGCCCGCGGAGGCGGCTGGGTAAGCGGGAATAGGAATACGGGGATTTAGTAATGAACACGCGTGAGAATAAGAATTTACAATTAAATGTATATTAAACACTAATATTTACAACGATATGTACAAGCGCTCGGATGCGCTACAAACAAACAAAGTTTAGTACGAGTAATACGGGCGACCACGGGGTCGCACGCTATAACGCGGCGCGTTCGCGATACACGGGAAGGACGCGCCGATCGGCAACTCGCGTTGCTCCACGGGAGAATCTCGCGCACGAGGAGGCCAGACAGCGTTTCCACGACCGCTTATCCTACGCGCTTGTTAGAGTGCTGAGCTTATGGCGGGAAAGCTCGGCACCGCGAGAGAAATAACAAAAACTTACTTTGCGCAAACGTGCGCCGCCGGGTTCTTCTCCCGGTCACTCGCTCTCGCTCTCTCACTCGTCCTCGCCTCCTCGGAGGTGTCCTCCTGGCTGCGCGGCGACGGCGAAGACGGGCTCTTTCCACGGGCGGTGTCTCGCCCCGGGGTGGCTGATCGTGCCCTCGGCTCTATCTCACTTCCACTCCCTCTCACTCTCACTCTCGTTCACACACGTTCTCTCGTTCCTCTCTCTCTCGCTCTTTTTCTCGTCGCACGTACTCACGCTCGTACGGCTCCCGACGGACTGCGCGAGACTCGGTGTCTCGCGGCCCTTCGCGACGTTGCGCGCAATCACGTGATTGCGCGGTTTTCGAGTTTACGGGCTATTGTGCGTTTCGGAACACGCGCCCGTTATACCCTCCCTCCAGAGTCGACTATACCCTGAATAGGAGACTCTAAAAAAAAAACTACGAAGAAAACAACTATCGCGACGTTGGATCATATGATTTTAAGGAGGGCTTGATAAATCGGAATACACTCAGGATAAATCAAGGTTTAAACAACGTGAATTTTTAGAAAAGGGGCCCTGGGCCTTTAATAGGGCTTATCTGTACAAACAAAAATAAAATTTATACAAAACTGTACATATGTACACTGGCAAGGTGTAGACGTGTGACCCCTTGTAACACGCTGTAGCTCCCCTCTTACCTCTTACTTTTTGAAGGGGTTCGGGAACTGGTAATGCCGCTCCCAGTTCGGGCATCGGTCACTGCGCGATACCCCTGGGTGCTCACATATGGAACACTTCTTTGTGGTCTTCTTGGGTATCGCGCCGGTGACTTTCGGTGTCGTTGGTGCGCTGGGCGCTGTCCTTCCGGCGTCCAGCTGATTTACGCGCCTTCGGGCGCATTCGGCGATGCGCTCTTGCTCCGCAAGTTGTTGCTTAAGAGCGCGCACTTTTTCTTTAGCTTGGCGTTGTTCGGCCAAGCGCTGCTCCATTTCGCGCCGTGCGGCCTCCTGCCGCTGGCGCTCCTTGGTGCGCTTCGCTCGGTCGGCCTTTATTATGCGCATTTCGTCCTGTCGATCCGACAAGAGCGCATAATAAGGCCCCGCGCGTGACTCAAAGGCGGCGCCATACCGCTTCATGCCTTCGCGGAACTTGCCGAAGGCATGTTTGAGGAGAGCCTCCGACTCCTCCGCGGTTTTTAGCGCCTCCACCGTGTCGGGCATAATCTCCTGCCAGTATTCCTCCAGGGAAGGAGTTGGTTTTGGCATGGGGGAAGGATTGGCGCACTTTGGGCGGCGGAGTTCGGGGCTGTAGGCCCCCGCCGGTCCGGGGCTATCGGCCTCGCTCCCCGTTTCTCCCTCCGTTGTCGACACGGGAAGAGCCTCCTCCTCGGTGACTTCCTCGAGCGTGGCCTGCTCTCCCTCCTCCTCCTCGGTGTCTTCAGCCCAAAGGAACCAGAGGGTTCCTGTAGGCGGGGCTGTCATCGGAGTGGTCGGTGGTGCGATTGGCGCAGGCTCTCTCATAGCCTGCGCAAGGATGGCGACGATTTGGTCGGCTGGGCTGCCGATGCCGTCGAGTACATTTCGGATGCGCTCGATGAGCGCCTCCATCTCAGGTTGTTCCATACTACAACACAACAAACAGAAAGGAAGGTTAGGAAGATTATTAGGATACGTCGTTTTTAGTCGCGCTTCGCGTTTTTCGCGGTGAATCTGTTACGTTAACCGGAACGTTTTTATTTCGCGAACCTTTCGGACGACCGCGGCCTCTTTTCATCGGTTCGGACGGTTTATCCGTAATTCTAACGCGAGAGGGCTTTCCGGTCCTCTTTACAACAATCGTATTCTTTCTCGGTCTCCCCCTTCGCTTGGGGTTCGTTTGTGTTTTTACAGGATTAGCGTCTCCCGAACATCGTGCCCGCGTCTGCACGTTGACGCTTCGCTCGCTGTTTGATACACGCGCAGGTGTATCCGCAATTACATTTTGCTGCGCGCTCGCAGACTTTCGCTCGCTGGAAATCAGCGGGTCGCGCATCGCTTTATCGGCGCTCGCATCCTTCGGTGGTTGAGCGTCGATCTCGACGTCGTCTTTTTCTTGTGCAGTCTCAAATGGCTTTATTTGCGAGACGTGCACTAAATCAACGATATAGCCATCTTTATCGAGTAATCTATACGTATTCGGACCAAGTCGTGCAGTAATTACGTAGGGCCCTGCGAAATTAGGCGCTAATTTCGCAGCGCGGCCCTGGGTGGCCGAGGAAAGAATTTTATTTACTTTCCACACCGTATCTCCGATTTGATACTCGCGAGAACGGTGTTTGGCGTCATAATACTGCGCTTGACGTGCTTGCGCCTTTCTCGCGCAGTCAGCTGCTGTATCGCGCACGTCTGCTAGGACGCGCATCCTAGCTTTCCAGTTCTCGATTGCGTTTTGCTGCTCTTGCTCTGCAGCGGCTATATCTTGCGCTCTCTTCATAAAAGACGGCGGAGTAGGCTGTCGGCCGTAGTTTAAGAGCGCTGGGCTCGTTTCTGTCGAGCTATGTACCGATGTATTGTACGCGTAAACTATCTCGTGTAGTTTTTCGTCCCAAGTTGAGTGGCTCTCCTCGATAAAAGACTTTATCATGGTCTTAAGGGAACGATTAACGCGTTCTACAGGATTCGCCTGGGGGTGATATGGAGGCGTAGTAGTGTGGAGCACACCTTGCTCTTCAAGATATTTGTCGACAAGACGATTTTTAAATTCAGTCCCGTTGTCCGACAAAAATATCTCGCTAACTTCATAGCGCAAGAATACTCGCTCTTTAAGCTCTTTTAGTATCGTTTGCGCGTTCGCCTTGCGAATCGCTGCGCACTCTATCCACCGCGTGAATAGGTCTTGGAATACTAAAATGTATTTTTTGCCGTGTTTACTGCGGGGAAATGGACCCATGATATCCGCCGCAACGACTTGCCATGGCCGATCAAAAACACGGCGCCCCATCAAACCTGCGGGCGCTCGTTGCTCAACTTTACATTGTTGGCAAACGATGCATGTTTTAACGTACTCTTGTACGTCTCGGTACATTCTAGGCCAAAAATAATATAATGAGACGCGAGCGTATGTTTTCTCGCGCCCCAAGTGGCCTGCAGTCGGCTCGTCATGGCATTCTTGCATGACTCCTTGTCGCTTTTCCTTTGGAACGACAATTTTCCAAGCATCATCCTCGTCGATTTCTGCTGGAAGTATTTCGCTTGGGCGGTGTATATACAGCTGTCCACCTATCGTTTTATAGCGTGGAAAGTCTCGCGGCTGTTGCTGTATTTGTTCGCGTAGGCGCGTATACCACGTATCGCGCGTATCGCTCGCCCATGTGATTGCGCAAATCTCGGGCGCTTCGTCCTCGTGCATTCTCGACAATGCATCGGGAACGTGATTAAGCGCCCCTTTGCGATGTTCAACAGTAAAAGAGTGCCCTTGCAACTCTAGCGCCCATCTCGCCAGGCGCCCTGTTGGATTGCGCAAATTGCATAGCCAGCGAAGACTGCTATGGTCGGTTAGTACCCGGAAGGTATAACCTTCAATATACGGTCTAAATTTCCGTATTGCCCATATTACAGCGAGGCATTCCCTCTCGGTTACGCTGTAATTGCGCTCAGCTTGCGTCATAGTGCGACTAGCAAATTCGAGCACTCTCTCTTCGCCGTCTACGTACTGTAATAGTACGGCACCCAAGCCTGAGTCGCTTGCATCAGTTTGGACTACAAACTGAGTTGAAAAATCCGGACGCTGGAGCACGGGCGCTGTAGCCACGAGCGCTTTTATTTGTGTAAAAGCCCCTTGTTGCTCCTCCCCCCACTCATATTTACGCCCCTTCTTCGTAAGTTGCGTAAGTGGCTCTGCGAGTGTCGCAAAATCCGGTAGGAATTTGCGATACCACGACGACATTCCCATGAATCGTCGGAGCTGCTTTAAGTTTTTGGGGGCCGGGTATTGCATTATCGGTGCAATTTTATCCGGATCTGGGCGAAAACCGTCGTGATTAACAAGGACGCCGAGGTACTTAACTTCCTCTCGGCAGAAGACGCTCTTCTCCCTGTTAATCGTGAAACCTGCGGTCTTTATTCGCTGGAGCACTTCCTCAAGCATTTTGAGGTGTTCCTCGAACGTCTCCGTAGCGATTATTATATCGTCTAAATATGAGAACGACCACGGCTCTAACTCAGGTGTGATTATTGAGTCTATGACTCTTTGAAAGGTCGCCGGCGCATATGCAAGGCCGTAAGGCATGCGCGTGAACTGATATAGTCCCAACCCTGGTACAGTAAAAGCTGTAAAGGGCCGCGACTCTTTCTTCAGCGGTATTTGATGATACGCGCTGCTGAGATCGAGCGTACTTATATACTTCGATTTTTGTAATTTTCGAAGTATATTATCCATATATGGTAATGGATAGGCGTCAGGCTTCGTGACAGCATTTACCTTGCGAAAGTCGACGCAAAATCGATACGCGCCGTTCGATTTGCGGACCATTACGACTGGGCTAGACCAGCCGCTCGCTGCAGGTTCAATTATACCTGCTTCTAGCATTTCGAGGACCTGCTTATGCATCTCTTCTTCGATTTTGCGCGAAACCGGATAGTACTTTTGTTTCACGGGGCGCGAGGATCCTACATCGATCTCGTGCAGTATCCGTGAAGTACATCCGAGTTTCGCTTCGCTAGAGGTTAGAACGCGATTTAGTAGACGCTCTACTTCGTCGCGCTCTATCTGCTCAACTCGTGCGAGTCCTATAGCAGATAGTTGCAATAAACCCCAAGTGCTGAGACTAGCTACTTCTAGCTTAACACTTTGCTCCGCTTGTTTTAAATAAAGCAGGTTGGCGTTAGGGTCATGCACTGCATCAAATAAACGACAAAAATTTGTACCTATATAGCAGTCGTGATCAAGGTCGGGCATAATTGCCACTGTAACCTCCTTTTTCACACCTGCTACGGTAAAAGGCAGATCTACATATCCGGCGATGGGAGTATAATGCCCGTCGGCAACGCGAGCTCCACGACCCTTGCTCGGTCGGAGCTCTCGTCCACATGCGCTGGCAATTTGTAGTCCAAGCGCGCCCATAACCGTACGCGCTGCGCCTGGATCGTATAATGACCTAACTCGGAAACCTCCGATGTCGACTTGGAGCCACCAACGATCCTCGATGTCGTTGGGATCTCGGGTCGACGTAATCGGCGTGTCGCGCAACGCTTGCGGTAACACGTAGGTTTCCATGTGCGAGTTCGTTGGCGTATCGACGCTCGATGCCACACTGGTCGCACTAATGTTCGCATAAAGAGGCTGCGTACTCTCTACGCTCTCTGTCTTAACGTTTGAGGTCGTACACGAATCTACCGGGGGCATAGAGACCTCGTCTACGCTTCCCGTTGTTCGTTTCCCGCCCGCTTCGCACAATCTCTTGCAAAGTGTCCTGGCTCATCGCACACGAAACAACGAACATTCATCTTCTTTGGATCCCGTGTGCGCGGGGGAGGTTTTCGCGCTTCTTCGCTCTTACCTTCCGGAGGAGCGCCCTTGCTCTCAGCACTCTTATTGCTGGCTTGACCGCGCTCCCCTTTACCCTGTTCACCTTTATGTTTGGGCGAGTTATTTTTGCCTCTATTTTGGCCTTTACTTTGGTTATGGCTTGCTTTTTGTTGGTTTAGAAATCGCTGAAAATTCTCATTCATTTTCGTGAGAAGTGCAGCGATCTCTGTTGGCGCCGCTGTTTTGTCCTCGGCGACTACAGCGGACACTTCGGTTGCTTTGGCGGCGCTCTTTGGTGCGCGATACGCCATTTCAGGCAACAGCGAAGTTGCGGGGTCAGGCGGAGCTCTGTACGTACGCTCGTACTCCAGATTGAGCTCCGCGTTTTTCGCCATAACCAACAAATCTCTTACGCTGCTAAAATCAGTTCTTCTGATTAGCTGTCGCAAGCGTGGAAGCATGTTCAAATACAATAAATCCAACTGCGCTTCTACAGTCGGTTTGGGTATTTGTTTGCGCATAATACCGGTTAGGTACGTGACGTAATCACCCACAGGCTCATCTTTGCCTTGTGTACGCGCATTTGCTTCCGCTACCAACCTCTGTTGATAGCCGCTTGACATGCCGTAAGTTAAGCGAGCATCCTCGCAAAACTCAGACCATGTCGACCACTCGTGTCTGTGGTTCCTATACCACACTGCTGCTACCCCGTTAAGTAATTCGGATAACGAAGACAATACTTCGCTATCTGAAAGATTACTATGCGCGCGACATTCCTCAACACGCGTCAAAAACATGTCGACGCTTAGACTTCGATCGCCGTTAAAATGCAAACCCCATTTGCGCACGATTTGGCCAACATCGCGCTTTGAAGTCGCAGTAACGTTGCTATTACTCGCGCTATTTAGCGCCGAGTTACCTGCAACATTCTCACCCAGGTTGAGAAGGTCTCCCCCTCTCCAAACGTTACTCGACTCTGACAAATGGTGAGTTTGATTTACCGATATCGGGCTACTTTGCGGTAGATTGACAATATCGTACGTATCTTGAAAAGTAACGCGATTGCCAACTTTTCCAGTTGCACCGTGCGGAAGTTCGTTATTGCGCAACTCTTGCGCGTCAATCCGCGTACTACTCGCGGGCGACGCGCTTGCAAATTTTTCGAATAACCTCGTTATCGAATCGATTTGCTTTTGCAGCTCCACATATTTGCGGTTAGATTCGTTCATGAATTCTCGATAATTCATGGGAATCTGTGGGTGCTGCCGTTCTTCCGACGGTTGCCGCGAAATACCCGGGGTTTGTTGAATTTCTGAGTTGTGTGCGTCTACTGTGGGTAGTCCATTTGCCCGTGCGCTTGTAGACGCATCGTTTTGCGCTTGTATTTGCGGTACTTGCGCATTATCCCCAGCACTCATCTGCTGGTGATACACAACTCTGATTAATTCATCATCGTGCAGCATTTGAATGGGGTGCGGTCGATCGTGATCAACACCCTCCTCAAGGATTGTTGATCCTGATTTTTCCGCGCACGTCTGGTCGATGAACGCGCTTCTCAATTGTTCTCGTTTTATGCGCGCTTCATCGGGTGGCAAATCGGTTTCTTCAAAATCCGCTTGGCTATAATGACCAAGAAGCCAATTATACAGACGTTCTACCTTCGATAACCTCCAACCCGTATGGTTGAGGTTAAGAGCCTTGAGGTTCTCCTTGAGATCATCCTCAGACAGTGCCAAGCACCATTGCTCTACCGAAGTCAGCGTCTCTTGCGCCATTACGCTGATTAATTTATTTATTTATTTATTTATTTATTTATTTATAACCGCTCGCCGATTTTTATAAATAAATGCACTTATTAGCGTTGTGTGTGCGCGCTTTATTTCAGTTACACCAGTCCGTTAACCTAGTGTGCTTTCGGATTTACAACGTAAAATCCAAAGACACACTTTAGCCGTTTTTACAATTTGAAATCATATAAAATTTTAAAATATTACATATATAAATATATAAGTATATAAATTAATAAAGCGCACGCAAATATGTATTATAAATAAAAAATAAAATATATCGCTTATATATATACACTTGCGCTCACACACAACGAGACACAAAGATTTTTCCAACCAACTTGCGCAAAATAGGAAATGAAAGAATGTAATTAAAAAAAAAGGTTTGAAACTATCCTATTTTGCGCCCGTTGTCTTATATACGTACGTACATACACGCACAAAACAACAACAAAAAAAAATCTCTTTTAATAATAAAAGATAAAAGATTAAATAATTTCACTAAAAAAAAATTATTATCACGCGGAAAATTCTCCAAAACACTTCAAATGTGTAAAAAAAAAGGTAATACTTAATTATTTATAAAAAATAAAAAAAAATTTTAAACAATTAAATGATTAAGAAAAAGAGGAAGAAAAGAAAGAAGAAAAAAAAATTAAATAAATGCGAATTGCAGGGTAATTTCTCAAACTACCCACGGCAAGAAAAGTGATTTTCTACTCACTTTCCTGCGATTCGCAAGTTGAAATTAAATTTTTCGCGTGCGCTATTCGAAATATTATTTCGCAAATAATATTCAAATAGTTTGAAAATTATAAGTTTTAAAAGTAACTCAATCTTTGTGTCTTGAACAATAGTTTGAGAATGTAAACAAGGCGCTTTGTTTACATTTGCGCGTCGCGCGCCTCCTCGCGTCAACAACGCACGAATTTAGACTAGCTAAATTTTAACGTGGGTATCGAAATATTACGCTTGAAAATTGTTATTTTTATTGTATTTCAATATTCGAATTTTTGTTGGCGGATTATAATTTTTCGTAAAAATTATAATTATTTATGCGCTAAAAAAAAATTATTTATGCGCAAAATAATCGCCTAAATTCGATTAATAATTTTCAAATATTATTATCCGCAAGAGGAGAGAAGAAAAGAAATTAATTATGTCGGCGCTTAATAATTTTCCTCGAAAATTATTAATTATTTATGCGCTAAAACCAAATTATTTTTGCGCACAATAATCGCCAAGTATTAATAAAAATTATTAAGTGCGATTTATATCACCACATAAATCGAACACTTAACAAAAATTAATATTGTTAAATTATATTTTAAATTACCATAGCGCTTCTATGCGTAATTTATGCGCGAGAACTATAACGATATAAAAGAACGAACGGAGAGAGAAAATACAAGGTGCGATTTATTTCACCAAATAAGTCGAGCACCGAAAATAAAATAATCAAGTTTCCCGGAAACGAAGTACCGCGTATCCCAACCCGAAACCTGTAGTTGGGCGCCAGCTGTAACGGGGCGATTCTAGCGCGTGCTCCTCGTCGAGCACCGCTTTCGAGGTGAGGACTTACCTGCGCGGGCCTCGCGCCGCGCTGCCGTGTCCCTCGATGCCGCGATACCGCGCACGAGCTATAGCCGTGGTGCAACCGCGGTATCTCGGTGATGATGCGCCGTAAACAACGAGGACGATTCTCCGCCGCGTGGAGAATCGCCGGACCGAGTCGCACTCGGGTAGATTTGTACAAGCCGCGTGAAGGATGCGTGCTTGTGGTTTCTCGTGCCCGTCGTTGGAACACGAGGCTCGGCCGCTCAGAATGCACGTTAGCTAAAATGCTAACGTGCCCGCGGAGGCGGCTGGGTAAGCGGGAATAGGAATACGGGGATTTAGTAATGAACACGCGTGAGAATAAGAATTTACAATTAAATGTATATTAAACACTAATATTTACAACGATATGTACAAGCGCTCGGATGCGCTACAAACAAACAAAGTTTAGTACGAGTAATACGGGCGACCTCGGGGTCGCACGCTATAACGCGGCGCGTTCGCGATACACGGGAAGGACGCGCCGATCGGCAACTCGCGTTGCTCCACGGGAGAATCTCGCGCACGAGGAGGCCAGACAGCGTTTCCACGACCGCTTATCCTACGCGCTTGTTAGAGTGCTGAGCTTATGGCGGGAAAGCTCAGCACCGCGAGAGAAATAACAAAAACTTACTTTGCGCAAACGTGCGCCGCCGGGTTCTTCTCCCGGTCACTCGCTCTCGCTCTCTCACTCGTCCTCGCCTCCTCGGAGGTGTCCTCCTGGCAGCGCGGCGACGGCGAAGACGGGCTCTTTCCACGGGCGGTGTCTCGCCCCGGGGTGGCTGATCGTGCCCTCGGCTCTATCTCACTTCCACTCCCTCTCACTCTCACTCTCTCTCACTCGCTCACTCGTTCACACACGTTCTCTCGTTCCTCTCTCTCTCGCTCTTTTTCTCGTCGCACGTACTCACGCTCGTACGGCTCCCGACGGACTGCGCGAGACTCGGTGTCTCGCGGCCCTTCGCGACGTTGCGCGCAATCACGTGATTGCGCGGTTTTCGAGTTTACGGGCTATTGTGCGTTTCGGAACACGCGCCCGTTATAATATATAATATATAAAAATTGAATACAAATTTTATATTTTAAGTCGTGTAATTTTAATTTATAAATTAACTTATTTATAAATTAATTTATAATTATATTAATATAAATTCTTATTGATTTAGTAAGTAGAATTCAAATTTTAATAACTATTTTGGGTTATAGATGAATTAATTAATATTATAATAAAAAAAAGAAATAATGAATAACTAAATAACAAATAATATTTTATAATTAATTTTTGGCGTTCATAATTTTCTTATCCTTTAGTTCTATTGATTTTTGTCTTAAGCTTGCAATAACTGTGGATCTATCCTTTATTTCCCACTTATGTTTTTCTGCATATCGCCGTGAATAAGCTGTAAAATATTAGATTTTTATATTGTGCGAATAAAATGATTAAATTGTATTTGTTGTATAATTTTTTATTATTTAATAGCGTTACTTAATATTGCATCCACTCCACCTCCATGAAGCCCAGGTCTGACGTCTGCAGTCGATCCTTTACCGTGGGCTTTTTTCCCTCTAATCGAGCATTTTAATAGTGCTTCTTCTGTAAAAACACAGTCTAATAAAGCTCTGGCCAAAGTAGTTTGTCGACCACTATTAGTAATGGTATTCTTAAGGGCATATGCATTTACAAAAATATTTGAGCCATGAACAAGTTCAATTACCTGTAAAATAATTGCTCATTTAATAATAATTTTAATTATAATAAAGCATTTTGTACATTGTTCTCTTTATCTGCATGTAAATATTTTAAGGTCCAAATTGAAGAGTTATGATGTGAATGTTCATTCATTTCTTTATTCTCCTTATCCTCTTGACTGTTTGTATTCACCTCACGACAGTCCAAATCTTTTTCAGTTTTAGTCTAAAAAGATATTTCTATTAAAGATAAGAGAAAATATTAACTTTAATATTATATTACGATGCTTATTGCTTCCGGATTTTAAATTGCTTCTACATTTTCATCATCATCCGAACTTATATAAATGCTGAGCTTGCGTTGCGAGTGTCTTGACAAGCTAGGAGAATCTGACTGTAATGGTGATACACATAGTAAAGGCGATGGTGTACGCGACTAAATATTAAATAATATATACAATATTCTACATTACATTTATTATATCTTTTAAAATTATGATACTAAAATTTATAACATTTTTCAAACCTTTATATCAGTATTTTCATCTTTTAGTTTTACAGTAATTTTATGTTCTCTCTGTTTTTCGAAAAATTCATCATCATTTCATCATTCATTGTCAATTCATCATTTATTGAATATAATTTACATTCAGCAATAAAACATGCTTTTGAATGCAGAAATTTAAAACAATTAGTTGACGATTTTCAAGATTGCTATGAATCTAAAGGTGATTATATCGATGACATAACTTCGGCGAAAAAATATCAATCATTTAGAAGTGAAATAATTCGAAATAAATATGATTTGTGTTTAATATGGAACACCGATGGAGTACCATTTACTCACAGTTCAAATGGACAAATTTGGTTAATACAAGCATAGATTTTTAATATTCATCATGAAAATCGTCGAAATTATCAGTTTGTTTGTGGAATATATTACAATACTATTAAAAAACCGACAATGAATTCATTTTTATATCCATTTGTCGAATCATTGAAGAAGTTAAGCGAAGAAGGTATAAAATGGCAAGACAATGAGGGTAATCTTTTTCTTAGTAAAGTAATTGCTCCTGTTGCTACATTGGATGCACCTGCTAGAGCTGCAGTTCAAAATATAATGCAATACAACGGAGAATTTAGTTGCACATTTTGCGAGCATCAAGGTGAAACTTGCAAAACTGGATCAGGTTTTAATAGAGTTTATTGTTCATCTCCCAATAATGAACCTATTTTCCGAACTAAAGAACGGATGTATGCCCAAGCTCATGCAACTGTAAACGATAATCTTTATCATGTACAAGGTGTAAAGGGACCATCGATAGCTGCTTTGATTCCTTTTTTTAATGTAGCAGAATCATTTGTGCCAGATTATATGCATTGCATTTTATTATGTGTATCGCGAATGCTTTTTAATTTATGATTTAATAGCAAATATAAAGAATACCCTTTTTACATAAAAAAATCATTTCGTGATGAAATCGATGAATATTTAAAACAAATTTACCCTCCTGATTACATAACAAGAACGCCAAGACTTTTACATCATTTAAAATTTTTTAAAGCATCGGAACTAAGAGAATGTTTAATACATTATTTTCCAATTTTATTAAAAGATAGACTTGCAAAAAAATATTATGATCATTTTTTATTATTAGTTTGTGCAACAAGATTAGTAATGAAAACAAAAATTCATGTTAACTTACTTGAAACTGCTGATACTTTATTCAAGAGGTTTGTTGTTCAAGTAGAGCAGTTATATGGACGAAATAAATGTACCTTTAATGTGCATCAGTTAACACATATTGTTCGAAATGTTCACTTTTGGGGACCAGTGCATTCGTGGTCTACTTTTGCTTTTGAAGATGGAAATGGATATATTAAAAAAATCACCCATGGTGCTAATAAATTAGACATGGAAAAAGCAAATACGCTTAAGATTTTCAATGTGCATCAAATATTGAAACATAAGCTAGAAATTTTAAATAGTGATGATTCAAATATTATTAAAACTCTTGGACAAACATACAAATTACAATTTAATGAGAACGAACTTTCAGTTATAGAAAGATACTGCTTATTGAATAATGTTTGCTCAGATTCTATAAAAATATTCACTAGAATAAAGATTTTCTCAACAGTAATAACATCAGAAATGTATAAAAAACAAAAAAAGAGAAACAATTTTTATGTCTATTTTGGCGATTCAACATTTGGATCAGTGTTTTATTTTTTGAAAATTGATTATAATTTAGTTGCTTTAATTCGACGACTTGTAAATGATCCACAAATGCCAAAAATTCAAATTTCAAACATTAATATAGATTTTTCTAATTATATTATTCCATTTCGTGAAACACATTGTTTATATATTTCTCCAGTAGACCGTATCAAAGGAAAACTTGTACGGATTAATAATTATTTATGTTTGACTGCTAATTTGTATGAAAAAAAATAAGTTGATTTATAAATAAATTGTAAAAAACTTGTATTTGTTATTTGTATATATATTCAATTTTCATATAATATATAAAAGCTTTATAAAGTTTATATAGAACCATTCCATTATATAAACTTTATAAAAATTATATAGTACTTACTTGACATATTTTTTATGTAAATTTTATATTTTTTTTTCACATGGGTTTATTTATAAATTATAATAACTTGTAATGGTAAGTGATGTACTCACTTACCATTATACGAATCAGGTAGGGAGAGACGAGCGCTATAAATAGATATAGACATAGCCAACGGCGCGAACGGCTGATACCCGCGCAACGATAGGAGAAATTGAGGAGAGAGTCGCGCGCGCACGACACGATAGACGACACGAGAGACGACGGTTACACGTGTGACGGGATAACTCGGTGAAAAAGATACTTTTGAGAGACCGCAGATCTAATCGGAATTATTCCTTTATATATTTCGTATCGTGAGTTATTCGTTTTATTGTGCGAGATAGTGTAGTGTTTCTACACACGGACATAGAAAATAAAAGTGATCGGTGGTCGAGGAATTCTCCCACCGACCTTTTCCATTTAGAATATAAAGAGGCAGCGAGAGGGAGGAATTCATTTACCTTTTCCGTTATTCGAGATCCGAAGAAGATAAATAAAAGTAAGTGGTACCACTTTCGCGCGAATGATTATTATTTGTTTCATTTAATGCGATCTTGCGAATAATCTTAAATTAGTTAGTTCGCGTACCCCTTTCCCCTCTCGTGTTGAGTCAATATTTTCGACTCAATCTCAGTGCGCATAGACCTCGACCATATTAATAAATTTTATTGTATTTAATCATTCGTTCTGGTTCAAATAAATCTGTTAATTGTCAATCTAATTCAACCCGTGTTGATTTATATTTTTCTCTAACCGGCGTATTATAATTTCATTCCTCCGTTTTCCTTCGAGTCGTATTTCAAGATACGAATTCTCGCGGACTCACATTTAATTTCTTTCCGCGGTCCATTTTAGGAAAGAATCTCATCATTTTACCTGCTGTTGTTGGAAATCGGAATTCGATTTCCATACAACTTTAACGGCAAGTGTGCGGACAGGTAACCGCAGCCGCTGCGCGGGAAAGATTTTTGTAAACAACTTACATATATACATAAATTGTCTTGAGTCATTAAGTGTGCGATACCTAGTCGGCGAAACTATATAAGTTCGTTCGCCACGAACTAAAGGTATGTAAGACGAACGTCTCAGTAAGTTTTCCCCGGGCAAGCACACCGTTACAAACTATAGCAATACCTCCAAGGTGTTGTGAGAATCTGTATAATTTTTAAGATGTCCATGGTAGTGAAAAAATAATACAATTTAAAACATTATTTTAAATAAATTAATTACGAAAAACCTTTTTCGAAATTAAAAATAGGGGGTTGGCGCGCGAAGCGCGCAGGGGGGTGAAGCCCCTCTAGTGTTATATATATATATATGTTATATCTCTCTATAATATATAAATATTTCGCCGCCGCCACCGCCTCCGCCGTGTCTAAAAATTCAGAATTCAACATATATATATATATATATATATATATTTTAAAGAGTAATACGCTCGTGAATTTAATATAACATAAAATTCACGAGCGTATTACTCTTTAAAATCTTATTTAGGCGTGTGTGGTCATTTTTGCGCCTACCCAAGACAATATTGATTGTTTTCAACTTTATCCACTAGGGGTTTTTCTTGGTTTTGAATACATGTAAGTGATAAAGTCTTCTAAATGTATATATATACCCCATTCAATAGTATTGTTCTTGGTCTATTTCGATATAAATTCTATATTCAATGTCTAAGGTAGATTGACAGTCCTTACTGGTGAGACCAACTGGCAATTGTGGTCGAACCATTCATTACAATTTTATCATGCACTTTCTTTATATTTATATTTAAAGTTATCTTAATAATAATTTTTATTTCCACATCAATATTTTTAGTCTCCAGAATTAAAATATCTATACTCATCGAACTTGGTGTAGAGGCTGCAAATTTGTAGCACACTATGGACTAATGATTAAGAATATTTATATATTCTGGCTCGTACAGACCGTTAAAAATTTAATATAATATATATATATATATATATATATATATGTCATATATATCTCTCTATAATATATAAATATTTCGCCGCCGCCGTGTCTAAGAATTCAGAATTCAACATATATATATATACATGTTTTATATATATATATATATGTCATATATATGTTATATATATGTTATATATATGTTATATATATGTCATATATGTTATATATATATGTCATATATATGATATATATATATGTCATATATATAAGTGTGTATGTGTGTGCGCGAGCGTGCGCGTTTTTTTTTTTTTTTTTCCGAAGAGGTGGAGAAATGCTTAATGCACCATGACTGGAGCCATGCGAGACTCTCCGTGTATGGGACTCTCCTACCGAAGGATGTCGATAGGCATACCCACTAAAACTCCACCTCTTTTCTTACCTTTATTCCCCCGCGGAAACCGCCGCAAGGCATTACTTCGCGGGGGGAGGCAACGGCTAGATTAGCCCACTACTCTTGCTATCGCAACTCTTCTCTCCTCGTCTCTTCTGATGAGACCCAGCCTGTCCACTACGGACGTACAGAGGGTCACTACCGCGTTCCATCCCTCCTGGGAGCCAAGCAGGCACGCCGCGATGCCCTCAGGGGTGAGGGGACCGCCCCAAGTGATTTGAAATTGGTCCCGTTCCTCCCTGAAACGAGGACACCGTAGGAGGACGTGTTCCACGTCTTCGTCCATCCCTGGACAAGCCGGGCACTCTGCGCTGCCGTAGACCCCTATACGAAATAGGTAGCTACGGAAGCATCCGTGCCCGGTCAACACCTGGGTAAGCTGGAAACTTACGAAGCCATGTTTCCTGCTCGCCCACTCCCGGATCCGCGGGATGATGCGGTAGGTCCAGCGGCCGTCCCTGGCTGAGTCCCATCTCCGCTGCCACTCCTCTACGGTCCGCAATGACCATCGGTTATGGCAGCGATTCTCTTCTACGCGTCGCCCATCCTCACGGTGTCTTTCAGCTCTTTCGGCTGCCAGGAGGTCGAAGGGGGCGGTCCCCGCGATCACCGAGAGCGCAATGTCAGATACGGTTTGGTACGCCCGGGCCACCCTTAGCGCAGCTATCCTGCAGGCTCTCTGACACGGAGCACCAAAGCTCTTGTGCCTGTTCAGGGCATCAGCCCAGATAGGAGCTCCGTATCAAATTACGAAGCTCACCACCGAGGCAAGGAGGGACCTTCGCGGTTGCTGGGGTCCCCCGATGTTGGGCATGATGCCAGCCAGCGCACGAGCCACCTTTGTCGCCTTTGAGCCTGCGTTCGCGAGATGGTATTTGAACGACAGCCGCGCGTCTAGTGTGACCCCTAAATACTTCAACGTTTTCACCGACCGTATCCGTTCTACACCTACCGTGAAGGCGGCGGTCCTCTCCTTTTTTGTGCGAGAGATGAGCACCGTCTCCGTTTTTTCCGCCGCCAGACTAAGTCCGTGGTCTCTCAACCAAGTGGCGACCACTTCTATAGAGACGTCTCCGAGATATTCGATCCCTTCGACACTCTTTGCGACCACCACTAGCGCCACGTCGTCCGCGAAAGCCACCATCGAGACACCCTCCGGAAGTTGCTGCCTAAGCAGGCCGTCATAGACAGCGTTCCAGAGTAGGGACCCAATGACCGAACCCTGCGGTACGCCTCCCCTGATGTTGTAGGAGTGCACACCGTCGTCGGTGTCGTAGAGCAGAGTACGGTCAGTCAGGTAACTCGAGGTGACCTTTCTGTGATAGAATGGCACTTGGAAGTGCTGCAGGGACAGCATGATGTCGTCCCATCTGGCAGAGTTGAAGGCATTCCGGATGTCCAAGGTAATGATGGCACACATCCGCCTTGCACTCCGACCAGCATTGATGGCGTTTGTGGCTATACCAACAACTCTGCCTACAGCGTCCATGGTCGATCGACCCTTTCGGAAGCCGAACTGGTTGTCGGAGAGGTCTCCGGCCTGACCGATGGCCGCTGCGAGCCTGGCACAGATCACCCGCTCCAGGAGCTTCCCGACTATATCCAGTAGACAGAGCGGGCGGTAAGATGATGGCTCCTCCGGGGGTTTGTTCCACTGGGACGGGAAGCAACCTTCTCTTATGCATGCGTTGAATGCGTCCAGGAACAAGCCCGGAGCACTCATCGCCGCTGTCTTGACGGCCAGGCCAGGTATTCCGTCAGGCCCAGGGGCTTTACGTACGGAAATACCTTTAGCGGCCATCCTCAGTTCGGCTTCACTAATGTCTGGCGATTCGGCTGCACCAATGGTGGCCATCAGGCCCGTCTCTGCTGCCCTTTTCCGATGTTCTGGAAACAGGTGGCGGACGACTCCGTCCAGAAAAACTGGGTCGGTGGGTGCAACAGCGCCCCCGGGGTTGATCTTATTCATAACCGTTTTATACGGTCTGCCCCAGGGGTCGTGGTCCACCTCCTCACAGAGCTCCCGCCAACACCTTCTCTTCGCAGCCTTGATGGCCACCTTGAGATCCCTCCGCTTTTGTTCGTATTCTGCGGAACGATCTTGGAACCGCGGTGTTCCCTTCGCTCTTTGGTGCAGCCTTCTGGCACGCAGGCACTCACGTCTCTTTTCTGCGATGTCCTCACTCCACCAGATTATCGGTGGGCGGCCGCGAGGGTTAAACTTCACGGCCATAGAGGCATCGCAAGCCGCTGTTAGGGCATTCGTGAGGCCTCGTGCTTTTTCTTCGGCGGTTCCCTCCACTTTTGCCCCCTCAAGGGAGCAGTGGAACCTCTCACGATCAAACGTGGCTGGTGCCCATCTCTCTCTTGCTCCTCTTCCTGCTCTCTTTGTCCTCCCGCTGGTCAGCTGGAGCTGGTACACGAGTGCTTGGTGGTCACTACCCGTATAACGATCGCTACTTCGACAAAGGTGAGGTCGACTGTGGACAACTTGCCGGCTTTGGTGAAAGTCGGGGTTGTCCCTGTGTTAGCGATCTCCAGCCCCAGAAGAGCGAACGCCTCGAGGAGTGCGCGACCACGCGCGTTGGTCTTGGCGCTGCCCCAGTCCGTCGCCCAAGCATTGAAGTCCCCACCGATTGCGACCGGCAGCCGTGAGGACCGAGCACTGGTGACGACTGCATCCAGAGATCTTGCAAAGTCCTCGGTGGAATCGCTGGGCGGGAAGTAGCAGCTGTACATGCGTACCCCCGCCACCTCCACCCAGATGAAGCTGGAAAGGGGGGCGACCATCTTTCTGGAGATGTGTATATTTCCACATACCCAGATGGCCGCCTTGCCCGTGGCATCCCTTACCCAGTTCGACTTCTCGAGATCCCGGAACTCCTCGCTGATGATAGCTACGTCCGCTCTCTCCTCTCTTACCAGCTGGGACAGCAGGTCCTGGGCCACAGCGCAGTGGTTGAGGTTTATTTGGAGCACCTTAATCATTTTTGATGTGTGCTCCTTGCTCATGCAAGGTCTTTGCTTTGGCCTCGCAGTCCACTGCTTTGTGGCCTTCTTAGCCGCACCGATAGCATTGCGCTGACCGGTCGACTGCGCTCTTGCACTCCCTCGCGATGTGTCCCGCTTCGTGGCATCGGTAGCAGCGCGAGGATACCTCTCGCAGTCAAACTCTGCAATTGACCCATCCGATCCGGAGGTTCCCGTCTTGCAGCAGTTTTTTGGCAGCTACTGCCGGAAGCTGGATGGTCGCAGCTAGGGTGCCACTGTAGGAACCCCTAGTTTTAATATTATCCGGGGATACCACGTTTGGCCCGATCTTTGCTGCAATCGCTGCGGCCACCTCCGTTGTTGTCGTGGACTCGTCCATCTCCCTGATGGTGATAGACACTTTGTGAGTCAGCTGGACCTCTGCTGACCCTCTCAGGTTGGACGAGACCACTGTCCTTCGCTCCGCCGTTTCCGTTCCGGGTCGCCCCAGTTCGAGGAGGAGCTCCCCAGCCCTGGTGCGCCTGATACGCGTGACCCGTTCTCCTAGGGTCTTTAATTTCGGTGCAGCCTTGACCTTCCGGAGAATGTCAGCGTAGGAAGAGCCCCCGCTAGATGTCTTGATCTTGATGGCATCTGGGCGTAGGGGTCTTACTCCGGCCTTAGGCTCTGCCGTGCCTTTGACCGGTTTGCTGGCACGTTTCTGCTGTTCTTGCTGTTTCGGCTGGCTGTCCTTTATCTTCTTCTTCTTTTTGCCCTTCTTCACTACCGTGGCCCAGTCAGGGACCTTTGACTGGTACCCCCCGGTCTCAGGAACGGATAGCGAAGCATCTGCTGGCCCACCTTTGTTAGTGGGCTGCTTTGACCCCTTCTTCCTTTTCTCCGGAGGTTGCTGTGGTGGTGAGGGCTTTTCCATTTCCACCGGCCTCCTTTGACGCGCTTCAGCGCGGAAGATGGGCGACGTTTGGCACGTATCATCCCTATGCGCATCCGCCATTTTAGTTTTCAGCGCTGTCGAACACACAGCACTGTTCACTCGCGCGTATTCATTGAGAGCTCTGCTGGTTGCTCTCGCCATACGCTTCAGCTCTTTGTGGATGTTGTTCTTATTAAGAACAAACTCCACCAGGGTATCTACCTTCTCACGCAGACGGAGAAAAGCTCTGTCAGCGTCACTCGACATCCCAGTCGAGGGCAGGTCACACGTAGCATTAGATGCTACAGAGGCCGAGTGACCAACCTCCGCAGCACTTACCATTTTAACGGTGTGAGTTTGGTCCCCCCCCAAAATCCTAGGGACCAGCACTGACCACCGGGGCTTGCACCCGATCGGAATCAGTGGCGGGATTTGACAGGATTGCCATGCCCGCTTGGGGTAGTGTTGTTTTCAGCTCACTATCCATACTTGGTTTAATTTCGGGGTGCCTTCCCCTATCTGGTTTTGGTTCGCCCTGAATATTTGATTTTTTCGGTACCATCCATATCTGGAAAGCATTCCCCTATCCACCACCTGGGGAGGCGCCACGATGCGGGACCAGCAAACCCGGCACGGGTGTGTGTGTGTGTGTGTATATGTGTGTGTGTGTGCAGTGTGCGTGTGTGTGTGTACGTGTTATTTGTTTTTTCAAGAATAGATAATATATGTATTCTTCCATGCGCAAAAAAAAGTTGTGAATATAACTTGAAAAAATGTTTATTAGTTTACTTATTACTGATAAAACTCATAAAATAAAAACAGACCTAAAATTTAATGTAATGTTTTTAAATATGCACAATTTTTGGAAGATAAAATAAATATTAATCAAGTATAACATACACTTTTCCAAATATCTATATGTGAAATATGGTTTCATGACACTTTGCCGTATGACAATTCGCCGTATGACACTTCGCCGTCGGACAAATCGCCGTATTACTTTTCGCCGTATAGGACATTTCGCCGTATAAAATTTTGCCGTATGTGACATTTTGCCGTAAGGAACTTCTCTCCGTAAAATAGGAAAAAATACGTACGGCGAATTTTGATACAGCGAAATTTAATTTAATTTTATATTCAAATAAAATAAAAACTATGTTTACATTTTAAAGAGCATTTGAACTATAATTGTATATAAATTTTTCAAAACATTGATTGTAAACAAAATCATATATTGAAATTGAAAAATTGTTTGTTATTATAGTCAAGTTATAATTACAAATAATTTACCGATACTGTATGTGTGTAACAACAAAAATGTAATGGGGGCGCCCCCAAAACCCCCTACTCAACCAATAACCTTATAACCCTATAACCCAATCGCGTACGGCAAAATGTCTCATACAAGGTCCGACGGCGAAATGTCATACGGCAAAATATCCGGTTACGGTGAAATATACAATAAATTAAAAATTAAATACATTAATTATTGCATTTTTAAGATAATTCTATTATAAACAGTAATGGCAAAAGAAAATTCAAATTTTATCAGTGGCAATATAAAATACGAATTACATTTGACAAGTTTTTCGAAAATTATTAATTTAGTAGCATTTAATTTAAATATTATTTAAATCAAAATTTCTAAATTGTATGGATATATAAGTGAGTAGATTACGTATATTTATATAAAACAATATTTTAAATAAACAAGTATGTATTTATTAGAAACAAAAGGTTATTTAAGGAATGCCTTTCTTTATAATAATTAAAATAAATATATGGGGTCTGTAACTAAAGGGAAAAATAAATTGGATATAATTATGGATTAAAACGTAAATTTTGAAAGAGGGTGCAAATTATGAATTACGGGAGAAATGGAAGGAACAGTTTTTTATTTATATGCCGCTAAAATGTTATAAATAATTCTTTAAAACTAATACAAAAATTAATTTAATTAAGAAGAAAGTTTTATTACTCTAAAAGTACAAAATACTAATGACATATAGAACTCTTGGCGATGACCCTTCGTCATTAAATAAATTAATTTTAGGAGGTAAAGTTCTATTTAGATCCGTTTAAAATAATGTAAAATTTTAATAGATTTTTACTAAATACTACAATTAAATATATGAACTTTACTATTTTTAGTAAGTTAATTGTTCATTAACACACACACACACATATATATATATATGGGTGGTTCTCTGTGACATCGAAGATGAAAAAAATAAATATTGCTATAACTGTGGGAATATGTTTTAGAGGTATCCAGTAGTTCTCCTGAATTTTTTCAGATTTTTTCTGGGCCATTATTTTAAGTTACAGAGAGTGAAAGTTGACATTTTAGCACTTTTTTGCATTATATGCCCATTTTCATGAATTTTTAGCTCCCAGGGGATGCATTTTTCACTAAAAACATAAGTATGACTTTTTTTGTAAAATTTTCCGAACTTTTCATTAAAAATACTTTTAAAGACATAAATGTATGCTGTCACACTCTTGTAAGCCATTTAAACCTTAAATAGTGAAAATCAGCAATTCTGCTCCGGACTCTGGTAACCTAATACTGTCTAAAAGATGTCTTTTTATAGTCAGAAACTGCCTAAAAATTTCCAGAGTGGGTCTAAATCATTAAGATCACTTATGGTCAAAATATCCGGGAAAAGTGCCCGAAATATTAATAGAAATATATATTTGTTGCCTTATAACGATGAATCTATTAGCATGATCGTTGCAAAAAAATGTGTGCACTTACCTCGGAGTGGTAGCAAAGTATCTTCACTTGTTTCAGTATCCATCTAATCCCCTGTAAGCTGCTAAAAATACAAATATTATTATACAAATGTAAAAAATTAATTTTTAAACATTTATAAACATTTATAATGCTGAATTTTTAGTTTTACATCCCTTACAAGAATTATAATACTAATCTGAAGGATTACTATAAAAGTATCAACATTATAAAAGTAACAACATCGTGTTGACAACTGCCGAGAGATTTCTTACGTGATGAAGAGATAAAAGACTGGTGCATTTAGTGTGTGGGTGTGAGGGTTTCTCCCCATCAACCTCCACGTCGGCGTGCAGAGCAGCACGTCTCACGGGCAGTGAGAAAAGGAAGCCAGGAGTTGACCGCCTTCCCGACCGTAGGAATGAGAGAGAGAGATAAGCACGAGGACGAGCTATCTCTCCTTTGCCCAGTCGTTTCCCGCCGAGGCGCGATATATAGACAAGCGGTAAGTGGTGCACCACATTTAGACCCGCGTGTCTACTTAATATTTCGCGTCCCGATTTACCTGGTACGATCCAGGTGAGGAAGCGTTCCTCCTTTTCCCCCTCACGTGACAATACCCGCACGGATAGACAGGTCGGTGATTCGCGGGAGCCACTTCACGAGAGAAAGCGCGCGTGACGTAGGAAGCTTCTACGTCAAAGCTCTCTACGTAAATTTTGAAAGAGGGTGCAAATTACGAATTACGGGAGAAATGGAAGAAACAGGTTTTTATTTATATACCGCTAAAATATTATAAATAATTCTTTAAAACTAATACAAAAATTAATTTAATTAAGAAGAAAGTTTTATTACTCTAAAAGTACCAAATATTAATGACATATAGAACTCTTGGCGATGAATTGAATAAATTAATTTTAGGAGGTAAAGTTGTATTTAGATCCGTTTAAAGTAATCTAAAATTTTAATAGGTTTTTACTAAATACTACAATTAAGTATATACACTTTACTATTTTTGGTAAGTTAATTGTTCATTACCATACATATGGGGTATTCCACGTGAAGTGGTCCGATCAAAATTTTAAAATGCACCAAATTTTCGGTACACATTGCAAATGTTTTCAGAATACAGAAAAAAATTTTTAGGTACTGGTATTTATTAGCTTAAAAGTTATTCTAACCTCAAAAAGTGAACTTTTTCCCGTTTTTTTCAGCACCAGCTGGGTTCATCGCTATTTAACCCAAAATCTATCAACTTTTACTATACAACATTATATGTAACATTCGTTGCTAATTATGTGTAGAATTTATTCTTCTGGATTAGAATTTCTAATCTCAAGGTCAATATTACTTAAACTACATGTCAATATTCAACTTAAAAAAAGTGTAGGTACGCCACAATTGATTTTTTTATCCAAAAGTCTAATAGAAAGTTTGGAGCAATACATTTCAAATGGTCTGTAGCATTTTTATGGCCTTCAAGTCTGTAAAAAGTTATGATAATTTAAATGAAACACCAATCTTTTAAAAAATTTAAATGGGAAATACATTGTTTAATTTTTGTGAATATTTTTTGTCTTTCTCTTTAATTATCATAACTTTTTACAGAATTGAAGGCCATGAAAATGCTACAGACCATTTGAAAGGTATTGCTCCAGCTTTCTTTTAGACTTTTGGATAAAAATATCAATTGTGGCGAACTTACACTTACATTATATGTAACATTCGTTGCTAATTATGTGTAGAATTTATTCTTCTGATTAGAATTTCTAATCTCAAGGTCAATATTACTTAAACTACATGTCAATATTCAACTTAAAAAAAGTGTAGGTACGCCACAATTGATTTTTTTATCCAAAAGTCTAATAGAAAGTTTGGAGCAATACATTTCAAATGGTCTGTAGCATTTTTATGGCCTTCAAGTCTGTAAAAAGTTATGATAATTTAAAGAAACACCAAATCTTTTTAAAAATTTAAATGGGAAATACCATGTTAATTTTTGTGAATTTTTTGTCTTTCTTTAAATTATCATAACTTTTTACAGAATTGAAGGCCATGAAAATGCTACAGACCATTTGAAAGGTATTGCTCCAAGCTTTCTTTTAGACTTTTGGATAAAAATATCAATTGTGGCGAACTTACACTTTTTTTAAGTTAAATATTGATATGTAGTTTATGTAACATTGACCTTAAGATTAGAAATTCTAACCCAGAAGGATAAATTCTACACATAATTAGCAAGGAATGTTACATATAATGTTGTATAGTAAAAGTTGATAGATTTTGAGTTAAATAGCGATAAACCCAGCTGGTGTTGAAAAAAACTGAACAAAGTTCACTTTTTGAGATTATAATAACTTTTGAGCTAATAAATTCCAGTACCTAAACATTTTTTTCTGTATTCTGGAAAACATTTGCAATGTGTACTCAAAATTTGGTGCATTTTAAAATTTTGATCGGACCACTTCACGTGGAATACGCTATATATATATATTATATATATTATACCTTTGGTGTAAGTTATGTCCTAAAATACGTGAAAATTAGTGATTTTATGAGGTTTATGAGGCATAACTTACAACAGCGGTCTTGGCCAATAAGCTAACCCAAGCCATTCGAAAGCTCGCGAAAAATGTGAACTTTTGAGAGGTGTTATAATCGATTATGGTGTGGTAGCCTTTTTTTTGATATTCAATATGTCCGGGTGTTCTATCTCTTCGAGATTTTAAAATTAAAAATTGTAACCAGGGTAGATAAGTTCTAAAGATTAATTTAAACAAAAGTTGTTTGTAATGTTTTTAAAAAAAAAACAACAGATTTTGAGATAAATGGCTTTAAAAATAGAAATTTTTCTAAAAAATTGAAAAATTTCCACTTTTCATGGTCGAATAACTCTTAAGCAAATTATTTTTAACACTTAAATTTGTTTTGTATGTTCTGGAAGATGTTTCCAGCCTGTTCTCAAATTTTGGACTGATTTAAAATTTTCATCGTACCACTTAACGTGAAATAGAGCATATATATGTATATATATGTATGTATGTGAGTGTGTGTGTGTGCGGCGGAATATTTATATAATATATATATATATTTTAAAATTGTTTTTTCAAGAATACATAATATATGTATTTTTTCCGTGCGCAAAAAAAAGTTGTGAACATAACTTGAAAGAACGTGTATTTGTTTACTCATTCTTGATAAAACTCATAAAATTTTTAAACGTATACTCAATAATAATAATGGATCTAAAATTCAATGTAATGCTTTAAATACAGATGCAAAATTGTTTGAAGATGAAATAAATTTTAAACATGTATAACATACACTTTTCCAAATATCCATATGATATATACAATGGGTTAAATATTAAATATATTAATTATTGCATTTTTAAGATAATTCTATTATAAACAGTATAGTCAAAAGAAAATTCAAATTTTAACAGTGGCAATATAAAATACGAATTACATTTGAATAGATTTTCAAAAACTACTAATTTAGGAGCATTTAATTTAAACATTTTTTAAATTAATATTTCAAAATTGTATGGATATATAAGTGTGTAGATAATTTATATTTATATAACACAATATTTTAAATAAACAAGTATGTATTTATTAGAAACAGAAGGATATTTAAGAAATGAATTTGTTTATAATAATCAAATAGTATATTATGCAACTAGTGCGTAAAATGCGATTTCACGCACGCGTAGCGATCGAGTGCACGAGTGGCCGGCGAAGCCGGACACGAGTGCTTACAAGATCGCTACAAGTGCGGAAATCGTACGCACGTGTAGCATACGATATTTTTTATCATAGTATGCGGAAAATTCGTAATTGTACAATTCATCTACACTTTAAAAGAGAGAGTACCGCAGATTGTGGAAATGAAAGGGCAAACGGTATGGGGAGGCAGCGGGTCCAGGGCCGCAGGCCCTGGTGGGGGTGCGGGGGGCGAAGCCCCCGCCGGGGGGTTGGGGGGCGGAGCCCCCCCCCCGTAAATAAACATTTACGTTTGTAATAAAAAAAATTATAATAAATATATACAATTTAAAAAAAATGATTTTTTATATGTATAAATACGTGTACCCTAGAAGGCTGCCTGAACCATACTAATTGATTTGTATACGAATTTCTACTGCGTATACCCAATAGACAATTAAGTGATTGTAGGTGTCAGTAGTTGTAGATGATTTTGAGATTGTTCTGTATTTAATTTATCAATTTGTAAGTTCGTAATAAAAAATTAAAATAAATATATTAATTTATTATTTTACGCATACTGTGCGTAGTGTTTAATATTTCATCATACTATGCTTTAACACGTCGTTTTACGCACTAAAAACGAGGCGTAAAATCGAATTTTACGCATACTATGATAAAAATAAATATTTGGGCTCTGCATAGTAAAAATAAATTCGATATAATTATGGATTAAAACGCAAATTTTGAAAGAGGGTGCAAATTACGAATCACGGGAGAAATGAAAGAAACAGGTTTTTAATTATGTAGTTCTGCGGCTATTTATATAGAAATTAGACGGCGATCTCTCCAACGAGTGTAGAGAGATAGTCGTCTCCCTCTGGTGGTGGGAAAAGCCATCAGCCAGAGCGCGAATTTTTAGACCGTATCGTTATTTGTTATAAAATAGCAGAACATCTTGCTGGCGTCGCATATCATCTTGCATAAGAATACACAAAATAAACGAACAAACTAGTCACGGTCGCCAGCCGCGTTCACGCGGCAGAATTTATATCTTTTACTACACGCGATTACCGCACACACACGCACATTCACAGCTTGCACGGGAAGCTGGAAAACAGGGAGTTTAGGCAGGAACTCTCACCTGCAGGTGCTCGAAAAGAAACAATTAAGGAGGGAGCCTGCTATAGAGGCTTCAAAAAGTCGTTTATTTTTGCCTAAATCTCTTCCTAAACTATCCAAGAATATGTCTCTAAAATTTCAGAACAAAATTCGGAATATTTTCGGTGATACAGAAGAAATAGTGAGCAAGCGTCGAGCAGGTATCCGAGCGTCCGGGCCGCCCCTCGATCTATTGTGTATATTATAATGGAAAGGGACTAACGGTTCTTCAAAACGGTTTAACTGTTTATAGAAGGTCTCTATGAAGCTATAGGAGGGCCAAAAATGTTATTGTAACGGTATATATGAGCTGGCAACGTCGGCTCGAACAGAGCTACATTTAGCTTTACTGTTCAGTTTAAATTTGTCTCTCAGTACGTGAGCATCTTAAAAATATGGAAACCTATCCGAAAATGAACAAATCTTCGAGTGAGCGTAGTGCAAGGCCACGGAAGCGCAAATTCTAGGGCAATCAATTTGTGAATGTTTCTTCATCGGACGATGGAGAAGCTAATACCAGCCGCAGTGAGCAGAAATTGGCATCAGCGACTACGGACGACGTTATAGTTTATCCGTCTCATTGTTACCGCATAATCGAGTTTGTGTCTGTGTTTTTAGCAATTTCGGAGTTAGTTATTTGCAATTTGTGTAAGCAAAAAATAACGTTCGCCGAAAGCAACCATCGAGGTTTAGGATTTAAAATTATTTTGTCGTGTCGCTACGGTAAACGAGAAATCGAATCCGGACCGTTGATTCACACCGGATACGAAATCAACAGAAGAATTGTGTTGGTCATGAGGCTTTTGGGTGTCGCACGAGAAGGCATAAATATTTTTTGCGGTCTTCTGGATTTATCTCAAGGCATAGGCTTAGCAAAATCGACGTATGACAAAATCGTGCAACATCTGTATACAGCATCGAAAACGATGTTTGAAAGTGCGTGCAAAAGTGCTATCGAAGAAGAAAAACAACTAAATGTGCAAAATGAAAGACCAGCTGACCATTTGAAAGTTTCGTGCGATCGATCGTGGAAAAAACGTGGATTCACTTCTCTGTACGGTGTAACTACACTTATTGGCTACTACAGTGGCAAAGTGATTGATCTCGATGTTAAAAGCGGATATTGTCATACCTGCACTCTCAAGAAAAATGCGTTGAACGACGACGAATATGAAGAATGGTATGAAACCCATAAAGATAATTGTTCTTCGAATCACGCAGGCTCCGCCGGAAAGCTGGAAGTTGATTCAATCACCGAAATGTTCTCAAGATCCATCGAGAAATTTGGAGTAATGTATAGCAATTATATTGGCGACGGCGACTCCAAAACATTTCTTGGCATCGTGAACAATAATCCATACGGCGACAAGTGTACAGTGACTAAAAACGAGTGCGTGGGACACGTACAAAAGCGCATGGGTACTCGTCTCCGCAACAAGAGAAAAGAACAGAATCTCGGTGGAAAAAAGCGGCTCACAGAGACTGTAATAAAAAAACTAACAATGTATTACGGTCTCGCGATTCGAAGAAATTTAAACTCTGTAGAAGGTATGAGAAGTGCAATAATGGCGACACTTGATCATTATTGCTCTACAGATAAATTGCCTCGCCACGACAACTGCCCCGAAGGCGCCGAAAGCTGGTGTGAATGGCGCAAAGCAGAAGCAAAAAATACTTTGGCTGATTTTAAACATCCACCGCGCCTAATTGACGACGGTATTGAAAAACATATTCGTCCTATATACGAGGAATTATCAAAGGACGATTTATTAACAAGGTGCTTGGGTGGACACACGCAGAATGCTAACGAGTCATTCAATTCAACCGTATGGCGCATGACGCCCAAACACCTTCATTCGGGGTTTAAAATAGTTCAGACTGCTGCTTTCATCGCTGGAGGGATGTTTAATGAAGGCTACAGTGCAGTATTAAAAACTATGCACGTATTAGACTTGAAAATTGGGCTCCAGTGCAAAAATTTTTGCGATAAAACGGACGAGGAGCGCATCACGCGTCAAAACAGGCGCGCCTCATTGGAGACCAAAGAGGCCAGAACAGCCCGTCGAATGGAGCAATTGACCGAAAACCAATTTTTTGAAGGGCAGTTATATGGAGCAGGAATCGCTGATTAGCATATTAATAGGGTAAGTTCAAGAAATTTACGATTTTTTGTGAACGAAAACTTTGACACGCGATTTCTCGGATTTCTATTTTGACGAGTTTTTCAAATTGGCGAGCAAGATAGGAAAATAAGTAAACGTCCTATCGAAACGGGTCGATAGCATTGTATTCAGGATTAAATTGCCTTCTGGGTGAACCTAAAATACTTTAAGAAAGTTAACATTAATTCGGTTTTTCAACGATCTGAAGTGAATTTTTTTTTTAAAAAAATGCATTTTTCTTTAATCTGCAAAAAAATGTTGAATTTTTCACTTTTTGTTGAATTTTCTTGGTTCACCTAGGAATGACACTATTGAAAATTAAAAATTTCTTTGGTTTTGTTGTTTCAGATGAAAATTGCGACCTGCATCTTGCTCGCCAAATTTCTTGTAGCATGAAGAAGATTTCATGTATGGTAATAAAAAAATTTGAGAAAACTCTTCAAATATATAAGAATAAACCCTAAAAGTTTCATTTTAATCAGACATTTCTTTCCTTCCCAATAAAATCCTCGAAAATATCGATTTTTTGAAGCCTCTAAAGCAGGCTCCCCCCTTAATAAAAATATAACCACTCTCGTAATAGCTAATTATGAGTTGTAAAATAAACGTCTCGTTCGACGGCCCGACTCGGTATCCCCGAGTTCGTCGTGTTGAGCCGAGCAGCGAGTCCGCGCGCATGCGCTTGACACAACAGTCCCATCTCGTCCGCTTGACTCGGCCGATCCGACGCGCGTATACTGTGTGTACAGCGCAACTTCTCTCTTTCTCTCTCTCTCCTTCTCGCACCTTACAATCAACATGCCATTCTGGAAGCTCGACATTAATAACGTATACAGGAACAGCTTGAAAACCAAACAAGCAGTAAATGTTCCTTATATCAAACTCAAACTAATGTCGAATTTGTTCTTGTTTTTAATATCTATTTTAAGTGCGGTTTACTGGTAGAAGCTCGAGTACAATAATATACGGACTTGGTACAGCTTGGCGCTATACATAGCTGGTCATCATCTTCAAAGCTAGGCTTTCAAAGAGCTAGAAGGACTACCAAGGTGCTAAAAGGATTTTTAAGGAGCTGCAAGGTTTTCAAAAGAATTAAGAAATTTTCTGTAATAGTGTTTGTGTGTGTGCGCATGTCAATAACTAAAAGTCCGAACTCTTTCCTCACGGTCTAGACTATCTGGATTCCGAGTGAGTTTTACAATTAATTCCTATAAGCTACGGGGCTTTGGAATATTTAATATACACTATAAATATACAGTAAATATGTGACATGCAGTTAGAACTGCCATGTCACAATTTATTTAAAATAATGTTTTAAATTGTATTATTTTTTCACTACCATGGACACCTTAAAAATTAAACAGATTCACACAACACCTTGGAGGTATTGCTATAGTTATTATAATTTACAAATAAAAGTTTACCAAAATTTAGTGTAATGAAATCAGAATAAAAATAATAAAAAAAATAGAGACATATTAAATGTTAACTGTAAATTTTAAACTATATGACTTCTTATAAAGCTTAAATTTATATTTTAATAATTATAAATGTTAATGAAAAATTAACTTACCAAAAATAGTAAAGTACATATACTTACTAAATTGTAGTATTTTAGTTAACAACTTATTAAAATTTTGGATTATTTTAAACGGTTATAAATAGAAATTCACCTCCTAAAATTAATTTATTTAATGACGAACGATCATCGCCAAAAGTTCTATGTCATTAATATTTTGTACTTTTAGAGTAATAAAACTTTCTTCTTAATTAAATTAATTTTTGTATTAGTTTTAAAGAATTATTTATAACATTTTAGCGGCATATAAATAAAAACCTCTTCCTTCCATTTCTCCCGTAATTCATAATTTGCACCCTCTTTCAAAATTTACGTTTTAATCCATAATTATATCCAATTTATTTTTCCCTTTAGTTACAGACCCCATATATTTATTTTAATTATTATAAACAAAGGCATTCCTTAAATACCCTTTTGTTTCTAATAAATACATACTTGTTTATTTAAAATATTGTTTTATATAAATATACGTAATCTACTCACTTATATATCCATACAATTTTTAAATTTTGATTTAAATAATATTTAAATTAAATGCTACTAAATTAATAATTTTCGAAAAACTTGTCAAATGTAATTCGTATTTTATATTGCCACTGATAAAATTTGAATTTTCTTTTGCCATTACTGTTTATAATAGATATATCTTAAAAATGCAATAATTAATAATATTTTATTTTTAACTTATTGTATATTTCACATATAGATATTTGGAAAAGTGTATGATATACTTGAATAATATTTATTTTATCTTCGAAAAATTGTGCATTTTTTTTTAAAAACATTACATTAAATTTTAGGTCCATTTTTATTTTATGAGTTTTATCAAGAATAAGTAAACTAATAGACATTCTTTCAAGTTATAATCACAAAAAAAAAATTTTAAGTGTTAAAAATAATTTGTCTAAGAGTTATTCCACCATGATAAATGGAAAGTTTTCAATTTTTTAGAAAAATTACTATATTTAAAAGCCATTTATCTCAAAATCTATTTTTTTTTTTGAAAAAACATAATAAACAACTTTTGTTCAAAATAATCTTTAGAACTTATCGACCTGGGTTACAATTGTTAATTTTAAAATCTCGAAGAGATAGAACGCCCAGAAATATTGAATACACACACACACTTTTATATATATATTACATATATATGACATATATATATGTTGAATTCTGAATTCTTAGACACGGCGGCGAAATATTTATATATTATAGAGAGATATCTATATATATTTACTATTTTACATAATTATTTTATTAACATTAATATTAATGTCCCCCACAGACGATTTTCAATATTTTTAATTTTTAATACTGTACCCTCAATTAGCACCCTTAAATTAGTGGTTAAAATAAATAATAAGTAGGGGTTAAAGTAGGTGATAAAAATTGTATTCATATTCTTATTCAGCGTTGACGAAAACCCCGCATAAATGATTTTCAATATTTTTCACTTTATAACTGTTCACCCTTAATTCCCACCCTTAAAATAGGGGATGCTGAGAAAATGTCGAAAAAACGCAGAATTCCCTTTCGAAATAAAAATAACACTATAATAAAATAATATAGAAGTCTTCAAAGAAGAAATCAAATAACAATAATCGGATATTGATGACGTCATTTTTCTTAATAAGCACTTTAATAATAACAAACACTTACACGCACGTACACACACGAACACATACGCGCCATGCACACATACACGCATACGCATGCACGCACACGCACAAGCAAACACGTATACTCATGCTCACACACAACAAAAATCAAATAAAATTTAAATTACCCTTTTCCAATTCACCTCCACCCTTCCACCCTCACCCCTTTACCTTCCATCTGTTACTCCCAATAGCATCCACCCATAATAAAAAAATAACAAATTCCCTAAATTCCGCTAAATTAAAAAAATATATCAACAATTTTAATACATTACCATTAAACAAAATTACCAAATTATTCCATTAGGTCCATACTACTAATTTATTACAAAAAAAAAATACATTGGAAGGTGTTTTTTAGGGGGTGGAAGGTAAAACGTGGAAGGACACGAGACGACTTTATCACTTTAATGTAATAAGGATTATTACGTATAGCATGCGTACCGCCCTGCATGTAATCTTGTTTCCAGTAATAAATATAAGACCTTTATCCCCCTAAAAAGTAATTGGATATATTATAGATAGAATCTGGCCGATTTTGAGTTAACCGGGACTCTGGGATTGAAAGAACATCAATATTTTCCAAGTGGAGAAAAGATTCAATTTCAGCCAAATAAACCATAATAGAATTAGCATTAATTTGGGTTACACGTAGTTTTCACATATAGATATTTGGAAAAGTGTATGATATACTTGAATAATATTTATTTTATCTTCGAAAAATTGTGCATTTTTTTTAAAAACATTACATTAAATTTTAGGTCCATTTTTATTTTATGAGTTTTATCAAGAATAAGTAAACTAATAGACATTCTTTCAAGTTATAATCACAAAAAAAAAATTTTAAGTGTTAAAAATAATTTGTCTAAGAGTTATTCCACCATGATAAATGGAAAGTTTTCAATTTTTTAGAAAAATTACTATATTTAAAAGCCATTTATCTCAAAATCTATTTTTTTTTTTGAAAAAACATAATAAACAACTTTTGTTCAAAATAATCTTTAGAACTTATCGACCTGGGTTACAATTGTTAATTTTAAAATCTCGAAGAGATAGAACGCCCAGAAATATTGAATACACACACACACTTTTATATATATATTACATATATATGACATATATATATGTTGAATTCTGAATTCTTAGACACGGCGGCGAAATATTTATATATTATAGAGAGATATCTATATATATTTACTATTTTACATAATTATTTTATTAACATTAATATTAATGTCCCCCACAGACGATTTTCAATATTTTTAATTTTTAATACTGTACCCTCAATTAGCACCCTTAAATTAGTGGTTAAAATAAATAATAAGTAGGGGTTAAAGTAGGTGATAAAAATTGTATTCATATTCTTATTCAGCGTTGACGAAAACCCCGCATAAATGATTTTCAATATTTTTCACTTTATAACTGTTCACCCTTAATTCCCACCCTTAAAATAGGGGATGCTGAGAAAATGTCGAAAAAACGCAGAATTCCCTTTCGAAATAAAAATAACACTATAATAAAATAATATAGAAGTCTTCAAAGAAGAAATCAAATAACAATAATCGGATATTGATGACGTCATTTTTCTTAATAAGCACTTTAATAATAACAAACACTTACACGCACGTACACACACGAACACATACGCGCCATGCACACATACACGCATACGCATGCACGCACACGCACAAGCAAACACGTATACTCATGCTCACACACAACAAAAATCAAATAAAATTTAAATTACCCTTTTCCAATTCACCTCCACCCTTCCACCCTCACCCCTTTACCTTCCATCTGTTACTCCCAATAGCATCCACCCATAATAAAAAATAACAAATTCCCTAAATTCCGCTAAATTAAAAAAATATATCAACAATTTTAATACATTACCATTAAACAAAATTACCAAATTATTCCATTAGGTCCATACTACTAATTTATTACAAAAAAAAAATACATTGGAAGGTGTTTTTTAGGGGGTGGAAGGTAAAACGTGGAAGGACACGAGACGACTTTATCACTTTAATGTAATAAGGATTATTACGTATAGCATGCGTACCGCCCTGCATGTAATCTTGTTTCCAGTAATAAATATAAGACCTTTATCCCCCTAAAAAGTAATTGGATATATTATAGATAGAATCTGGCCGATTTTGAGTTAACCGGGACTCTGGGATTGAAAGAACATCAATATTTTCCAAGTGGAGAAAAGATTCAATTTCAGCCAAATAAACCATAATAGAATTAGCATTAATTTGGGTTACACGTAGTTTTGACTTATAGTTAAATGCTGATTGGGCGTCATTACTATCAGTATGCAGTCACAGTAATGTATCTAGGTCGGACGCAGTTATAATCTGTACTCGGTCAGCATTGTCATTTTTACGGACAACGATTTTACCATCACGTACCCGAACATACTTATAATTAAGAGGTTTAAGCTTACTTTTTATCAACAAACGTAACTCATGATTAGGAGTTCTCAACAATCTGGCCATATTTAATTATTCCAAATTTACGCTTAGTTTATAAAACATAACTACGCACTTCAATCGATTTAAACCTAATAATAAATGATTTGGTGAATGGAAATTGAGAATTTGAATATGGTACCAAAGTAGAAGCACTGGTGTTTGGCGACAAAGGGCGTGCATCAACTATATTGCTATATAGATTATCAAGTTTAAGAAGAGTTAGTATTCTCAATAACTCTTTAATCGAGATTTGACAGACGGAAGAAACACCCGTAACTTTAAGCTGGGTATTAGAAGATGCATTGGCATACAATTCTTTAAGTTGCTAGATCTCGGTACGTAAAGCTGAATTCTCAATCTCAAGATCAGTCATGCGTTTATTAAATATTTCAAAATTATTATCAAGTTTTTCAAGTTTTTCCTTAATAAAACTGGCAGTTATAATCTGTACTCGGATCAGCATTGTCATTTTTACGGACACGATTTTACCATCACGGACCCGAACATACTTATAATTAAGAGGTTTAAGCTTACTTTTATCAACAAACGTAACTCATGATTAGGAGGTTCTCAACAATCTGTCCATATTTAATTATTCCAAATTTACGCTTAGTTTATTCAAACATAAACTACGCACTTCAATCGATTTAAACCTAATAATATAATGATTTGGTGACTGGAAATTGAGAATTTGAATATGGTACCAAAGTAGAAGCACTGGTGTTTGGCGACAAAGGGCGTGCATCAACTATATTGCTATATAGATTATCAAGTTTAAGAAGAGTTAGTATTCTCAATAACTCTTTAATCGAGATTTGACAGACGGAAGAAACACCCGTAACTTTAAGCTGGGTATTAGAAGATGCATTGGCATACAATTCTTTAAGTTGCTAGATCTCGGTACGTAAAGCTGAATTCTCAATCTCAAGATCAGTCATGCGTTTATTAAATATTTCAAAATTATTATCAAGTTTTTCAAGTTTTTCCTTAATAAAACTAGAGTTAGCTTTCGCATTATTAAAAAGAAAATCAGTCTGTTGAGATTGAGTTAAGGTATCCCAATTACTCGGCAAATCCATATTGGTACCAGTATAATTAATCTCAGGCGAATTATCTAGCTGCCTATTACAGGATGAATTAAGAGTGTAATCAAGATTTCGCGCCGCGTCGAATGTAATATTAGTCATTAATATTAGTCAAATATTGCGATTTAAGTATCGGACCACTTAAACTCACATTGCAACATAGATCGATCGGCTTATTTTTTAAGTATTGTTTAACAAAGCCCAGATGTAAAATCCTATCACACAAAGCACACATTCTAATATAAATATAAATACTCTATGTGCATCTAGAACATTTAAAAACATTCACTTTGGAGTGTCCACTCATTAGAGGTCATAAATATGACAAAAATATTAATTTAAAATATAATATAAAAGATACTAGTCCAATCTGCACAGAGAATAAAGCTACTTATAGATACGCCGTACGGTATGGTTTAATATAATACAATATACTATAATGTAACACGCCAATAATATCAACAGTAATAAACAAAATGTGGAACGTGTAACAGAACATATAAATGAATATATATGTATATACATACACACACACACATATATATATATATATATATATATATATATATATACATGATTGCATATCACGCAATAATAACAACTGTAATTATAAGTAATTATACAACTGGCGTACTGACAAGGGGAGTACTTGACCTTCGGGAAACAGATCTTATCCTAACTTTGGTATGTCTTTTGGAATATAAAAATATGAAGAAAGCCAAGTTATTCCTTGCCATTGGCCACTTTTACGATAGTTATTCGACATCTAATAGTAATAACAGTAAAAATTACTTCAAATTTGATCGCTTATAACTCCGAAACAAATAAAGATATGCACTCAAATTAACAACCAGTAGAAAGTTGAGTTCAAGTAGATATGGTTTGAAAAAAGGAGTTTATATTGCTTAATTTATAGTAAAGTTATGAAGAAAATAAGAAATTAAAGATTATTAGGCCAAAAGAAACAATAAAGTTTTTATATTAAATTTGGTTCATAAATTTTGGTTAAGTTTTCTTCAATTTCTTATTTTCTTCATAACTTTACTCCAACTTAAGAGGACGTCGAAGCTAGCGATTTTACCGAATATAGGAGTGACCGTTTTTAATTTTTATCAATAAATTTATAATAAGTAATATAATACAAAAACGATACAATTATAACAAAAAACTATTCCGCGAAACAATATATTACTTCAGTCAATAACGTCACTAACACTATAGCACTTAGTCACTGAAACTGTCAATAAACCGGTATTAAGCAGGCGTGGATCAAAGAAGCACAGCAGGTAGTGTCACACCGGCCAGCAGTGATGGTTATGTATATTTCATGTCAGGGACGAAAACCATGGTCAAGATGGTCGATATCCCGCCAATGAGTGCAAAATAGGTAAAAATTGAAACACTGGTACTTAAAGTTCTGGACTCGAAAACACAAAAGGGATTATACCAAGAAGAGCCTTCAGGTACCAGGGACAACAGCCAGAGAGAGAGAGAGAGAGAGAGAGGAATAGGAAGAAGGAGCTGGAAGCCGACTGACGTCCCTCAGAGGTATGACTCTGGTACGCGCGATACAATTATCAAAATAATTTATCTAAGTGTTCTAAATGAATATCAAAATTTTCAGATATTACTACTAAATCGTCAACAAATGATAATAAAAAATCATCTAATCCCGATATAGCTTTATCTAATCCTCACAATAGTGCAGCACTACTTATTTTAATACCAAATGGTACAACATTAAATTCATATACTTTATTATCACAAATAAAAGCAGTATATTTTTTACTTTCTTCCGATAATGCTATCTGCCAAAAACTATTAGACAAATCAAAATTTGACATATAATTTCTGTTTCTACATTGCATAAATATTTCTTCCACACCGGGTGGTGATTCATAATCATTTATTAACTTTTCATTTAGCTTTCTCGCATCTGAACATATTCGAATATATCCATCCTTTTTAGGAACAATAATACATGGATTTATAAATGGACTAGTTGATCTACGTATTAACCCAAAATTTAACATTTTTTCAACTTCATTCTTTACTTTTTCTCGATATTTCAAAGGTATTGGATAAGGTTTTGAAAAATAAGTAATTTCATCTTTTAATACTAATTTATATTTAAAATCTAATAATAATTGTCCAGGCGAACGTTTAAATACGGTTTTATGTTTTAATATTAAATTTTTTAACTTAGTTTTTTGTGCATCATTTATGCTGTCACAAATACTAATCATTTTTTCAATTTCTTCACTAGTTATATTTAATTCATAATCTAAGTGATTTATTGATTTTTTATCATTGAAACACGAGAATTCTTTTTCATCGAAAACTTCATCGAATTCAATTGATAATGAAGCATACTCTTCAGAGTTTATTTGCTTTGTTTTATAACTTATTACACCGTCTTGTTTACCTATTTTGAACAATATTTTTTCATTTACTGTATCTATTAGCATTTTCAATTTTTTCTGAGAATCATACCCAATAATGCAATCTCTTACTAATTTTGGAATTACTAGATAAATTAAATTTATCTCTATTCCATTAAAATTTGTTTTTAGTAAAATTTGTTTATTGATTCTAGTTGATTTTAATCCAGTGGCTCCTTTGATAACTTTACCTGAAATCGGTAGTATAGGACGGTAGTATAGGATTTATCAAAAATATCTTTATATTTTAAGAAAAGTTCTTCTGATATACATGATATTTCACTTCCGGTATCAATTAAAGCTTTCGTTTCAATGTTTTCTAGTTTAAATTTAATTTCAGGACATTTTAGTACATTAGGATAGGATCATCATTTCTACTTGTTTCATTTGTTCCATTTATATCATACGTTAAATCTTCTAATGGGTTTTCGAATATTGTATTTATATTAATTTGGTTATCATATTCTTCAATTATTTGTTTATTAATTATTTTATTTGAAATAATTTCTTTTCTCTTTATTTTTTCCCCATCAGTTGCATTTGGTTTTTTATATCGTGTTTTCTTTAATTTCTTAAAATTATTTTGGGGTTCCGAGTTTCTAAATGCAACTAATTTTCGTTTCCCGACTCTGGACTATGTACTACAATATCATTTTCACTATCTATCGTTGTTTGATTTTTTAATTGTTCAATACTTTTTTGGGGATTATTACTTTTTATAATTTTGATATTTTTTTATAACCATTTTCATCTAATATTATAGTATTAACATACGGCGTACTATTTCTTTGCCAAGTTTTATTCATATTATTATTATAATTTGGTTTATTAAAAGTTTTTGTATCTTTACTTTTTTCATAATTAGAATTAAATGTATTAGATTTATTTGGTAAATATTCAACCGATTTATTCCGTGTTTTATCTCCATCAAAATCCGTTAATATTTTAAATAGGACATTTTTTATTTATTTTGCTGACCTAAAATTAAGTGTTTAATCTCTCGTTCAAAATGTTCACTAATTTTTTCGACTAAATCATTCTCGTTTAATTCAAGATTAACTTCTCGAGCCAAACCTAAAATATAAGTAGCATATTCTACTCTTGTTAATTTTCCTGAATAATATTGGCCAAATTCAATTTTTCTCCGCGCCCGGCGTTGCATATTTGAATTCCAATATCTTTCCATAAATTTTATTTTAAATTCTTCAAAATTATTAACTTATATTTCCTGTAGCTACCATCATTCTTTAGCAGCATCTACAAGAGATTGAGAAATTACACAGATTATTTCCTCATGATTATTTACTGTACTGTGTAAACACATTTTTGCAACTCATCTAAATATCTCATTGGTCTTTCATTTTCTTTACCCGAAAATTTAGGCATATTTAAATGAATTTTAAATGAATTTTCAATTTGGGACGTATCTTTAATTAATGACAAATTTGGATTTTAAATTTTATTATTTATTAATTTTATATCTTTATCTATTTCCTTAAATTTAAATTCATTTCTAGTATTATTTTCTTCTATTATTTTAATTAATTTATCTTTAATAATTAAAACGTTAGCATCCTCATTAATACCATCCTGAATAATATTTATTTCTTCATTTAAATTAGCTAATTTTATAATAAATTTATCATTTTCCTTTTCAATTAATTCAACTCTATTCTCCGAAAAATTGATGTTTTCAGACAGTTTTGATTTTATTTGCCATTGCTTCCATTTGATCATGACAATTAACTTTAATTGTGTTAATCCAATCAATTAATTCTTTATTATCATTTTTTTGTGATTTATTTAAACTTAGAATTTTATTATCAATATCCTCATCGTGTTTAAATAGATATTCAAGTTCATCCGTAACTGCTTTTTCCCAATTTAATCTCGATTTACCTATATTTTCATTTTCATTATTTTCCAACATTAGTTCTATCTCGCGCATATGCGTACCTGAAAGACGTTTGTTAAATTCCATTTTAATATCTTAACAAAAATAGATATAATAGTAAATATTTCCTAGAATTTAAATCGATTGTTTAATATTTTAATAAATACTCCATCAAAGTAAAGCAACTTAGCAAAAAAAAATTTTTTTTTTTTTCTTTATTTTATTAAATCCACCGAAATAAAGCAATTTAGCAAACAACAACAAAAAAAAGCGTATGGGTTAATTAAAATACATAAAGCGGATTTACCTATATACGGATCATTGTTTCAGCTATAAATAGCCCTACGTATGCCTTTGATAAAGCAATTAGTAAATTATTTAATAAGTACGTTCCAAAACCAGCATCAAATATTAAAAGTAGTATAGAATTAAAAAAGATCATTGACAAACTGATTGTACCTGAAAATTACAGATTAGTATTGTTTGACGTTGTCTCACTTTTTTCAAATTTACCGAGAGATTTAATTATACGAGCAGTATCAAAAAAATGGAAATTTATAAAGAGTAGTATTCCTATTGTTAAAGATGAATTTTTGGAGGGGATAGAGCAACTTTTGGACTCAACTTTCTTACAATTTAATAAAAAAATTTACAAACAATGTATGGGAGCTCCTATGGGTTTTTGCACAAGTCCTTGGTTTGCGGACATGGTATTAGAAGATTTAGAAAATTGTTGCTTAAAAGATTTCAAAAAGGATATTGTTTTGTACAAAAGATATGTAGACGACACGATATTAATTGTCAATCATGAGAAGATCGATCTGATATTAAACGCTTTTAATAACTATTGTCAACCTATAAAATTTACAGTGGAAACTGAAATAAATAAAGAATTACCGTTTCTTGATTTAAAAATACATAGATTCGATGATGCTATTTGCAAGACAAATTGGTACCGTAAAGACACAGCCTCTGGACGTTATCTTAATTATTTTTCACATCACCCACGTTCCCAAAAAATAGTAATGGTTTATAATTTGGTTGACAATGCTGTTTTGTTATCGGATTCGATTTTTCATGATGGCAATATTGTGTTAGTTAGAAACTTTTTACTTAATAACAATTATCCATTTGATTTCATTAATAAATTCATAAATAAACGATTGTCACATTTACATAATGCTAGTAATACTTTAATTAATAATATTATTATAAAAAGAAATTTAATTTTGAGACCAAAGGTTGTTTTACCTTTTATTAAGGATTTAACTCCGTGCCTCAATGTATTTATAAAAAAGTGTGATTTTCTACCAATAAATCGCATGATCAATAAATTTAGCAATATTATAAAATTAGGCAAGGATACAAATGAAAAACACGAGATGTGCAATATTGTTTATAAAATACCTTGTAAAGACTGCACAGCGCAATACATTGGCACGAGTAAACGTAAATTAAAATCACGAATTCGAGAGCATAAGAATGATGTACGCAATGAAAGTGAAAGATCTGTATTAGCGGTCCATAAGAGAAATACTAGCCACAGCATTGATTTTAATAAGGTTTCTATCATTGATATCGAAAGTAATACGAAAAAACGAATGTTTTCGGAGATGCTGAATATTTATACACACGATAACACACTTAACCGTACAGAAGATGTGAATTTTTTGAAGAATATGTATAAAGAAGCGATAAATACTGTGAAACTATATTGTAATTAATATTGTTTATTTGTTATAAATGTGTTTTATACTCTCCATTGCGTTGTTGGCTTGAGAACAACTGCCTCTCGATATTAGCGTACTATGTGTGGTGAGGAGGTTGGGCGACTCGCGTTAAGTATCGGAGCGCTCCGGGGAATCCCGGCTGTATTAAGATTGACGCGGCGTGCCACTTCTCCGCGGCGCATGTTCGCCTGATACGCGGGAGCACTCGACTCGACTTAGCCTCGTAATACAGAATGTTCCCCTCCTTCTTTGGATAGATTTATTGATGTATGGGGCGAATATATGTATGTATGTATTATGTGTATGTATATATGTGGGATATTCCACGTGAAGTGGTCCGATCAAAATTTTAAAATGCACCAAATTTTGGGTACACTTTGCAAATGTTTTTCAGAATACAGAAAAAAATTTTTAGGTACTGGAATCTATTTGCTCAAAAGTTATTCTAACCTCAAAAAGTGAATTTTTCCATATTTTTTTCAACACCAGCTGGGTTTACCGCTATATAACTCAAAATCTATCAACTTTTACTATAGAACATTATATGTAACATTCGTTGCTAATTATATCTAGAATTTATTCTTCTGGGTTAGAATTTCTAATCTCAAGGTCAATGTTACATAAACTACATGTCAATATTCAACTTGAAAAAAGTGCAAGTGCGCCACCTTTGATTTTTCATCCAAAGTCTAAAAGAAAGCTTGGAGCAATACCTTTCAAATGGTCTGTAGCATTTTTATGGCCTCCAATTTTGTAAAAAGTTATGACAATTTAAAGAAACACGAAATTTTTTTAAAAATTTAAATGGGAATTACCATGTTAATTTTGTGAATTTTTGTCTTTCTTTAAATTGTCATATGTTTTTACAGAATTGGAGGCCATAAAAATGCTACAGACCATTTGAAAGGTATTGCTCCAAGCTTTCTTTTAGACTTTTGGATGAAAAAATCAAAGGTGGCGCACTTGCACTTTTTCAAGTTGAATATTGACATGTAGTTTATGTAACATTGACCTTGAGATTAGAAATTCTAACCCAGAAGAATAAATTCTAGATATAATTAGCAACGAATGTTACATATAATGTTCTATAGTAAAAGTTGATAGATTTTGAGTTATATAGCGGTAAACCCAGCTGGTGTTCAAAAAAATATGGAAAAATTCACTTTTTGAGGTTAGAATAACTTTTGAGCAAATAGATTCCAGTACCTAAAAATTTTTTTCTGTATTCTGAAAAGCATTTGCAAAGTGTACCCAAAATTTGGTGCATTTTAAAATTTTGATCGGACCACTTCACGTGGAATACCCCATATATATATGTATATGTATGTGTATATTGTAAAATGTATTGGTAAGGGGTTAGGCACGGGTCTGTGGACTTTATGAAGCTCAATTGTGACTTAGGACTCCCTTCGGGGAGGTCCTATGTATATATATATATATATATATATATATATTTTTTTTTTTTTTAAACAATTTGTTCTGGAGACGACAGCGTGGGTAGTGTAAATTATTTGAAAGGTTTTTTTTAAATTGTATTTTTAAATTGTATTATTAAAAATTATTGTTTTTAATGTGAGAATTAAACGTGATGTGTTGAATTTTTATAGATTTGATATGTAATAATATTCCGAAGAGAGTGGCTTTTGCGAGATCACACGAGTGATATGTTGTTTTTTTGAGTTTTGTTTGAATTTGGTGAGTGTATGAATTGTTTTGTGACATCGATTTAAATGTTTCACTGTTTGTATTAATCTATATATATACTGTAATTTACTAATTTTTAGCCTTGAAAAGGGACGGTGAAAAAACGTCCGAAACGTCCGGCATATATGTAACTTAACTTAACATCTATTAACACCATTGGTTCGTGATGATCAATAAAGACACTTTTTTACTATAACAACAAAAAAATGTTTATATATTTCAGGTCCCTGTCCAAGCACCATATTTTTATGTGACGTACACATTTCTTACATCACGGACTTGAAATTTAGAAGTGTTGGAGAACCTAAAGAGACGCACCTTGCTCTCTTTAGGGCACCTTAATATGCCAGTTTTTTTATTATTAATGTTGGTTGTGTTGTGTGTGATACGAAACAAAATACTAAGATGTGCGCCTTGCCATCTAAGTAGCAGTTCGTAATATATTTGTGTGTAGGTAAGTGTTGGGTTTCGACTCTTATCCTAACAAAGAAAGAAAAGAAATAAAGTTTTAGAAGATAGAATTTATTCTAATGTATAGTGTATTATACCAAGGAGGTGGACCACGCTCAATGCTGGTATCATTACGAGGCTTAATATAAGAATGTTTTTCAACATTTACAAAAATGAAACTCTATGCTATCAAGGAAGTGGACCACGCGCAATGCTGGTATCACTACGAGAGTAGTATCGAGTTTAATAAGAGTCTAACTCTCCTTCCAATCTTCCATCCTTATATTACCTTACATACTATTCTTAATTGCTAGTCGTTATTTTATACTAAAATCCATCTATCGGTTGTACCTATAAACAAAAATTCTTTTATTACAATAATAAATAATAATTTTTAAATAATTATTATTTATTATTTACAAGTATCGCAACTTTACAAAAATGCTTTAAATCCATTAATAATTTGTTTAAATTTTCGTTTTGTACAAAAAATAAAAATAAAATTAAATTATTTATAATTTTTATTAATTTTAATAATTTTATAAGTAAACAATTTAATTTTATTCAAATAAATAAGTTTTCCCTTTGCCAAGATTTGAACTCGGTTGTTCAGTATGACAAGCCTATACATTAACCGTTACGCTGTCACTTATTTGCTTCTTCTATATGTTATATATATATAGATATATGGGTGGTTTTCTGTGACATCGAAGATGAAAAAAATAAATATTGCTATAACTGTGGGAATATGTTTTAGAGGTATCCAGTAGTTCTCCTGAATTTTTTCAGATTTTTTCTTGGCCAATAATAAGCCAAGAATAAGCTAACCCAAGCCATTCGAAAGCTCGCGAAAAATGTGAACTTTTGAGAGGTGTTAGATTAAAATCGATTATGGTGTGGTAGCCTTTTTTTTGATATTCAATATGTCCGGGTATTCTATCTCTTCGAGATTTTAAAAGTAAGATATGTAACCAGGGTAGATAAGTTCTAAAGATTAATTTAAACAAAAGTTGTTTGTAATGTTTTTTTCAAAAAATCAACAGATTTTGAGATAAATGGCTTTAAAAATAGAAATTTTTATAAAAAATTGAAAAATATCCACTTTTCATGGTCGAATAACTCTTAAGCAAATTATTTTTAACACTTAAATTTTTTTTGTATGTTCTGGAAGATGTTTCCAGCCTGTTCTCAAATTTTGGAGTGATTTAAAATTTTCATCGTACCACTTGACGTGAAATAGCCCATATATGTGTATATATATGTATGTATGTATGTGGGTGTGTGTGCGTGCGGCGGAATATTTATATAATATATATATTTTAAAATTGTTTTTTCAAGAATACATTATATGTATTTTTTCCGTGCGCAAAAAAAAGTTGTGAACATAACATGAAAGAATGTGTATTTGTTTACTCATTCTTGATAAAACTCATAAAATTTTTAAACATATACTCAATAATAATAACGGATCTAAAATTCAATGTAATGATTTAAATACAGATGCAAAATTATTTGAAGATGAAATAAATATTACACAGTATAACATACACTTTTCCAAATATCTATATGTGAAATATAAAATAAATTAAAAATTGAATACATTAATTATTGCGTTTTTAAGATAATTCTATTATAAATAGTAATGGCAAAAGAAAATTCAAATTTTAACAGTGGCAATATAAAATACGAATTACATTTCAAAAGTTTTTCGAAAACTATTAATTTAGGAGCATTTAATTTAAATATTTTTTAAATTAATATTTCAAAATTGTATGGATATATAAGTGTGTAGATAATTTATATTTATATAACACAATATTTTAAATAAACAAGTATGTATTTATTAGAAACAGAAGGATATTTAAGAAATGAATTTGTTTATAATAATCAAAATAAATATTTGGGCTCTGCATAGTAAAAATAAATTGGATATAATTATGGATTAAAACGCAAATTTTGAAAGAGGGTGCAAATTACGAATCACGGGAGAAATGGAAGAAACAGGTTTTTATTTATATAGCGCTAAAATTTTATAAATAATTCTTTAAAACTAATACAAAAATTAATTTAATTAAGAAGAAAGTTTTATTACTCTAAAAGTACAAAATATTAATGACATAGAACTTTTGGCGATGATCGTTCGTCATTAAATAAATTAATTTTAGGAGTTGAAGTTTTATTTATAACCGTTTAAAATAATCCAAAATTTTAATAAGTTGTTAACTAAAATACTACAATTTAGTAAGTATATGTACTTTACTATTTTTGGTAAGTTAATTTTTCATTAACATTTATAATTATTAAAATATAAATGTAAGCTTTATGAGAATTCATATAGTTTAAAATTTACAGTTAACATTTAATATGTCTCTATTTTTTTTATTATTTTTATTCGGATTTCATTGTACTAAATTTTGGTAAACTTTTATTTATAAATTATAATAACTATAGCAATACCTCCAAGGTGTTGTGTGAATCTGTTTAATTTTTAAGGTGTCCATGATAGTGAAAAAATAATACAATTTAAAACATTATTTTAAATAAATTAATTACGAAAAACCTTTTTCGAAATTAAAAATAGGGGTTGGCGCGCGAAGCGCGCAGGGGGCGAGTCCCTATGTACTATATATATATATTATATACTATATATTTTTTTTTTTTTTTTAAACAATTTGTTCTGGAGACGACAGCGTGGGTAGTGTAAATTATTTGAAAGGTTTTTTTTAAATTGTATTTTTAAATTGTATTATTAAAATTATTGTTTTTAATGTGAGAATAAACGTGATGTGTTGAATTTTTATAGATTTGATATGTAATAATATTCCGAAGAGAGTGGCTTTTGCGAGATCACACGAGTGATATGTTGTTTTTTGAGTTTTGGTTTGAATTTGGTGAGTGTATGAATTGTTTTGTGGACATCGATTTAAATGTTTCACTGTTTGTATTAATCTATATATATCCTGTATTTACTAATTTTTAGCCTTGAAAAGGGACGGTGAAAAACGTCCGAAACGTCCGGCATATATGTAACTTAACTTAACATCTATTAACACCATTGGTTGTGATGATCAATAAAGACACTTTTTACTATAAACAACAAAAAAATGTTTATATATTTCAGGTCCCTGTCCAAGCACCATATTTTTATGTGACGTACACATTTCTTACATCACGGACTTGAAATTTAGAAGTGTTGGAGAACCTAAAGAGACGCACCTTGCTCTCTTTAGGGCACCTTAATATGCCAGTTTTTTTATTATTAATGTTGGTTGTGTTGTGTGTGATACGAAACAAAATACTAAGATGTGCGCCTTGCCATCTAAGTAGCAGTTCGTAATATATTTGTGTGTAGGTAAGTGTTGGGTTTCGACTCTTATCCTAACAAAGAAAGAAAAGAAATAAAGTTTTAGAAGATAGAATTTATTCTAATGTATAGTGTATTATACCAAGGAGGTGGACCACGCTCAATGCTGGTATCATTACGAGGCTTAATATAAGAATGTTTTTCAACATTTACAAAAATGAAACTCTATGCTATCAAGGAAGTGGACCACGCGCAATGCTGGTATCACTACGAGAGTAGTATCGAGTTTAATAAGAGTCTAACTCTCCTTCCAATCTTCCATCCTTATATTACCTTACATACTATTCTTAATTGCTAGTCGTTATTTTATACTAAAATCCATCTATCGGTTGTACCTATAAACAAAAATTCTTTTATTACAATAATAAATAATAATTTTTAAATAATTATTATTTATTATTTACAAGTATCGCAACTTTTACAAAAATGCTTTAAATCCATTAATAATTTGTTTAAATTTTCGTTTTGTACAAAAAATAAAAATAAAATTAAATTATTTATAATTTTTATTAATTTTAATAATTTTATAAGTAAACAATTTAATTTTATTCAAATAAATAAGTTTTCCCTTTGCCAAGATTTGAACTCGGTTGTTCAGTATGACAAGCCTATACATTAACCGTTACGCTGTCACTTATTTGCTTCTTCTATATGTTATATATATATATAGATATATGGGTGGTTTTCTGTGACATCGAAGATGAAAAAAATAAATATTGCTATAACTGTGGGAATATGTTTTAGAGGTATCCAGTAGTTCTCCTGAATTTTTTCAGATTTTTTCTGGGCCATTATTTTAAGTTACAGAGAGTGAAAGTTGACATTTTAGCACTTTTTTGCATTATATGCCCATTTTCCTGAATTTTTAGCTCCCAGGGGATGCATTTTTCACTAAAAACATAAGTATGACTTTTTTTGTAAAATTTTCCGAACTTTTCATTAAAAATACTTCTAAAGACATAAATGTATGCTGTCACACTCTTGTAAGCCATTTAAACCTTAAATAGTGAAAATCAGCAATTCTGCTCCGGACTCTGGTCGAAGACATCTTTTATTTATTTTTATTTTTTTCTGGTAACCTAATACTGTCTAAAAGATGTCTTCGACCAGAGTCCGGAGCAGAATTGCTGATTTTCACTATTTAAGGTTTAAATGGCTTACAAGAGTGTGACAGCATACATTTATGTCTTTAAAAGTATTTTTAATGAAAAGTTCGGAAAATTTTACAAAAAAAGTCATACTTATGTTTTTAGTGAAAAATGCATCCCCTGGGAGCTAAAAATTCAGGAAAATGGGCATATAATGCAAAAAAGTGCTAAAATGTCAACTTTCACTCTCTGTAACTTAAAATAATGGCCCAGAAAAAATCTGAAAAAATTCAGGAGAACTACTGGATACCTCTAAAACATATTCCCACAGTTATAGCAATATTTATTTTTTTCATCTTCGATGTCACAGAGAACCACCCATATATATATCTTATCTTACTGCTTATCTTATCTTACTATTATATAAAGAGGAAGCGTTTGTTTGTATGTGCGCAAAAATCTCAAAAAGTACACAATTGATTGTAACGAAATTGTAACTGTAGTTTCTTTATGTAATATGAAGTGTCATAGGCTATATTGCATATAAAAAATCGTTTTGCTTCATTGTTAAAAAAAATAAAAGTTTTTACACTTGCAGGATGCACGGTAGTTCAGGCGCTGGCCGATAGGTGGCTGACGGTCTGGCGCTGCACGCGACAAATTTATCGCTACTTAGTACATATGTATCAGCCGGGCTCGGTTGTTCGTGGATTTCCACCACGCAACCTACAACTTAAAATCGGGGTTCCAATAATACTATTGCGCACTATAAATCCTCCAAAATTGTGTAATGGTACGCGGTTACAAATTAAAGTCATGCGAAATAATATTATTGAAGCGACTATTCTTACAGGCCCAGCGGCAGGAGAAATTGCTCTTATACCCCGCATACCAATTATGATCCCTACTGATTTACCATTTTAATTTAAGTGACTTCAATTCCTAATTAAGGTATCGTTTGCTATTACAATTAATAAGGCTCAAGGTCAGACATTTCAATACGTTGGAATTGATTTGCGATCTGATTGTTTTTCACACGGTCAATTGTATGTTGGTTTGTCAAGAACAGGTACATCAGAAAATCAATTTCTTTTATTACCAAAAAGTTCACAAACAAAAAATGTTGTCTATCGTGAAGTTCTTTAAAAACATTATTTAAAACCAATGAAAACTGAAATATGGTAAACCTATCTTTATGCTATTTTCTAATATTTCGAGTTCTATGCAATTACAGAGCGGGCGAAGCCGCAACGGGGGATGCTAGTATATATATATATATATAGACACAATTAACGATTAAAAAATTTGTAATGCTTTAAAAACAAATAAATAATATACAGCCACTGATTATACACAATGACTTGTACCCTTAAGAGACTAAAGCCCCGTTCCCCTTTTCGCTTAAGTTTTAACGCGTAAACAAGCCTTCGAATTTCAGTTTATCGAAAAAATATAAAAAAACTTACGCGACTCAATCTTAAACGGAAAATGTATACAATAAATCAACTGGATCTGGTTCTTTTTACTTTAACGGATTATACAAAAGTTAAAAATAAAGCATAATATGTGACTTTTGCTTTAGCCAACCCTTAATCTAACAAAGCATCGAAATTACTTATTTTTGGTAATATATGGACATCGAACAATCTAAGTTGACTTACTTTTGAATTGACGTTAAATTGCTTCATAGTCGCATACTTTCTTTGAATTAATATTTAATGTGAATGATGTACGATGTATCCCTCTTCAAGTTGCGATCTACATCTGTTGCAACGGTACAGCGGTTCCCATCGTGGTTAAACATCGATAATCTTTCTTTTTATACAAAAAACGAATAGTTTCACGGCGTTACATACATTTTCTGCTCATGTAGAAAACCGGTTGCTATTCTTATCCTTTATATAAAATGAGCGCGCGATCTTCTCGAAAAGGCATCTCAAATCTCGATATCGCGTGTTTTGTTATAAAAAAAACAGATTAGAGGTTAAAACAGCACCAAAGACAGAACAGTAAACGTCGGCGCGCTACGCGCGCCTCGATCATCTAGTATTACATTAAAATTCCCTGCGATAAATAATAGAATATATAATAAAGAAATAATTGATAGTCATTTGATATTTAAAGAGGTTAAGAAGTGATTGATTTTTGCGACTTACTTGTTTTAAAAATTTGTAAAGCTTAAATCAAAATGGATACGAGTGGTACCATTCAAAGGCAGCTCAAGGAAGTCACGTTTGATAAAAGAGGAGATGAAACATATTTAAAGTTGTTATTGGAAGTTGATAATTCGCTCTCCATTTTTGTATATATTTCGTTACTTATTTTTTATATCGAAGGTGGGAGCCAGAGGTTTTTTGTAAGAAAACAAAAAACTTACATATTACTGCAATATAAACTTTATTGCGACGTTTCGCTGACTTGGTTTGTCTGCCTCATCAGGCAATGCCTATATAGAATACATACTAAACATACATAAGAATCCACTTTTACATAACAACTTAAACATAGTAAATACATACAAAAAATACAAAAATAAAACAAAACTCACATGGCGCTTATTAACATTTACTTCGTGTCGTTAACATTTGTATATCATGCGATGTGTTCAACAGGGCAATAGCAGACTTTAAACTTTTCGCTTTACAATATATCAGTCAGGGCTAATTAAATTAAGACTTAATAGCTATCAGATTTTCTTAGAATTGTCAAAAGCGGTTTGTAAATATTACTCAAGGAAAGGGCATCTTCTTTTCTGTTAATACTATTCTTATTTAAATTAATATGAATCATCTCTGAAATAATTCGTTTTCGATACAAAGGTTCCCGGTCAATAATTTTGGTATTATTCCAGTCAAAATCATGGTTGTTATTTTTTATATGTAGAGATACAACTGTTTCTTTGTTATCAAACTTTTTGTGTTCTTTGATGCGATCGTTTAATTTCCTCTTTGTCTCACCAACATAAGACGCTGTACAAGATTTACAGTTAAATTTATAAACTACCTATAGTTTATACATTTAACTGTAAATCTTGTACAGCGTCTTATGTTGGTGAGACAAAGAGGAAATTAAACGATCGCATCAAAGAACACAAAAAGTTTGATAACAAAGAAACAGTTGTATCTCTACATATAAAAAATAACAACCATGATTTTGACTGGGATAATACCACAATTATTGACCGGGAACCTTTGTATCGAAAACGAATTATTTCAGAGATGATTCATATTCATTTAAATAAGAATAGTATTAACAGAAAAGAAGATGCCCTTTCCTTGAGTAATATTTACAAACCGCTTTTGACAATTCTAAGAAAATCTGATAGCTATTAAGTCTTAATTTAATTAGCCCTGACTGATATATTGTAAAGCGAAAAGTTTAAAGTCTGCTATTGCTCTGTTGAACACATCGCATGATATACAAATGTTAACGACACGAAGTAAATGTTAATAAGCGCCATGTGAGTTTTGTTTTATTTTTGTATTTTTTGTATGTATTTACTATGTTTAAGTTGTTATGTAAAAGTGGATTCTTATGTATGTTTAGTATGTATCCTATATAGGCATTGCCTGATGAGGCTGACAAACCAAGTCAGCGAAACGTCGCAATAAAGTTTATATTGCAGTAATATGTAGATTTTTTGTTTTCTTACAAAAAACCTCTCGCTCCCACCTTCGATATAAAAAATAAGTAACGAAATATATTTAAAGTTGATTCACCCGTACCTCTGTGGATTACCAATTGATGATCGACTTCAATATCGGATTCAATTCATCGATATGCTTAAGGCATATCTAAAGCCACAGCAAAAGGATGCAGTAAAAGTAGACAATGAAAATTCAGCAGAAGATGATGTGATACTAATAGAGGATTAACAATTGCTTAATGTGTGCATATATATATATATATATATATATATATATATATTTTGAATAAATTATTGTAAAATTACGTTTGCTTTTTTACTTATTTTGTGTATTGACCCCGGTTTAATAAATTTATTTAAATTTAAAGCATTAACTTAGATATTACATCCCCATTAATGCATACAATTTATTAAATTTAAGTGATAAAGTTAGGTATATAATTAAAGAAAAAATCAGTTAAATTGAAACACAGTATAAAATTTATTTATAGCAAATACCTAAAATTTATATAAAATATAAGTAGCTAAATATGTGTCAAATGTGATGACTGTTGTTCTTTCTATCGTATAAAAAGTTATTTAGTTTAATATCTCTGCGAATAATGTTCTTACAGAAAATTTATTGTGTCTCACAAAGGGCAAGTCAAAAATAGCTAACCGGAACCGGAACTCACAAAAGGCATGTCAAAAACAACGAACCGGAACCGTAACTGTTTAAACATAATCTCATTCTAACAACATGATCTTGACCGCTGCAAAAAAATTAAAAATATTAACCCAATATCTAGAAAATAAATTTGAATTTATTGCTCAACTACATTACTCATAATTCACCAACAAAACTTATATCAAACGATTATTTATGTAATGACATACGACAGTGAGAGGCATGTTTTTCACATAACGTTATAACATTATAATAATATATATACATTACTGAAAACTGCTTTATTACTAATAAGTATTTTTATTACAATTTTTTAGATAATATTTTTTAAATATAATACTTTATTTTTCAATTTTTATTTCATTGTTATTCATACAGGCTTATTTATAAAAAATTGAATAAGTATTTTCCTTTCAACCGTACCACTTCCAGTGAAGACTTCATATCCTTCATCAATGTTTAAATCATCTATCTCCCGATCATCTGTTTGAAGAACCTTCTTTAACCAGTTGAGGCGTTACAGCAGTGGTAGGCTTCTCTTGGTCAATTATTACATTGTGTAAAATGCAAGCAGTTTTTACTATTAGTTCTGTTTTTTCTGGTGAGAATTCTATAGGTTATAAAAAATTCTAAATTTCTGACACAGTCGTCCAAACGTGCATTTTACACAAACTCTCGCTCTGGATAATCGTTTATTAAAAATCTTTTCTTGGTCTGACAGACCTCGACCTGGATAAGGTTTCATTAAATTTTTACTTAAAGGATAGGTGTCATCACCAATTAAAAAATAAGGCATAATTGTGCTACTGTCGTAAAGCTCATCATCCTCTGGCAGTTTTATCTTTTTCATTTTTAATGCTTTCTAAAGCGAACTGTGCCTGAACGTGGTCGCGTCATGTTGATGTCCATAACCGCCAACGTCAATGGCAACAAATTTGTATCGGTCATCGGCAACAGCTTGCAGCGTAATGGAAAAAATTTGTTTATAATTATAATATAAAGAACCCGAATGAGCTGGCTTTGTGATCTCTATATGACGGACATCAATTGATCCCACGTAGTGTGGCATATCCCAGAGTAAGTAATAGTCTTGAGCTATGTCCATTAATACACCCCTCATCAAAATTATCACAACAAGATTTTTCACAGAAAAATTACCATTTTTTAAATGCTTGTAGCTCGGTCAAGTTTCATCGTATTGAGATAATTTTTTTTTGTTTTGTAGGGAATTTTGTGCACTTTGAGGAAAAAATAATGCCTAATAGCTGCGAGATAATGCCACATTGCTATGTCTTAATCAGGCCTACCAACTTCTTTTTCTTAAACAACGCAATAGTTTGCACGTTTACCTGGATTACCAAAAATTTTTTTTCAAAAAACAACAAATACCACTTTAAAGTAGACTTTTTAACGAGTATTTTAAAAAAAAGTCGACCCTCTACGACTTTTTTTGACCGAGTTATGCCATTTCAAAGATCTTCCTATGTTTTAGTCAAATACCGCCAATATCAGCATTACCCAATGCGTACTGCGAGGAGGTTGTTGGTCGGACTTACGCATCATTGTGGCCCTGAAAAGGGCCGATTGTGTGAACCGTTTCTTACTTTAGGGACCCCGCGGCTCGTCACTTCCGCTGTATTTTTTGACTCCAAACCCTATACGCCTGAGGCCTTTAATACCGTGTATTGCCACCTCGGTGACGAATTACCTCTGTTACGCGTTCTTGCATATTAATGCATGTCCTAATTGAATTTTGAGGTATCTCGTGCCAAATTTGATTAAGAATTCTTTCAAGTTCTTGGAGGTTAGCAGGAGGTCTCTCTAGGTTACGTAATCGCCTACCCATCATGTCCCACATATGCTCTGTAGGATTGAGACCGGGGCTATTAGCAGGATGATGGCAATATCTCTACGTTGTTTTCTTCCAAGTACGTACGAGTTATCCTTGCAGTATGAGGGCGTGCATTATCCTGCATCAAGATGAAATTACGGCCCCTTTGCTGACGTCCCGCTGCTAATCCGGGAGGTGGGATAACCACTAATAAGTTTGATCGATGGTTCATTGATATTCCACCCCATACCATAACGGATCCTCCACCTAAAGCTCGAGTTGGATCAACATGATTTGATGCAAAACGTTCTCGTCTACGACGCCAAATCCGGATCCTAGCATCGTTTCCGTAAAGACAAAATCGAGATTCATCTGTAAAAAATACATGTCTCCACTCTCTAGCTGTCCAATGTCGATAATTACGGGCGTAATTTAGACGAGCTCGTCGGTGAACTGCTTCTAAATTAGGCACTCTAGCACGAATTCGTAATCTCAAACCCCTTTCGTGAAGGCGTCTCCTTATTGTGTGATCGCTAATTCGTCTGCCTGGTAAAGCATTATTCCCAATTTGTCGCGCAACTTGCCTTGGATTGCGTAGGGCCTCATTAACAATGTTGCGATCTTTTCGAATCGTAGTAATCCTATGTCGACCTTGGCCAGGCCTCCGGCGATAAGAACCTGTTTCTTCATACCGACTAAAAACACGTGACACCGTTGAGCGATGAATCCCCATTCTTCTGGATATATCGCTTTGACTCAGTCCCGCTTCTAGCAGGGCAACAATTTGAGCAGATTGGATTTCAGTAAGCCGAGGCATTTTGATTAAGAATATGTTATTGTAATTTTTAGTTGCTATGTTTTCTGTATAGCAAAATTAATGCTGAATGAGCTTTCCCCTTAATTTTTAACCAGTTTCCCGGCGTAAATTTTTGCTTTATTTTTTAATTGATTTGTTGGTAGAGTTGATAATTTTACCGAGAGTATGGAGATGCATTGTTAAATGTACCGAAAATGTAGAGGTGTAATTTTAAATAAAGTTACACTTTTCATGGGTTAATTTAAAAAAAATAACGAATAGAAATGTGGTTTCTTTGTTTATGAGGTTTTAAGATAGCTCTCGGGGCACGAATTTGTTTTAAATGTAACCTGATAATTTAGGAGTAGTTGCTATTAGGATTCATGCTATCCTGAAAGAACACATAATCCCTACAAAACAAAAAAGATTATCTCAATACAATGAAAATTGATTAAATTACAAGCATTTGAAACATGGCCATTTTTCGAATGCTTGTAATTCGATCAATTTAATCGCATTGAGATATTTTTTTTTGTTTTGTAGGGGATTCAGACCGCGGGGTCCTTAATGTAAGAAACGGTTCACACAATCGGCCCTTTTCAGGGTCATAATGATGCGTAAGTCCGACCAACAACCTCCTCGCAGTACGCATCGGGCAATGCTGATGTTGGCGGTATTTGACTAAAACATGGGAAATTCTTTGAAATGGCATAACTCGGTCAAAAAAAGTCGTAGGGGGTCGAATTTTTTTTTAAATACTCGTTAAAAAGTCTACTTTAAAGTGGTATTTGTTGTTTTTTGAAAAAAATTTTTTGGAAATCCAGGTAAACGTGCAAACTATTGCGTTGTTTAAGAAAAAGAAGTTGGTAGGCCTGATTAAGACATAGCAATGTGGCATTATCTCGCAGCTATTAGGCATTATTTGTTCCTCAAAGTGCACATAATTCCCTACAAAAAAAAAATTATCTCTATACGATGAAAATTGACCGAGCTACAAGCATTTAAAAAATGGTAATTTTTCTGTGAAAAATCTTGTTGTGATAATTTTGATGAGGGGTGTATATCCGTGTTAGGTACGGGCATGTGTAAGGGACACAACTTGCTCCATAAAGCTGTACATGTGTCATTAATTAAATAACTAATAGTTGATTTTCCCATTGCAAATGAAAAAGATAAGTCACTATACGATGCACTAGTTGCTAAAAATCTGCAAAAAAAATAATAAACTTACAACAAATTGAAAAAGCTTTAAGTATAATACCGATTAGAAAATTTATAGTGGGTGGGTTATAGGGTTTTTTTGGATTTTATTATTTATATTTTTTCAATTTGGTAATCGTAACTGTCGAAAAACGATTACTTACTTTTTATCAATAAAATACCATTTTTTTAGTCATCAAATTTACCAATACAATTGTTTATTTGAAGTTTAAAATAAACCATATGTAAATTTGTGTAAGTTGCTTTTACACTCAAGCAAGTACAAAATATTTACAGATTTATGATAAATATATCTACTTAAGTTAAATATTGCTTTTATTTATATTAGTATAGTTAATATTTTTATACGTTTAATTACTACCAACGTGCCGCAATAAACAAGTAGTGAATAAGTAAAAAAACATCACCTTGCGTCTATTTAATTAGCTTTCTATTTATATATATAATTAGTTTCAGTGTAACCACCGTCAAAATAAACCTATTTTTTACTACTTTTAACGTGCCTGAATTGCAGGTTGACAGAAACTAAAGCGCAAGTTTACTTGCAAAAACTAAATTGTAGAAATATAAAAGGATGAGTTTATGATTTTGGCAGGAAACAAATGAAAGCATAGAAAATTGTTTGTTTTCAGAAACCTTATTAGTATTGCACAAATATTACGAAAAGGAAAAGTTACTTAAATATAATAATAATAATAATAATAATAATAATAATAATAATAAGCCGCGCGGGGTGTCCTGTCCCCGTATGCGGCGCGTCCCCCGGATGGCGGATGGGGGAATGCTCGTCACTCTAGCGTGAAGGGTAGAGGCGAAATAAAATAATCTCCGTGGACCAAACAGTACAACTAGAAGTATGAGCAAGCGAGATGAAAACATACTACCCCAAGCGGGCAACTCCAAACTAGGAGTGAATCCCGTCGTCGGTTCCGATCGGGTGAAAGCCCCGGTGGCCGGCGCTGGCCTCATGGATTTTGGGGGAGGCCACAAACCGCTTAGTTCTAACATCACGTCAGAGAAGGGGTCCTCGAAAGAAAACCCCCAACAGCAGCCGCTATCCCAGATGCTGAGTCTTGCTTCTGCAAGCAGGTTACGAAGCGGCAGCGTTACCAGCATTGGTAGCGCCATCAGCGGCATCTCTGCCTATAGCAGAGAATCTCAAGAGGAGATAGAAGTGTTCCGTAAGGAATACAAGAAGGTGGAGAAGGCGCAGGAGGAGATCGACTCCACTTACGACCATCTGAAAAAAGAACTTCAGGCAATGTTGGCAGCTTGTGCAAAGCAGCCTAACATTTCCATGGTCGTCAAAACAGGGCTGAAAACCGTAGACGCTCTTGTACAAGAGCTCTACGGGAAAACGAAGAAGATGTCTTTAGCAGTCGATGATTACAAGTGCCAAGTCGAGGATTATCGAGTTGGCCACGAGAATCGTCGACGGCCTAAGAGAAGAGGCATCATTGCTAAAGCCGTCATCGCGGCTACAGCCAAGATACAGGCTCAAAAGAGGAGTAGGGAGGGCCCTCAAAGCCCACCCGAGGCCTCTAAAACCCGTCAGAAGAAGAAACCTCGCAAGGAGGTGCCACCACCTGGTAAGGACAAGGAGCAATCCAAGTCCAAGCCTGTGGTGGAAAAGAAGAAGCCGACGGTTAAGTCGGGACAGGCGCCTCTTGACAGGAGAAAGCGCCAGAAGGCGCCGGTATCCACCCTGGTGGTCACAATCGCGAGGAACCGAACGTTTGCTGAAGTTCTGGGGAAGCTCCGAAAGGAAGTGAATCCGGACGACAGTGGCGCGCAGGTTCTAAGTGTGCGGCCCACAGGGCGGGGGGACGTCCTGCTTCGGCTAGGCAAAAAAACCGATGCGGCAGTATTCGCGGAGAAAGTGCGTACTGCTACCCAAGGAATGGGTGAAGTTCGAGTCCGAGATCGAAAGGTTACCCTTGAGATCAGAGACCTGGACGCTCTCACAACGAGGGACGAAGTGGTGGCAGCCCTAAATAAAGTGCTTACTTCTTCGCCTGAGGGCCGAGAGGTGACGCTTTTGGGCCTAAACCGCAGTCAACAGAAGATAGCCATCGTGAAGCTGGATCACGAGAGCGCTGACAAGCTGAAGTCGATGCGGCATCTCTGCGTCGGCTTCGTAAGCTGTCGCGTTCGGGATCGAGTCTTGGTCGAGAGGTGCTATCGGTGCCTAGACTTCGGCCACACGAAACGAAATTGTAAGGGAGTGGACAGGTCCTCGTCGTGCTACAAGTGCGGCGAGCCTGGACACAACCTTAAGAATTGCAAGAGCGCTCCCAAATGCTTTCTTTGTCCATCAAAGGATGCTGAGGGAGTGTCTCACGTGGCGGGGTCCGGAGCCTGTGCCACCTTTAGGCGCGCGCTCGATACCGCCAGAAAGGCCCCTTCACGATAAGTGGCAGACTCATCGAGGGAGGAAAGAAGAAACAGGACCGACCGAATTGACGCATGTCACAAGACACGCCTCCCAGCTTGAAGTAATGTGAAAAACAGTTCCGGGCTGGGCAGGTGAAAGCGTTGGGTTTGGAGTTTTAGCCGGTAAGAATCCGGCACTGGCGACGAGTGCGGACCCTCGTCGTCGTCTTATGTAAGATTTCTCCAGTTTCCTACGAAAAAAAAAAAAAAAAAAAAAAAAAAATAATAATAATAATAATAATAATAATAATAATAATAATAATAATAATAATAATAATAATAATAATAATAATAATAATAATAATAATAATGAGGGACCGACGTCTCACATACGAGACCACTGACGGACGAAAAGACAGACGAATAACTGCAGGAGTCGCCCAGGGATCCATTCTGGGGCCAGACTTCTGGAACGTACTGTATGACAGTCTTCTCCGAATGGAGATGCCGACGGACACATCCCTCGTCGCTTACGCTGACGACGTTGCGGCCATTATCGTGGCCCGTGACACACACCTGATCCAGCTAAAGCTGAACCAGGTTATGCGGCGGGTGACTGAATGGATGAAAGACCACGGACTGCAAATTGCGTTACAAAAGACAGAACTTGTGCTTCTAACTAGACGAAGAATCGACACGGGGATACCGTTGACAGTCGGACGCGAATGCGTGGTAGTCCGAGACGAGGTTAAGTATCTAGGGGTGACTTTGGATACGAAACTGAGTTTCTGGCCTCACATACGCACGGTGACTAAAAAGGCACAAGAAAAGACAAAAGCCTTGAGCAGACTCATGGCTAATACGAATGGACCGAGACCGAGTACTCGACGACTACTCATGAGCGTTACCCACTCGATCATGCTATATGGGGCGGAAATCTGGGCGGACGCGTTACACGTTAAGAGACGGGCGAAAGCGATGACTAGCGTACAGCGGGTGGGCGCGTTAAGAATCACGTGCGCGTACAGAACGGTGTCTGAAAACGCCGTTCTTGTTATCGCAGGCGTGATTCCGATCGACCTACTCGCGACGGAACGAAAGCGCATATACGATCGAAGCGCGGACACGGGACGGGTCGACGCTGCGACAGACGAACGTACGAAAACAATGGAACTCTGGCAAACACGGTGGACAAATACCCAACAGGCGCGATGGACACGTAGACTTATCCCTGCGGTTGCCCCGTGGAAGGGGAGAAAGCACGGTGAGGTAGACTTCTATCTCACCCAATTTTTCTCTGGACACGGATACTTCCGCGGCTATCTACACAAGATGGGCAGACTTGCTTCACCTGAATGTAAGTACTGCGGATGGGTCTACGATGACGCTGATCATACGTTCTTCGCCTGTAGGCGATGGGCAGATCAACGTCAACGACTTGAAATGGACATAGAAGCGATCACGCCGGAAAACGTGACGAGACTTATGACGACGAACGCGGACAACTGGCGCCTGATCGCAAATTACGTTACGAATGTATTGCGGAGCAAAAATGCAGATGGATGTCTGACAGCCGCCCAGTCTGAAGTAATGTGAATAACAGTTCCGGGCTGGTGTCGGTGCGAACAGAGATATGTGGGTTTAGTGGGTATTAGTAGTTTGCTCCTACTGAGTCCCACACTCGGTGGACTGTCCGCTTTTGCGAGGGGGTGGATAGTTTGCCGGTTGTGCGTAAAATGTCATTACCACAGACTCCAAAAAAAAAAAAAATAAATAATAATAATAATAATAATAATAATAATAATAATAATAATAATTCCGGGAACCTCCCTGTTGGAGGGTAGAGCACTTTTCCATGCTACCGGACGCGTCCACAGGTTGCGGATAGTGGAACGGCCAGAGAGAGTAGTGGTCATAGGAGACTATAACCAGTCTCTCTGGTCAGTCGCTAATACACTGAATAAGCGACCGCGGACAGTGGGATACAAACGCAGCTAATAGTGGTAAGTTGTTGTTTTTTACACCTACTCATACACCAAACACACATACACTTCCGCTCGATTTAGCTGAGCCCATGTGCAGTAGGAAGCTCTATAAACGGGCATTTTCCAAGCGGGATATAATTGAAAGGTGGCTCTATAAACGAGACCGACCTGTGTGAATGGGGAGAACCCTATAAACGGGTGTGCTCCGAGCGTGGCATGACTGCACTGGGTTCTATGCTGGAGAGAGCGGAGACATAGCAGGTGTTATCAGCTGGGTGGCGGAGCGATCAACAGGGAGCTTTCTCGTGGCTGCAGGCTCGTTCACTTTGGAGGGTGCTGCCGTTAACACCAGTATCGCACTCCTGGGCCGCCACTAGTTCTTGGGCCCGAACCCGGCTTAGCCAGCATGGGAGGCTGCCCTTTGCAGTGGTAAACGTCGGAAACGGCGCAAATCTCGCTTCTCGTAGTAATGCCGACTGGCGATCGGGTGGGATCTTGCTGCGAGTCGTGGGGGAGGAACGGTCGATGCCACCGGACTGTAGGGGAGCTAAGTTATCGGGACAGCTCAGGACGGATCGTGCAAGCCACCGCCTGGTGACTATCTGACCACTTTACACAAACACACACATAGGGGGGATGGGGATAAATAAAGAAAATAATAAAAATGACAAGTTCAATAACAATTGCAGGTACCAGAGTGCTGCCTGCGCCATCCGACTCAGGAGAGTCACGGGGGCTTCCCAGCTCCCCCATCACGCCGGTAGGTAACCTGGCTGGCGTGGCGGTAACTGCTTCAGGAAAACTCGCACGACACATCGGAGGGTCGCCAACTAGTTGGGAGGCTGCAGAGAGCAAACTGTATGAACAATTGCTCAACATACGCAGCAGCCTAGCTAGAATGACCGAGAGAACAAACGTCCAAAAGAATGTTAGTCGCGTCATAACAGGCGGAATGAGCGAGATAAATGAATCGGTCGAAGTCGCGTTGTATGAATTGCAACGAATGAAATTGCTCCGCAAGTCGACAACGAACATCAACGACGTATGTATGGCTGAGTCCACACCTCAGCAAAAACAGAAACGGAAAAGGGAAAAACAAACCCCCACACCAGAAAAGAACGTCGCGGAAACGCAAGAAGTACCCCAAACAGAGACTTGGTCGACGGTCGTCCAAAAAAAGAAAAAAAAAAGGACGGCAGCGGCTACTACACGGACGGACTGCTACCTGGGCAATCCACCGCTCACCAAAACCGGCAGTCAGATCGGCCAAAGCCCACACAGGGCAGAAGCACGATTTTGATCAAACCGGCGGAGGGGCAGACGTATGAGGATGTGTTACAAACCATACGTCTGAAGGTGGATCCTACAAAGACCAAGACGGACGTACGACAGATACGAAAAAGAAAGCAGGGTGGGGTTTTGCTGCGACTCGGCAAACAGGAGACGCGGCAAGATTTCCAACAGACCTTGTAGGTCGCCCTCGGAGAAAAAGCCCAGGTAAAGGACCTGACAGCTACGATAACGCTGGAGTTTCTCGACCTGGACAGTGTCACGACTGAAAAAGACGTTACGGACGCTATCAACCGCGAACTCGGGGACAGCGCAGAAAGAAGGGTGCACGTCTTTGGATCCAACGCCCGAGGCTTGGCCCTTGCGGTATGCGATTTCGACGCAAGGAACGCGACCGAGATCCTTAAAAAAGGAAGAATAAAAATCGGTTGGGTTAACTGCCGCGTGAGACCTAGGCTTCGTGTACCTAGGTGCCACAAATGCCTCGGATACGGGCACATCAAAAAGGACTGTAAAGGACCGGACAGACACCGGTGCTGCTGGCGATGTGGCCGAGAGGGGCACGATGCACAGGCGTGCAAAAACACACCTGAGTGCTTCCTCTGTCCCAAGAAGGACAACAAGAGCCTCGCACACGTCGCTGGTTCAGGCGCGTGTGCAGCATTTAAGGCAGCACTGACAGCGACAAAGACCAAGACAATAAAATGCCGGTAACTGTTCTCCAATGCAATATAAATCGGAGTAGCGTGGCACACGCGCTGCTTCCTCAGATTGCGGGGGAGCTGGACGCAAACATCCTCGTCATCAGCGAACAGTACCGGGATTTAACACCGCCGAACTGGCTCGCTAGCAGCACGAGTACAGCGGCATTATGGGTGCGCGGGGAATGGGCAACGCGGATCATCGCGCGCGGATCCGGGAAGAGCTATGTTTGGGCAACGGTGGGCGATGTCACCTACGTCAGCGTCTACCTTAGCCCGAATTATAGCGCTCTCGAATACGCGGAAAAGCTGGATACTCTCGAAGACGCCGTGAGAGACATCCCCGGCAACAAAATCGTGGCGGGCGACTTCAACGCGCGCGCGGTCGAGTGGGGAATGCCCGAGACAAACAGACGTGGACGACTACTGTTGGAGATGGCCGCAAGGCTTGAACTGACAGTGGCAAATGAGGGAAATACGCCGACGTACAGACGACCCGGCTTCGGGGACTCTGTGCCCGATGTGACCCTTATTTCGGACAGGATGACACAAAGACTGAGAGCATGGAGAGTGATCGAAGACTACACAGCCAGCGATCACCAGTACATCTCCTTCGGTCTTATAGACGAATCGCGTACGAGCAGTACTCGGGTAACTCGTCCCCCTCGTTGGGACGTGAAACGGATAGACTTAGACAAACTCGACAGACAAATGACGCGCGGGGAACCACTGTCACAGGTGGAACCTCGCGGAATGACTAATCGCGGCAGGGCTGAAGCGCTTGTCGGGGAAACAACCCAGTTTCTTCAACAATTGTGTGAAGCCTCTATGCCGCGGAAACGTTACGCACGCAACAAACGAGAGACATACTGGTGGACAGCCGAGATCGCGGACATCCGACATAGTTGCCTAGCACTTAGACGGAAGGCCCAACGGGCTCGCGACCGACAAACCGCACTAATTTTCTCCGAGGAATACAAAAAGAGTAGGAGGCGTTTGCGGTACGCCATAAATAACAGCAAAAAAGAGTGCTGGCAAAGACTGACGGACGAGGTGGACTCGGATCCCTGGGGCGCGGGTCACAAGATCGTGACTCACCAACTGGGGAGACGGGTTCCACCGATAACTAAGGACGCAGAGATGATGGACAAGATCGTCGACGGTCTCTTTCCAACTCATCCCGTGAGGAGGGAGGAAACCGTGGAACGTACAAACGGAGAATGCCCTCTATTCACGAGTGCGGAGCTCGCCAGAGCTGCAAACTCGTTGAAACCTAACAAGGCACCGGGCCCTGACGGTGTGCCGTCGGAAATCTTACGTTTCGTCGTTTTGCGACGACCGTCAGTGCTCCTCGACACATTCAACGGGTGCCTGGTGGAGGGCGTTTTCAGCAGACATTGGAAAACGGCTCAATTGGTTCTCATTAGTAAAAATAAGGGGGACCCTGAGAATCCGTCATGCTACAGGCCACTAAGCCTACTTAACACGACCGGAAAACTGTACGAGCTATTGCTTAGACCAAGGCTTCTACAGTCGATAAAGGACGCAGGAGACTTATCAGACCGACAACACGGGTTTCGAAAAGGACGCTCAACCATCGGAGCGATAACCTTTGTAACAACCATTTTCAACAAGCATAACACAAGGTGCCACGCGACCAGGCCTCTGGTCTTACTGGCTACGCTGGACGTTAGGAACACCTTCAATTCGGCGAGGTGGGTGGATATCCTGGAAGCGCTGGAAACAGCATTCCGGGTGCCCGACTATCTTCTCTGGGTTGTAAGGGACTACCTGAGGGACCGACGTCTCACATACGAGACCACTGACGGACGAAAAGACAGACGAATAACTGCAGGAGTCGCCCAGGGATCCATTCTGGGGCCAGACTTCTGGAACGTACTGTATGACAGTCTTCTCCGAATGGAGATGCCGACGGACACATCCCTCGTCGCTTACGCTGACGACGTTGCGGCCATTATCGTGGCCCGTGACACACACCTGATCCAGCTAAAGCTGAACCAGGTTATGCGGCGGGTGACTGAATGGATGAAAGACCACGGACTGCAAATTGCGTTACAAAAGACAGAACTTGTGCTTCTAACTAGACGAAGAATCGACACGGGGATACCGTTGACAGTCGGACGCGAATGCGTGGTAGTCCGAGACGAGGTTAAGTATCTAGGGGTGACTTTGGATACGAAACTGAGTTTCTGGCCTCACATACGCACGGTGACTAAAAAGGCACAAGAAAAGACAAAAGCCTTGAGCAGACTCATGGCTAATACGAATGGACCGAGACCGAGTACTCGACGACTACTCATGAGCGTTACCCACTCGATCATGCTATATGGGGCGGAAATCTGGGCGGACGCGTTACACGTTAAGAGACGGGCGAAAGCGATGACTAGCGTACAGCGGGTGGGCGCGTTAAGAATCACGTGCGCGTACAGAACGGTGTCTGAAAACGCCGTTCTTGTTATCGCAGGCGTGATTCCGATCGACCTACTCGCGACGGAACGAAAGCGCATATACGATCGAAGCGCGGACACGGGACGGGTCGACGCTGCGACAGACGAACGTACGAAAACAATGGAACTCTGGCAAACACGGTGGACAAATACCCAACAGGCGCGATGGACACGTAGACTTATCCCTGCGGTTGCCCCGTGGAAGGGGAGAAAGCACGGTGAGGTAGACTTCTATCTCACCCAATTTTTCTCTGGACACGGATACTTCCGCGGCTATCTACACAAGATGGGCAGACTTGCTTCACCTGAATGTAAGTACTGCGGATGGGTCTACGATGACGCTGATCATACGTTCTTCGCCTGTAGGCGATGGGCAGATCAACGTCAACGACTTGAAATGGACATAGAAGCGATCACGCCGGAAAACGTGACGAGACTTATGACGACGAACGCGGACAACTGGCGCCTGATCGCAAATTACGTTACGAATGTATTGCGGAGCAAAAAAGCAGATGGATGTCTGACAGATTGAGCGAATGTGATTCGAGAATGAACGATTATAAGAATGAATGTGTTTTTTGGACACGCAAGGACAGCCGCCCAGTCTGAAGTAATGTGAATAACAGTTCCGGGCTGGTGTCGGTGCGAACAGAGATATGTGGGTTTAGTGGGTATTAGTAGTTTGCTCCTACTGAGTCCCACACTCGGTGGACTGTCCGCTTTTGCGAGGGGGTGGATAGTTTGCCGGTTGTGCGTAAAATGTCATTACCACAGACTCCAAAAAAAAAAAAAAAAAAAAAAAAAATAATAATAATAATAATAATAATAATAATACGCAATATATATATATATATATATATATATATATATATATATATATATATATATACACACACACATACATATACATAATACTAAATTAAAAAACGCGTTTTATTGCATGAAAATATAAAACTTTAGTTTTACGTTTTGATCGATATTTCATTTATTCTCTTCCGAAGTAAGAAAATTAATTACATTAATTTTTGATTCATCAAATTATCAAGATAGATCGAAGCATGGGCATAGATCGTATTTAATACAGATTATTTTATCGAATTTAGCATTCCTCGAATATTAAGAAATTCAAAAAATAAAAAATCTTGACAATTTGCATTTCGTGAATCAGCGTAGCAAGTAATTTTATAAACCAAATTTTTAGTTGAAAATAATTAATACAGATTTTGTTAGTTAAAAATAATTATTACAGATGTTACTTATAGTATTTAATAATCTAACCCAAAATCGTTGACTTTTAGTTTGATTCAAATTATATTTTAAAACTAAAATTTTGTAATAAAAATTACGATGCGAGTTGTACATAATACAAAAATCGAAATGGTAGAATAGTTAATATCTAAATACAGTCTATCAGTACATAATCAGTATATTGATGTAAAAACTGAAACTAGATAAAAAAATGTTTAAATATAATTTTAATTTTGCAACTTTTACTGTGCGTTTGACGCATGTAAAAGGTAAATTTGTTGATAATCAAAAAAATTGGACAGCGTTACAAATGCTTCAAGGCGCAATTGCTTTTTATTTCCAATGATTTCCAATTTCCAATGATCCGCAAACTCCAACTGTTCATGAAGTTGATGAGATTTTGACAGACCAACCTGACCAACATTAAATGAACCATCCTTCTTACATTTGCGTTTTACTTTCTGATTTCCGTCAGATTAATCATCGGAATTTTCAAGAAAAGTTACTTTGCCACTTGTTTCACTAAAAGTAATTTTTTTAAAATATTATAATACAAGCCTAGTAGATTTATCTCAGTTTGACTGGTTGTCCCATATTTCCGGGCTCTCAAGAATGAAAAAGAAAATACTTATTGTTAACCATTAAACCATTATCACTTGCTTCAGTTTTCTTATTAAAAATTTATTATACTTTGTGCTCTATTCGATAGCTTAGTACGTACCCTATATGAAATTATATAGGTTATTGTGGTAATTATCTTAATCATCAGAGTTATAATTGTATACCATTATCATTTGAACTTAATATATTTGGCTTTGAGAGATGGCATACATAGCCAAAGGAAAATTAAACTTATTTTAACCTCATTCGCAAAGCAGCTGACAATTTCATTAGTTGAACGCATGCTTTTTCGTTATGCAATAGATCATTTTCGTAGAATTTGAAGCATGCATGTTGAAACTGTACATCTATTGCCATTAGTTTTATCTGACTTTTGCTTTTTAAAATAAGAAGATTTCGTTCAAAACACTTGTTGAAGCGTTATTTTATTACAATTTGTATTTATGTATCTGAAGTTTTCATCATTGGAATCCAACGAAATTTCAAATTTTAAATTTCCAACTAAAAACCATTAGAATCAATCGGTTTTGTCAAAATTTCAAACTGTTGTCATCTTTTAATTTTCTTTAAATTAACAAGTTGAGCATGTCTTAGTATTAGAAAGATGTGAAAAAAGTTTGATTGTTCGGAAAAAGATAGGGTGGTATATATAAGGGATGAAAAGTGTCAATTTTGCCGCTAATACGCTATTTTCATCGGTATTCTCGAAATTTCAAACTGTAGTTCCAGATAACCGATGAAAATAGCATATTAGCGGCATAATTGACACTTTTCATCCCTTATAAACTACCCTTCTATCTTTTTCCGAACGATCACACGTTTCCACATCTTTCTAATACTAAGCCAAACTTAACTTACCAATATAAAGAAAATTAAAGGATAACAACAGTTTCAAATTTCGAGAAAACCGATGAAAATAGCGTATTTGGGGCAAAAATGACACTTTTCATCCCTTATAAATACCACCCTATCTTTTTCCGAAGGATCAAACTTTTTTGTTTAATATTTATTAAACGTCGAGTCATGGCCTCCGCTCTTTCTATTCTTTTACATTCGCAGTCATGCGTAATATGCACGTCAAACTGCGGTGATAAAATTATACGAAATTATATAGGTTAATGTGGTACTGTATTTCGCAAACTAAGCAGTAAGTGGCAGTGTTTACTCGCTTAAATATCAGACATCATCACATCTCGCACTATATTCGACGAAATAATTTATACGGGCAACATTGGACACAGCTGATGAAATGAAAAGTTAAGATAGACCAAGTAAGTGTATCGCGGACCGCGGTTCACAACGCGAGGCGAGTTTTGGTTATGCCGCGGCGCACCTCGGTTTTGCCGCGGCGTGCCTCGGTCCAACCGGGGTCCGCGCCGCGGCATTTACCTCGGTTCAACCAGGGTCCGCGAAGTTTCCCTCGGTTCAACCGAGGACGACGTCACGATTAAACCTTGAGTGAAGTCAGCTGCGCACGATCTACTATCTAGGTATAGTCGGTTTCTTTCCACGGTTCCTCTTTTCCAACATTGCAAGAGAAAAGCGAATTGGAAATCATGACAACTTATTTATTATATGCCGAGTTGGACAGAGTTTAACTCCATTCTCTCACAACTAGCATTGTGTCCTACTGTTCGTCGACTCGTTGTATCCTACCGTGCGATTATTTTCTTACACAACGACGTTGATTGGATTTATAGAAAATCTTATCTTGCATAGACACAAGTAGCTCGTAGTCTAAAATAATTAGCCGCACGATACAACATAATGAACCGATGCATAGCACGGCACTGTACTATTGTAAATGAGCCTTATATATATTTAAAATCTATATTCTATATAGTTTCGAAATATAGCCACGGCATTTTTGCCACTATGAATGCATTTTAACATGTGTTTAATCACATGAATTTTACATGTTAAATAACGTAATTATTTCGTTGTAAATATCCAAGAGAAAGGTATGTAGCATAATTCTCTAAAAAACATTAGGTAAAAACACATAAAATTGTCAAAAAAATATAAAATAAATAAAAAGAAGTATTATACATTTTTCTGTTTATGTTAGTTATTCACCCATCCACTTATTAACCGCGGTCAATGCTGCTTAACTTTCTATTCTATTCTAGTCTATTCTCAATGCTACATTCACAAACAGTTACAAAGATAATAAAAACATATTTGTAGACGTTTCAAAAAGCCCAGTTAAAATTTATTTTAATGGTATTAATTTTAATGGAATAAACATATTTTTAAAAATATGGGCAATTTCATACAAGTTAAAATTTTAATGTACATATCGGTACCATATTAGAAGAACAATATATATTTAGTAATATATTGCAGTAATTTCATATTAATTGTAACTAGGCTTTTTGAAACGCCTACAAATACGTTTTCATTATATTTGTAACTGTTTGTGAATGTAGCAGATAGAACATACTAAATCATGCAATAGAAAATACTAAAATCAGTATGGAAGTAATAACATCTCTTTAAGATTATATTATTTAACATTTCTAGTACATATATTTTATTAATCCAATTGTTAAATATCAAAAATACCTTCTACTAAGGTGTAAAAATTCGCAAATATGATGTAATTTCAATAACACACAAAAAGTATACTACACAAAATTTATTTCATAATCGTTAGCCCTGGCATATCTTACATCAATAAATAAACAATATAATATAAATAATAATATTCATTTATGCATATTAATTTCTCCATATGTATTAAAACGTAAATATCGCTTTTTTATTTAATGTTTTTTTAAACCAGTAAAATAGAGATTACGTTTCAATACATATAGAGAAATTATATCGTACAAATGAATTGAATATTACTTCCATACTGATTTTAGTATTTTCTATTGCATGATTTACAATGTTCTATCTGCTACATTCACAAACACTTACAAAGATAATGAAAACATATTTGTAGGCGTTTCAAAAAGCCTAGTTACAATTAATATGAAATTGCTGCAATATATTACTAAATATATATTGTTCTTCTAATATGGTACCGATATGTACATTAAAATTTTAACTTGTATGAAATGCCCATATTTTTAAAAATATGTTTATTCCATTAAAATTAATACCATTAAAATAAATTCTAACTGGGCTTTTTGAAACGTCTACAAATATGTTTTTATTATCTTTGTAACTGTTTGTGAATGTAGCATTGAGAATAGACTAGAATAGAATAGAAAGTTAAGCAGCATTGACCGCGGTTAATAAGTGGATGGGTGAATAACTAACATAAACAGAAAAATGTGTAATACTTCTTTTTATTTATTTTATGTTTTTTTGACAATTTTATGTGTTTTTACCTAATGTTTTTTAGAGAATTATGCTACATACCTTTCTCTTGGAAATTTACAACGAAATAATTACGTTATTTAACATGTAAAAAATCATGTAATTAAACACATGTTGTGGTATATGTGATTAATCTCTATTATTAATAACATATATATAAATTAACTTTTATTGTTTTATTACTCTGCGTGTAACTCTGATTCATCGCAGATTCAGTAAACATTCAATACCGATTTTGTATTGATTCAATCCTGATTTTGTACTGATTCTGTACCAATTCAATTCTGCGTTTTGGGAAAAAGTTACTGCAGATTCAGTACTGATTTTACTCTGATTCGGCGATGGTTTTATATTGATGCAGTGATGATTTTATATTGATTACAATATTGTAACGGGGTACGATCCCTCGCGTAGGTAGGGGAAAAGGGATACTCCCTAGGCGGTGCCTCGCGTCTTTGTACAGCTAAAACGTCGTGAGCTGAAAAGGACCGCGAATAAAAGGAATAAATTCGCGGTAAATTTATCTCGGCCGCTCTTGAAACGGAGAGGTCGGTATTCGGGATAACGGGAATAAAGTACGCCGGTAATCAATGATTAGACTTGTACTCGGTTATTACTTACACATGAACTTTATTTAGTAAAAAAAAATATAAACTTAGATTAACAAAGAATAACAAGGAGGAACAATCAAATGACAAAGGACGTATATAGGCCGCGTGAGGTCTCGCGACGAGGTGTAACCACCGGGATTACTCGCACTTTCTCTCTCGTGCGCGTACGCGATCGCCCGTTGGCTTCCTTGCCGCCGCGCGCTGGCGAGATCGGCCGATCCCTAGCTTAACGATATAGCCGTAAAGCGAGAGACTTTACGGCTTCGGCGGCTCGCTAGTGGTGCACCACGTACCTTTTCTCTTCCCGTCGATGCGCTTGGTTTCGTTAGTTTCCCCCTCTCTGTCGAGCTCTCGCGCGCGGCAACTTCGCCGTCCTCGCAGGTTCCTGGGGAGTCGTGGAAGCCGTGTATTGGACACCAGCACGCTCACTCCACAAATTCACACACACTTTGTGGCGTGAACTCCAGAACCCGGGCAAGAATACCTAATCACTATTTCACTCTTGCCACGACTTGGCAAGGAAGGCGTTACCGGCGACGTGTCTATATATGATGACTCGCATAAACTCTCTATCTACTCTCCTCAGCAAGCTTGCGCGTCGGACCATTATTAGTCCTTACGCGGCTTGCGCCCGGGCTTTCCCGATCATCTACGATCTGTTCCGATCGTCACTCGCGCTCGTTATAAGGTATAGCTTCATACGCTTAAGAGTATGTAGCTTACCTTTACAATATGAAATCAGTACTGAATCATCGTGAATTTTTTTAACAGGATATAAAATTCGTACAAATTTAGTACAAATTTAGTACAAATTATGTGCTAATTTTGTACGAATTTCGTACGAATTTTGTTCTAATTTTGTACTAATTTTGTACAAATTCTGTATATTATTTGCATGAATTTTGTACTTATTTAAAACTGTAAATTCGGACTTTCAGGGTACGAATTTTGTACAATTTTCGGACGAATTTTGTATCAATTTTGTACCGATTTAGCGCTAAATTTAGTGTATTTTAAATTATAATTTTATTTTAGGGAAATTTGTTATAATTGAGAAAGTGTTTTGCTGATAAAATTATATATTTATGTTATCTTATGAAAGAAATTATTTTAAATAAAATAAAATTAAAACATTATTGTTATTATGATTATTATTATGAATATTGATACTATTGAAATTTGCAAAATTCATAGTGAAATTATGGATAATTAAATTTTAGATGGAACCAGTTATTGGAATTATTTAAGCTGTATGTGTATATAGAAAAATGGCAAATATATAGTAATGAAAAAGTAGGTTTCCATATAATGTTATCAGTTGTATTATTTGTTTGAAGCAATGCAATAACTGTTTATTTCAGTATTAATTATTATACATAACTGGTAACAATTAAAAGCAGGATACAAATTATATTTACATTTATAGATGCATACCTGAATGCATATAATATTAATAATAATTATTATATTATTAAAAACCATGTGCTTAATACATATTAAATTTCAATTAATTAGTAAAAAAAAAATTTAATCCGCAGCGGGTTTGAACTCCGAGCTTTCAATTCGCATGTACACGCGGGATATGCGAGCGTTAGCGCTCACTACTACCGTAACAAATCATTTACGTAGATTCAAAATAGTACATTATGCAACTAGTGTGCATATACTATTTTTTAAAACAAATGTCGCGAAGGTCGATTAAGTAGAAAAATAAATATAAACGCAGAACCAAATAATTTTAATTAATTAATTTATTTTCATAATTTTAATTTTAATAATTTTAATCCATAATCAGATATATCTGAGTCAGTATCGGTATCCATGTAAATATCACGTTATTATGTAATGTTAACAAGAAACTGTGTCTTCAATTTTTATGTACACAACGACAGTACGCTTTCCTATCAGCGCGGAAAATACAAAAAAGATATAAGTGGGAGGGAGAATTAGTTGCATAACAGTTGATTGGTTTGAGGGGCGGGTCTATCGATACAGCATGAATATACAAGCGAATTCTACGAAAACCACCAAAACACTTTGGAATTTTTTGTACACGCTACGTTCTTCGCACATTCTGTAATGTTCTTCGCACCCGCTACAGTACAGTGTGTATATTGGGCTCTTCGCACACGCTATAGATGCTTGCAAAATCGATCTTCGCGCACGGCGTTTTAAAAATTATATTTAAGTTGTGCCCCCCACCCGCTAGGGGCTAGGAGGGGGTATTCGGGTTATATTTTGGGCTAAACTGCGAGTAGCCAATCATAGCGTAAGGAGGTGGAGCAAATTAGACATAGTTGGATCGCTCTTATAGACGGGTTTGCGATGCCTGGGATCGTGCCACAAATCGACGCTAGTGTCGCCTAGCTGTTGGGAACCCTAAGTACTGCATAACGCGGCGACACATTACCTTGGGGACCTGGCATTCTATACAGGTCTATCTTCGTTGGCAGTTTTTCTATCTAAAGTTGATTGGCAATAGGCGCATGCGCGAGCACCTATTACACTTAGTCGGCCATAATAATAAAAATCAATGATATACTTTCATTAATAATATTATTTAAGGAGGATGCTATCTGGTATATTTTATTTGTTGGAATTTCTTTGAACTAAATTTTTTTTTGCTTAAAAAAAGATTAGAATTTACTTTTGCATATTACATAAAAACTATGCTTATTAGTTTCGATAAGGTGGAAATGAACAAGGGTTGTTAAATGTACAAGCTAGCTTAAATCGGGGCAGTAAGCCGATATAGCGGTAAGGATCGAGAATTGCTTGTCGAAAATAAAGAACTGTCGATGAGAATAGAAAAGAGGAAACAGTAAATCGAATCAATCAAGAGGAAGGAAGAGGGTTAATAATAGAGAAAATCGGTATTATACTATCTATCGTGGGTCTTACCTTGCAAAAAATATTGTACTTCTTTTCTTTTTTGCTTCATCTTAAGTGCATGAAAAATTGGACAAGGAAATTTCCTACATATATATATATGCTAAGTGTAAACACAAAGCTGTCGTATATATTATGTGTACTTATCTCCCGCCTTTAACTTTAAAGAGAAATTTACAGATTATGAAAGAAAGTTTTCTATAATGTGAGAAAAATAAACCAGATTTAAAAATATTTGATTGTGACAATTTTCATTTTTTTATTCCGTAATTATTCTGCTAATAGTGGTGTCAGAGTTGTACAAGTGGAAATAATAGACATTAAATCTAAGAGAAAGATATGAATACTTATAAATATCCTTTTTAATTTCTAAATTTATTGTTTCTGTTGTCTTATTGGATCCTAATGTTGTATTTTGAGGCTATTAAATGGACAATGTATAAGTAATACCAAGTGACACATTTGTTGTTTTTCTTTAGTTTTGTTAATTTATTTTGTATGCTGAGAGAGTGTTAAAGGATTTTGCAAGGCATTTGAACAACTGAAATATTTTACAGATGTTTATTCTTTAATGTAAACACTTTTTGAATACATTGATAAATATATGTAATGTACAGTTTTGCAAGAAGCAGAAAGTGATTGTCGGTAGTCTGATTGGTATTCACAAGTTAAAATGGCACTTGCATTTGTTAGAATATCTTCGTTAACCCAAACTAATCTCAATATGCAAACAGTAAGCTGTAAAAATCAAATTTATTGAATTTTTTTGATAAATTGTGTTCAACTATTCAATTTTATGTTGGTACCGTGCAATTTACCAGTTATTTACTTTTGTTTCTTGTATTAAAAAAAAAGTAACATGCATTAACAACATGCAGAATAAGGTACCATTAATGAAATCAAATCAAGAAATTTATATTAATGTTATTTTGTGTTTTGTGATTTTGTGCCTTTATTGCATCTATTAACACCTGTCTTTGAACAAGGAATAAGATGGCATCAGAACATGAACAAATCAGTAATCTATTGAAATTCAGGTAAATTCTTTAATTTTTAATTGTTTTCTATTTACTGTAAAATCAATATGTTTAGTTTTAATTTAAAATAATCCTGAAAACAAATATTTACCAATGTTTACAATTATAACTTTACAAAACCAATTATCACTATTTTGACTGAATGAGTTTCCCCTAGGTTTTGATAAAAGCTATCGGAGGCAACTCATATAATTAAAAAAGGTTAAAAATTCTCTTAGTAAAGTTTGGTCATAATGGTCATCCTCTTCATAATGTTTTGTCGCTGTTTTTCCATACTTGTATTGCATAATCAAACAACTAGGAAATAATTGTACTTATAAGGAGAGCTTCTAAATCATTAATAAAAGAAAAAGTAAAAGGGAAAATCAATCGAAAATAAAAAGAAATATACATACAAATAGATAGATAAATAGATAAACATATGTATAAATTATATCAAAAATATACAGAATATTAATTTTACAAAATTTATATTATATACAACATATAAAATTATATATAAACAAATAAAATGATTATGTGTAAAATATAGATTATATATGAGAAGTACTTTTAATCTGAAGATGTAGAATTTTTTATATTTGTATACATATATTTTTCAATAAAAGGATAGGGAGAAAATGAGTGAGTGACAATTTGTGAGGTATTATATGTGCCTGTATATACTATGTACTGCAAAGTTATCTTTATACAAACGTAAATTCGCATACCTAAATCTATATATGAAATAAATTACAGAATTATAAAATTCAAGTATTAGTGTTTGGTGCTTCAATGAATTATTAAATTAATTGATGTTTTATGGAGATAATTAAAAATTTTTAAATATTTACAATTTTAGTCCAATATATTAACATCAATTATTTGATTAGTTATTTTATTTTTAAATTTTATGCTTCCATGAACTTTTTATACATATTTGAACAGAACAATTTTTATAAAATTTACTGCAGAGATTTAAAAATGTACATATTATGATAGTTCAAACCAACTAATCTGAATACTTTTTTAAAGAAATATAACATCAAATACAGAAAATAGAGTATATCATCTTCAATTAAGATTATTTAGAAATAATAGAAAATATATCTACATATTTTTTCTACTTACTGATTTAAATTACTACACACAATTATTTTAGTTTGTTGATTTCACCCTCCATTGTTAATTAATTTAAAAGAATCGATATTGAGGGTAAATTTTAAATAAATAAACAATTATTAATTTTAGTTAATGCAAATTAAGCAGATGAAACGTTACAACTATTGTTAATAAATAATTGTCTATTTATTTAATATTCACCCTTGACATTGATTCCTTTAATAATACACATAATTATATTTCTTTATTCTATCTTAATAACTAAACATAAATTTTACAGATGTTAAGTTTTATAGTTAAATGTAAAAAATCAATTTTTATATTATAAATTTCTTCTAAGTATCTTAATTAAGCTTGTATAGCTAATACTTTTTTTACTCTTTTTACTTAGAAACTATATTATCAATTCCTTTATTTCAAAAATAATTAACTGAAGTTATCTTTGAAATAAAAACATTTTTCATTTTAAAATTTAAATGCAAAATACTTTAGCATTTTAGTACTAATAATTTTTTTACTTAATTATTTTATTTCCATAATATTCAACAATTGTAAATTATGTATGTGCTTAATATATTTATTGGTATATTTCCAAACCAAAATTTGACTTTAAAATAAAGAAGGCTCATTCACTTTCCATCCATTATAATTGGTGAAATTTCTCATAGTATAGCCTTTTCAATAATTATAGGTGTTTCAATCATAATATAACAATCATAGTGCACAAAAAGTAAAATGAGCCTTCTTTGTTTTTTTTTCCCAAGGTCAAGTTTTGGTTCAGAAAGACTCTGATAAAGATATTATATACATGTACACATATCACCACCGAACAGTAACATACTTTATAAAAATTTGATGAGTCTAAAACATTATGATCAAGTGATCTTTTAATATTTAAAAGGTTAAGATGTGAGAATTCATAATGAAACTGAAGTTAGCAGCCAGATAGCAGCAGCCAGATAGATTTATCAACGGTTCTGAACAAAACCTTTTCTTTATATTTATCCCTTTTAAACAATGCTAAATAACAAACAAGACATGTAAACACATAACATAAAATTTTAGAAGATTCCATAAAATTTTTTTAAATACAATTAATGATAAATTTATCTGGATGCTGCTATCTGGCTGCTAACTTCAGTTTCATGAATTCATATATTTAAGAAAAAGTGTAGTTTATTTAAAATTTAGATGGGTAATTTAATACATAAAAGTAAAGGAAAAACCATTCATGACTTCTGAATATATAGTGCAATTACAAATAACTGAAAGTAATTATAAGTGTTATAAATAAATTTAAAATTTTAAAGCGTTGGCAAAAGTTTAATAATAAAAAACATTTTAATATTTTGATTAATTTTTATTTTAAAACATATAACTAGTTACTCCTTTTAATTTATATATATATTTAAGAAGGAAAACCTTGGTTAAAATTGAAACAACGCTGTTTAATGTTAACAATTATATAATAATTTTTTCTTGAATTCTTTCAATGTAACCATTTTAATTAATTATAAAACTCTGCTCTCTCATTTTTTCACCAAAATTTAACAATGACATTTAAATATGATTATATCTACTTGAATGAAATAGATTGTGTTAATATTGCAATATAAAAATTATGTAAAAACAGCTAATTAATATTTTGAAATAAACATTTAGATTTTTTTGCATTTCTATTTTATTCAAGTGGATTTAAATCATGTATTGTTTCTAGATTTAAAATTTTTAGCCTATGCAATGTAGTTCTTCCTCAGATATCATGCGATAAGTTTGTTAATGAAAATAATCAGATTACAAAGTCTCATAATTAATTAGAATGATTATGTTTCACATAAATTAGCTGAAAATTTTTAATAAAAGTTAATAATAATACTAGTTATAAATAATGTATTTAGCATTCGGTAATGAGTCTATTATAAAGGCATTTACGGTCGCTTTTCCGAATCAAACAATTTTAAATTAAACGAGATACTATATGCTCTTCGTCCACTATATTTAGTGGAATTTCCCAGAACAGGTCCCCGTTAAATAAAAATTATAAGGGTTTCGTCCTCGATCTCCAGTTTGGACTCCTCAGTAAGGAACTGGAGATCTTACCTTAGACGCCTATCGCATGATGTACTGCGATGCCAGCAAGATGTTATACGGCTTTATATATAAATGAAGATGACGATCTCTCTAGCAAATGTAGAGAAATAGTCATGTCCCTCTAGTGGTGGGAAAAATCACCAGCCAGAGTGCGACGCAATCGACCCAAGTCGCGGATTTTATTATAAATAATGTATTTAGCATTCGGTAATGAGTCTATTATAAAGGCATTTTTCCGAATTAAACAATTTTAAATTAAACGAGGTACTATATGCTCTTCGTCCACTATATTTAGTGGAATTTCTGGCTTGTGATTTTTCCTACCACTAGAGGTAGATGACTATTTCTCTACACTTGCTAGAGAGATCGTCATCTTCATTTATATATAGAGCCGTATAACATCTTGCTGGCATCGCAGTACATTATGCGATAGACGTCTAAGGTAAGATCTTCAGTTCCTTACTGAGGAGTCCAAACTGCAGGGTTGCCAGATGGCGATTTTTTCTCTTTGTTGCTCTTGCTTTATAAACATCAATATACGTAAGAGAGAAAAGGAAAAAAATCGCCATCTGGTCACTCTGCCAAACTGGAGATCGAGGACGAAATGCTTATAATTTTTATTTAACGAGGACCTGTTCTGGGAAATTAAACTAAATATAGTGGACGAAGAGCATATAGTACCTCGTTTAATTTAAAATTGTTTGATTCGGAAAAGCGACCGTAAATGCCTTTATAATAATACTAGTTGTTTAAAAAATTATTAAATGATGCAATCATTGTGAATAGACTAATTAACTGTTATTATTGAATAGTTATTTTTAATTTTAATCTAGGCTTGGTCTCTTAGTTAGTTTCTAAAATTTTAGATAAATTAATTAAACCATCATTACAAAAAATTTTAACTTACAATTTTATAGATATATTACATAACACAAGTCATTTTTGCATTCTCTCAGAATAAAATAATTTGCCAATATTTTAGCCCATTGTTGATGTAGTTCAATATAGTTTATGTAGAAAGTCAGCATTAAATAAGTCACATTTTATTTTTTTAGTTTGCTGCATGATTATTCATTTGCTCGGTTTGAAAACAATTTCATGTACAAAAAGTTTTTGAATTGCATTCAAAATGAAATGAAAATAATTATACTATCTAAAATGGATAAATTGATAAAAAATGCTTCTATTAATTATATTATATTTATTATAAGGGGTATTTATAATAATTTAGAAATTTGTAATAATAAACAGAGTTTCTGTTATATGTCTTGACTAACTCGTTGCCAACACTATATAATAACACATTACACCATCTAATATATATAAAATTTGGATCATTATTAATTACATATATTACATATATTTTATTACTATTATTGTAATATCCGAGAGGGTAGAGGGCGTAGCGATATTGTAAGCGAGCGAGTGTATACAACGCACCCGCTCTCGCCAGACCATCGGAGACCGCCGAACAAGGCGCATGTACGCTAAATGTACCATAATTGTACTTTCTACACTTATCTATTAAAGTATGTAACAAGACAAGTATTTAAATCTTTATTGAGTCTCACTATCTCCATGTGCAAACACAACAATTATTATAAAATTAAGTTTACAATTTATGTAGTATTTAACCCATTAAGTCCCAAAATTACGAAATTTTAGTCTTTTATTTGAGCTGAAATAATTTTATGAATACGACAACAAATTTATTGGGAGTCATTTCTACTATTTTTGGGTATTCTTTACATAATGCAATGGTCCAAAATATTAAAAAATTTGTTTTTCAATTAGTAATTAAAGGGATATACTTAGATATACTTACGGTATACTTAGTATTTACCAATCGAGTCAATAGAGATAAAAAAATTATTCTGGGTAAATAAACAAAGCAAATTGAGGAGCTGGATGCAAGAACACGCCGAGCGCGGCGAATGGATAGAGGAAGCGGAGAGAAATTAAGAAATTGACGTCACCGTGACCAAATGTTTTAATTTGCTGAATTTATTTTGAAAAAATACTGTCGTATGCAGAATTAAAAGACGCAACTTTTTTCTATTTAATGTTTTTCTGTACGATGTGCAGATCAGATGAAAAAAATTAAGAACTGGAAATTTAGAAAACGGATCTTTAATCCATTTTTCAAAATTGAATCGCTGTAACTTTGACAAATCTTTACAACACACTTTCGGCTACTGAATACTGAAACCGTATTAAAAGCTTGTTTAAAATTTGTTTAAAGTACAATTTTTTACAGGTTTATATTTATCGTTAGACTATATTAAGTATCTGTACGAAAAATCAGGAAATTTCATTAAGATTTGTCATTCAATTTTGAAAAATGGATTAAAGATCCGTTTTCTAAATTTTCAGTTCTTAATTTTTTTCATCTGATCTGCACATCGTACAGAAAAACATTAAACAGAAAAAAGTTGCGTATTTTAATTCTGCATACGACAGTATTTTTTTAAATTAAATTCGGCAAATTAAAAAATTTGGTCACGGTGACGTCAATTTCTTAATTTCTCTCCGCCTCCTCTATCCATTCGCCGCGCTCGGCGTGTTCTTGCATCCAGCTTCTCAATTGTGCAAAATGAAAATATCATTCATATCTTCCTTTAACTATTATCTATTACTGTGTGAAATTTCAAACTAAAATAATGTTGCATTAGAAAAAGGAATTGGAAGGCAATTTGACTCTTTCTCGAATTCGAATGTAGCAATTTTGGTAAATTTCCTTCCAATGCTATTTTTTTACACAACATTATTTTTGTTCGAAATTTTACACAGTGGTAGATAATAGTTAAAGGAAGGACAATGATGTGTTTATTTTGCACAATTTGCTTTATTTATTTAACTACAATAACTGTTGCATAATAAGTGCATTTTTTAAGAATTTTTTTAATTAAAAAAATAATTAAAGGTGGAAGGAATTTTACAAGCTATCAGAACTTTTCATATCCGTCGAGTTTTTTGGTGTACGAATTTTTTTCATAAAATGACAGCCAAAAAACGGAAAGTAAAATTTTCAATTTTCATTATATTGATGACTTTTGTTTTTCTTTTTCATTTAAACTATATAAATATTAAATTGTTTTTGTAAAATTGTAATTAAACAGTTTATTTTTATTAAAACATAGACGAATTTATCGTTCGGTGATATGTATATATATGGGTCATTCCAATACTTTTTTGTAAATCGGTCCGGGGGGGTCAACCAATGGGGCTAAAAATTTAGTATGTTACTATACTATAAAAAAAAGTAAGTGAGCCAAAATTGTAGCCTTCTAAATCAATTAAGGACGTAGGTATGCGATTTTAAACATTCAAAAATAGGCTATTTTTCATCATTTTTTAACATTTTTCAAAGTAGCACCAAAATTCGAGAAATTAGTGTTTTTTTATCCAGTCCACGGCAAAGTCTTCGTATTACTATAGACTTTTAATCTAGCTATATAGAATACAATTATTTTGTGTACAAAATTTTGTCGCAGCTAAATATAAACACTTGTTTTTTCAAATTTTGCACATTTTCTAAATGCTACCAAATTAACAGTTTTTGATGTTTTTAAGAAAACCCAACGCGGTTAGATTAGTATTGGTATAAGCTTTCTTTCTGTTCCAGGTTTACTACAAAAAGTTAATTTGGCTTAAAGTTATGATTATTTAAATGTGACCTAAAATGCAAAAAAATCATGTTTTTTGGTATTTTCTAATGCTCACAACGTCGATCTACCTAAATTTTTTTTTACCAAAATTTGGGTGAAACTCGGTTTTTGTAGGTAGAAAATGATCCCGTAGTTACTGCAATGGATATTTGACCTTGGTACACGTTTATTAACGTTTAAAAATATTTTTTTTGCATTCTTGCGCAAGACTTATCGGATTACTGCAAGGTCTAAAATATCTTGTATTTTGAGTGTTATCACAGATAACATACATACTATAGGTAACTTTTAAAACTAATAGGAATATAGTTTAAAGAAATTTTTATTTTTATTTTTTTATAACAATTTTTAGCCTGTTTTCGCTATTTTACTCGTTTTTGTACATTTATCATTACAATCCGTCGAAAAACTTGTCATTTGTACAATAGGAAAATGGTTTGTGATTGCGTGACAAACATTTTGTGTATTTACGTTTTTTAAATTGGCACAACAGATTTTGGGATTTTTGTACAAAAACTGATTTTATGGAATTTTAAAAAGTGTCAAAGCTTAAACATATTACTGCAGGTCTAAAATAAACCTCGTATTTTATAATATCATGTCAATATTACAGGTGACTTTCAAAATTAACACGGTATTATAGTTAAAAGAAATTTTTATTCTTTCTAAATATCAATTAATCATAATTTCGTATCAAGCATTATTTACTGATGTTTTCATAATTATTTATAACTTTTAAATTAAATAATATTTAAAGTATATTGTTTGTACGAATCTTTTAGCACGTGCCTTCTGTATTATTATTAATATTATATGTATCCCATGATGGTGTGCTTAATATAAAAATGTCAAATAAACAATAATAATTAAGCTTTAGGTTAAAATTAATAATTGAGGCTTGAATTAATCCAGGCTGATACCGCATTCAGCCCGATTTTCATATCGACAAGTACTTATCTATTTTAAATGATCTATTTGAAATATTATAAATAATGCGTGTAATTCTATGTATTAGATTAAAAGTAGGTACCATAAAAGATTCGTACAAACACTATACTTTAAATATTATTTAATTTAAAAGTTATAAATAATTATGAAAACATCAGTATATCATGCTTGATACAAAATTATGATTAATTGATTGTTAGAAAGAATAAAAATTTCTTTTAACTATAATACTGTGTTAATTTTGAAAGTCACCTGTAATATTGACATGATATTATAAAATACGACGACATTACATTGTAATGATAAATGTACAAAAACGAGTAAAATAGCGAAAACAGGCTAAAAATTGTTATAAAAAAATAAAAATAAAAATTTCTTTAAACTATATTCCTATTAGTTTTAAAAGTTACCTATAGTATGTATGTTATCTGTGATAACACTCAAAATACAAGATATTTTAGACCTTGCAGTAATCCGATAAGTCTTGCGCAAGAATGCAAAAAAAAAATATTTTTAAACGTTAATAAACGTGTACCAAGGTCAAATATCCATTGCAGTAACTACGGGATCATTTTCTACCTACAAAAACCGAGTTTCACCCAAATTTTGGTAAAAAAAAATTTAGGTAGATCGACGTTGTGAGCATTAGAAAATACCAAAAAACATGTTTTTTTTGCATTTTAGGTCACATTTAAATAATCATAACTTTAAGCCAAATTAACTTTTTGTAGTAAACCTGGAACAGAAAGAAAGCTATAACCAATACTAATCTAACCGCGTTGGGTGTTTCTTAAAAACATCAAAAACTTTAATTTGGTAAGCATTTGAAAATGTGCAAATTTGAAAAACAAGTGTTTATATTTAGCTGCGACAAAAATTTTGTACACAAATAATTGTATTCTATATAGCTAGATTAAAAGTCTAGAGTATAGAAGCTGTTGGCCGTGGATGGATAAAAAAACACTAATTTCTCGAATTTTGGTGCTACTTTTGAAAATGTTAAAAATGATGAAAAATGCCTATTTTTGAAATTTTAAAATCCGCTAGATTAGTATTGGTATAAGCTTTCTTTCTGTTCCAGGTTTACTACAAAAAGTTAATTTGGCTTAAAGTTATGATTATTTAAATGTGACCTAAAATGCAAAAAAATCATGTTTTTTGGTATTTTCTAATGCTCACAACGTCGATCTACCTAAATTTTTTTTTACCAAAATTTGGGTGAAACTCGGTTTTTGTAGGTAGAAAATGATCCCGTAGTTACTGCAATGGATATTTGACCTTGGTACACGTTTATTAACGTTTAAAAATATTTTTTTTTGCATTCTTGCGCAAGACTTATCGGATTACTGCAAGGTCTAAAATATCTTGTATTTTGAGTGTTATCACAGATAACATACATACTATAGGTAACTTTTAAAACTAATAGGAATATAGTTTAAAGAAATTTTTATTTTTATTTTTTTATAACAATTTTTAGCCTGTTTTCGCTATTTTACTCGTTTTTGTACATTTATCATTACAATCCGTCGAAAAACTTGTCATTTGTACAATAGGAAAAAGGTTTGTGATTGCGTGACAAACATTTTGTGTATTTACGTTTTTTAAATTGGCACAACAGATTTTGGGATTTTTGTACAAAAACTGATTTTATGGAATTTTAAAAAGTGTCAAAGCTTAAACATATTACTGCAGGTCTAAAATAAACCTCGTATTTTATAATATCATGTCAATATTACAGGTGACTTTCAAAATTAACACGGTATTATAGTTAAAAGAAATTTTTATTCTTTCTAAATATCAATTAATCATAATTTCGTATCAAGCATTATTTACTGATGTTTTCATAATTATTTATAACTTTTAAATTAAATAATATTTAAAGTATATTGTTTGTACGAATCTTTTAGCACGTGCCTTCTGTATTATTATTAATATTATATGTATCCCATGATGGTGTGCTTAATATAAAAATGTCAAATAAACAATAATAATTAAGCTTTAGGTTAAAATTAATAATTGAGGCTTGAATTAATCCAGGCTGATACCGCATTCAGCCCGATTTTCATATCGACAAGTACTTATCTATTTTAAATGATCTATTTGAAATATTATAAATAATGCGTGTAATTCTATGTATTAGATTAAAAGTAGGTACCATAAAAGATTCGTACAAACACTATACTTTAAATATTATTTAATTTAAAAGTTATAAATAATTATGAAAACATCAGTATATCATGCTTGATACAAAATTATGATTAATTGATTGTTAGAAAGAATAAAAATTTCTTTTAACTATAATACTGTGTTAATTTTGAAAGTCACCTGTAATATTGACATGATATTATAAAATACGACGACATTACATTGTAATGATAAATGTACAAAAACGAGTAAAATAGCGAAAACAGGCTAAAAATTGTTATAAAAAAATAAAAATAAAAATTTCTTTAAACTATATTCCTATTAGTTTTAAAAGTTACCTATAGTATGTATGTTATCTGTGATAACACTCAAAATACAAGATATTTTAGACCTTGCAGTAATCCGATAAGTCTTGCGCAAGAATGCAAAAAAAAATATTTTTAAACGTTAATAAACGTGTACCAAGGTCAAATATCCATTGCAGTAACTACGGGATCATTTTCTACCTACAAAAACCGAGTTTCACCCAAATTTTGGTAAAAAAAAATTTAGGTAGATCGACGTTGTGAGCATTAGAAAATACCAAAAAACATGTTTTTTTTGCATTTTAGGTCACATTTAAATAATCATAACTTTAAGCCAAATTAACTTTTTGTAGTAAACCTGGAACAGAAAGAAAGCTTATACCAATACTAATCTAACCGCGTTGGGTTTTCTTAAAAACATCAAAAACTGTTAATTTGGTAGCATTTAGAAAATGTGCAAAATTTGAAAAAACAAGTGTTTATATTTAGCTGCGACAAAATTTTGTACACAAAATAATTGTATTCTATATAGCTAGATTAAAAGTCTATAGTAATACGAAGACTTTGCCGTGGACTGGATAAAAAAACACTAATTTCTCGAATTTTGGTGCTACTTTGAAAAATGTTAAAAAATGATGAAAAATAGCCTATTTTTGAATGTTTAAAATCGCATACCTACGTCCTTAATTGATTTAGAAGGCTACAATTTTGGCTCACTTACTTTTTTTTATAGTATAGTAACATACTAAATTTTTAGCCCCATTGGTTGACCCCCCCGGACCGATTTACAAAAAAGTATTGGAATGACCCATATGTGTTTAATATTGGGAACTCACACTCTTGCCCTGTCCCCTCGTGACAAGCAGTTGAAGTGCTCTCTCCCACAGCTTATTTGCATGTTTTAATTAAAAACAAATTATCATGGAAGTTGGAGAATTCACATCACATCCAAAAAGTTCCAAAAGGGATTATTGTGCAGTGACAGGTTGTTAGAGCAATGCAGTGAAAAATTCGGGATTTAGTTTTCATTGCTTCCCGAGGCCAAACCGATGTTTCATAAGCAGGCAGAATATATTCGGCAACTTCGAAAAAATTGATTTTTTTCAAGCATGAAAAATTAGTTAAAAATTACAAATATTACCGAGAGGACAACAGTATGTTCACGGCATTTCCTAAAAAGTGATTACTTTTTCCCAGATAGGATATTCTTCTATATCAAAAAGTGAGGTTACCGTCTTCTATTGATACACATATATGTAATATGACTGTTTATGTGGTGATGAAAGAAAGAAAGTGAATGAAATGAGAGATAAAGCAAAATTTCAAAGACGAATGAAACGGAGTAATATAAATAAAAATGTAAGTACCTCAATGGATAAATCAGCAATAGCAAGTGTCAAAAAAGCAGTAGAACAGACAATTAGAGTAGGCGAGGAGCAACATAACACGGGAGCAAGTTGTTTGCAAAGTGCAAGATAATTCAAGATGCATAAATGGATGCAACTCAGAAATTCTTAAAAGATATGTTTGTAAAATCGTCAAGTCCGGAGCCATTTGCTAAACATCAGGAAGTGCAAGTGAACACAGATTGTTTAGTACCGAGTATATTGAAAAGCATACACAGTGATAAGCAACTAAGTACAATGACTGATCTTGAATCTTTGAAACTTTTAGATAGTATCATAGAAATAGTAAAAAAAAGTAACTGGTAATAAATTCAAACATTTTAACATTATAATGAACACAAGAGAGAGTGGTTTTAACGTACGTAAAATTAAAGCAAAATGTATCATATAGTTTTTTGGCAGCTATTTTTAATTGTCACACAGCAACTCATTGTCAGAGAATTTTTTATGAAACAATAAAAATACTAAGCAAAGTTTGAAAGATGTAATAGTTAGAGTTGTTGTGGATTGTACAGAAATTCACATACAAAGACCTGCAAATCTTTGTTGCCAAGAATTAACTTATTCAAATTACAAAGGTGGTCCTACATTCAAAATAATGACAGGTGTATCACCAGCTGGTAATATTGCGTATGTTAGTCTGGTGTATGGTGGACGAGCAAGTGATTCAGATATATTTCAACAAAGCCATTTAATGCAGTTGTTAGAACCAGGTGATGGTGTGACGGTGGATCGTGGTTTTTTTAATCGACGAAATTCGTGCAGTCAATCGATGAACCAATGTGGATCAATGTATAAGACCACCATTTTTAAAAGAGGAAAAGCAGTTCAATAAAGAAGAGTCATTATTGACTGCTAAAATAACTACAGCTCGTGTTCATGTGGAAAGATTGAATCAAAGATAAAAACTTTTAAAATTGTTGAATAGTTATGCCTGTTGCGCTACTGTCAATTACAGAAGATCTTTTTACTGTCATTTGCATTATAATCAGTATGAGTGCACCAATTATAAGCAATGAAAAATTTATGAATGTACAGTAGACAATAATTTGTATACAACTATGAATATCTAGTTTGATGAATTTAACAATAAATACATATGATTTTTTTTAAACTTTGTTTTTATTAAACTTTTTATTAATACGTTTTTATACATTAACAAACTATGTATGTAATAGTAACATAGGGTTTCTTCGATATAAATTATTTGTAACATAGATTTTTATTTATATTAAAGCTACAGTAGTTAGTACGAATACAGCTTGTGATCAATTTAGATACTGAATTATATAAGATTCGTAATCTGCTTAGTTTACTTAAACATCTGTAGACTTAACTTCTAATTCTTTACTAACAGTCTTATCACAATTGTGTTTATTAAGGCATATTTCATGTAATCGTTAAGCAAAGTGCATTTTTTTAATGCTTTCAGCATTGTGGTTATAAATAAATCATTCCTTCCTTCCCTTAATATAAATAAGTTTTTACCAAAAGGTGAATAAATCACAAAATATGTTACTGGTACATTAAGTACAGCCATTTCTAACTGGATTTTGTCCATACTACGCATGTTTTTCTTTCAAAATAATATTCTCTCCTTCTTGTACTAAACACTTTTCCAGCTGGCTATTTACAGTTTTATATATGCCTGCAGATTTTCCTGCCATAGGGCATTTAATTTCAAGTAGAGCTATTGGCTTATTTTGCTTAGTCAAAATTCCATCAGGTGAGTACGCTAGCCATGGATTTAATCGCAAAATAATCAGTCCAACTTCAACAACTTCAGAATTCATCAGTTTTCTAAAAGCATTACGAGCTCACTTTCAATCAAATTTCCATGCTCCATAGCAGCAGTCTTAAAATCCTTGGGTGCAAATGTACTCTGCAATTTTTTCTTCCATTCAGTCTTGTTTCCATCTACATTTTTTGTCTGTACAAGACAAAACTTCCAAGCCATCACCTTTCTGTACATAATATTATTTTTATTTTAAAAAGTCAAATAAACATTTAATCTAGGTTAGGTAGAAGTTATGAACTTAATGGTAAATACATAAAAGAGTGGCTATGATGTGCTTGCATTTTTCGCCTGGATTAGCTTTACACGTGAATGTGCCTTTTGTCGATATCTTACTATTAATCTGATGAGGATTTTTATCTTTAACAGCAGTCGTCTGCAAGCAGGCAGCTAAAATGTTGGTCGTGTCACTATCTTCTGACAGTGCAATTTTACCACATTTTATAATGAATTTGGTCTGGTAAATCCTGTCACCTTCTACAAACTTACGCTGTCCAGGATTAGTACCAGCATAATCGCAAGTATTTTTCATATTAATCATTTTTAAGCATAAATACTAGCTTATATTAAACTATATATATGCACTCCACCCATGCGTGAGTTCCCAATACATTTATCGATCTTCCCAAACTAAAAACTTTAATTTGAAATAAAAGAGGCTTACGTAACATCTTTCTGGAGTCGTGGTTCATCTTGCGACAGGCGTCTGAAATTAATACCTTTAGTTCCCCCCTGAGTAGTCTAAACTGGAGATGGAGGATGGAACACCTATAATTTTTGAAAAGGCCATACATACTCTGGGAAATTCCACCAATTATAGTGGATAAAGGGTTGAATGAGCCTCTTTTATTTCAAAATAAAGTTTTTGGTTCGGAATGATCGATAATAGTATATTGTGTGCCTAGGGCGTAAAGTGGGCTTTTTTTAAGCCGAGTGTGGTTTAGCAGTACGAGGTGCAGGTGAGCTAGTACGAGCCGAAGGCGAGTGCGTTGCTCACCGAAGCCGAGTACGAAAAACACACGAGGCATAAAAGCCCACTTAGTCCTTGGCGCACACCATATTTTTTGTGACAAGTGCACGAATGTTCGCGTTTGAAGGGCTCTAAAAATAGGGACACAATGCAAATATTGCGCTGTAATTAATAAATTCCACGTGAAGTGGTCCGATCAAAATTTTAAAATGAACCAAATTTTGGGTACACATTGCAAATGTTTTTCAGAATACAGAAAAAAATTTTTAGGTACTGGAATCTATTTGCTCAAAAGTTATTGTAATATATTTATATATATGGGGTATTCCACGTGAAGTGGTCCGATCAAAATTTTAAAATGCGCCAAATTTTGGGTACACATTGCAAATGTTTTTAAGAATACAGAAAAAAATTTTTAGGTACTGGTATTTATTAGCTCAAAAGTTATTCTAACCTCAAAAAGTGAACTTTTTCCAGTTTTTTTCAACACCAGCTGGGTTCATCGCTATTTAACTCAAAATCTATCAACTTTTACTATAGAACATTATATGTAACATTCGTTGCTAATTATGTCTAGAATTTATCCTTCTGGGTTAGAATTTCTAATTTCAAGGTAAATGTTAGATAAACTACATGTCAATATTCAACTTGAAAAAAATCTAACTTCGCCACAATTGATTTTTTTATCCAAAAGTCCAAAAGAAAGCTTGGAGCAATACCTTTCAAATGATCTGTAGCATTTTTATGGCCTTCAATTCTGTAAAAAGTTATGATAATTTAAAGAAACACGAAATTTTTTAAAAAATTTAAATGGGAAAAACCATGTTAATTTTTGTGAATTTTTTGTCTTTCTTTAAATTATCATAACTTTTTACAGAATTGAAGGATATAAAAATGCTACAGATCATTTAAAAGGTATTGCTCCATGCTTTCTTTTGGACTTTTGGATAAAAAAATCAATTGTGGCGAAGTTAGATTTTTTTTAAGTTGAATATTGACATGTAGTTTATCTAACATCTACCTTGAAATTAGAAATTCTAACCCAGAAGGATAAATTCTAGACATAATTAGCAACGAATGTTACATATAATGTTCTATAGTAAAAGTTGATAGATTTTGAGTTAAATAGCGATGAACCCAACTGGTGTTGAAAAAAACTGGAAAAAGTTCACTTTTTGAGGTTAGAATAACTTTTGAACTAATAAATACCAGTACCTAAAATTTTTTTTCTGTATTCTTAAAAACATTTGCAATGTGTACCCAAAATTTGGCGCATTTTAAAATTTTGATCGGACCACTTCACGTGGAATACCCCATATATATAATTTTAAATTTCGGGGTTTATGGCGCCCATGACAGAGAGGGAAGATACGTACTTTAGTACGAGGAAGAGAGACCTTCGGGTTATGATGCCAGGGCTCCATAACCCGCCCACCCCCAACCAGTGGTGGAAAGCAGACAGAAGATCCAAATTTAACATGTCGGGCGTCATAAACCCCTATTGGGAAGTTTATATATATATGTGGGTAAGTATGTGTAAGTGTGCGTGTGCGTGTGTGTACATGTACGTGAGCGTGTGTGTGTTTGTATACGACTAAGTAAAAGTCTAAATCTACGCAGGGGACGCAAAAGGGGGTCTATAAAGCAAACGCTCCCTGCTGAAAAAAATCGCCCGCTGCTGAAAAAAAAAACGCCCGCTACTGAAAAAAAACGCCCGCTCCTCGAGGTTTAGCGGGCGTTTTCTTTATAGACGCAAAAGGACTACTTTAGTCCCTATTTTTAGGGCGCAAAAACGCGATTTTCGTACATGTGTTACAAAAATATATTTTCTGCCCTCCGGCCGGAAAGCGGCAACTTCCCGGCCGCTGCGCGAATTGAAGTTGCCGATTTCCGGCTACGTCGAGCAGAAAAATAGTATACACACCTTGGCCAGTAAAAAAGAAAGCCTCAGATCACATGTTCGTCCACCTCGGCTTCGCCTCGGCCGACAATTACATGCGATCTGAGACATTTCTTATTTTACTGGCCATGGTATGGAATATACTATTTATACACACATATAGTTTATTTTTATGTAAGATAGGTTTAAGGTTATTAAAAATCGTTTTGGTGTTAAGAGGGTACATCTTATAAACCGGGAGATCGGCGCTCAGATCGTCGATGGTGCACACCCGAACTGCACGATAGTACCAGGTCCCGGGCTATTCCAGCCAAATAGTTTTAGGGGTCTAAATTGTATTAGATGAGGCTACGAGATGTCCGGGGCAGAACTGAGATCTGTCACATAACATCAGCGTAAGACTCAAATGATAAACTTGAATGAGTATATAATATGTCCTGCAATTTAAAAGAATGCACAAAAGCACGTTAATAAAATCATGGACAATGAGTAAAAATAATAAACGTACAATGGTGCACATAATAGAAATAAAAAAGGAACCCAATCCCCCTGCAACAATAACAAAAAGGCATAGGAAAAGTAGTACCCTACATAAAGTGGTCTGTTGTCATTCTCAAATGGAAAGCCTAAGGTCTACAAAAGACATATACACGGAATGAGCACAAAAACGTAGAATCCTTTCAGATACGAAGTAAGAAACTGAGACTAAGGTCTGCCAAAGGAAAAAGGAAGTGAAAGCATACTGGAAACGTCTAACAAGGGGAGTACTTGACCTCCGGGAAACGGATCTTTTCCTAACTTTGGCATGTCTTTTGTAATATAAAAATGTGAAGAAAGCCAAGTTATCTCTTGCCAATAGCCACTTTTACGGGAGTTATTCGACATTCAAAAATAATGTCAGTAAAAATTACTTCTTATTTGATCGCTTACAACTCGGAAAAAAATTAAAATAGGCACTCAAACCAGAAACCAGAAGAAAGCTGAGTTCAAGTAGATATGGTTTAAAGAAAAGAAGCTCAAATTGCTTAATTTGGAGCAAAGTTATGAAAAAAATAAGAAATTGAAAAAATTTTAACCAAAATTTGATATGAAAAATTTATTGTTTCTTTTGGCCTAATAATCTTTAATTTCTTATTTTCTTCATAATTTTGCTCCAAATTAAGCAATTTGAGCTTCATTTTTTTCAAACTATATTTACTTGAACTCAGCTTTCTTCTGGTTTTTGTTTTGAGTGTTTATCTCCTTTTGCTTCCGAGTTGTAAGCGATCAAATAGGAAGTAATTTTTACTCATATTATTATTGGATGTCGAATAACTCCTGTAAAAGTGGCCATTGGCAAGAGATAACTTGGCTTTCTTCACATTTTTATATTACAAAAGACATACCAAAGTTAGGATAAGATCCATTTCCCGGAGGTCAAGTACTCCCCTTGTAAGTATATTTTACAAATTCCTACGTTGAATAAATACATAATAGAGAAAGGTAGCCAAACGGACATACGGCTATAGACAATATACATTAGAAGAAGTGAAAGCTCTAACAGATAAAGCGATGACTACAAATAAACAATAGTCCGACGCCGCAATAACTAAATAACTTATTGCGTCGAAAAAACAGCAAAGAAGTAAATATAAAGAATCCGACGAGCTTAAAATAAGACCAAAGAATGTCAAAAAATTTAAAGCAGAAGAACAATTTAAAACAAAAGGAAGAACATTCCAATCAGACTTCAGATTTTAACTAGAAAAGGTACAAATCGGAAGTCTGCACATTCAATAAAGGTCTGTTAATAGAGAAAATGAGAAATCTCTGTAGAGTCCTAAATAAAGCAGAACTTAGCCAGACATTAAAAATGGCAAAGCCCATGAAACAACGATTGCGATTGATAATCTATGACCTCCATAAGAGTATCACTGAAAAGGAAAGGAGTACACAAAAAAGGAGGCAGTCAAGGAAATCAACCAGAAATTAAAAACAGGGAAAAGGGAAGAAACGAGTACAAATTGAGCATTGGAGGTATCTCTGGAAATGAGAAAGAGGTTGTTGCAAACAAGGTGAAACTTTGTAGATTATCAATGGTGTAAAGTACAGTATTTCTGTGCTAAAGGGTCATTCCTTCGATAAATGCCAAATGATAATCAAACCCTTAAATCTGTATAAATTGCATAACGGCCGAAATTACAAAATTTTTGTAACTGAATTAGATTCATCTAGCTCTCAAAAATCTCGTTCGGAAAATTATTTTTTTCTTTCCATATTTATTACCTAAATTTTTACATTTGTGGTAAAAATATAAATATCTCTGGAAAATTTCAACAAGACAGTTGTGCAGAAAAAGTTTATGTAAAAATACACTTATTTCAAGTTGAATATTTACATGTAGTTTATGTATTGACCTATATTTATTTAATAGCAAAATATCATAGTCCAAAAGTTCTATGTTATTATTAATTTAAACTTTTAGAGTAATAAAACTTTCATCTTAAATAAATTTTAGTACTAATGTTAAAGAAGGATTTATAACATTTCAGCGGCATATAATTAATAACCTGTTTATTCTATGTCTAATAAATACATACCTGTTTATTTAAAATATTGTTTTATATAAATATACATTATCTACTCGCTTATATATCCATACAATTTCATAATTTTAATTTTAAAAATATTTGAATTAAATTCTCCTAAATTAATAATTCTTGAAAAATTTCAAATGTAATTTGTATTTTATATTGCCACTGTTAAAATTTATATTTTCTTTTTCATTACTGTTTATAATAGAATTATCTTAGAAATACTATAATTAATGTATTTAATTTTTAACTCATTGTATACATCATATGGATATTTGGAAAAGTGTATGATATTATGCTTGACTAATATTTATTGTATCTACAAACAATTTTGCATCTGTATTTGAAGCATTATATTAAATTTTAGATCCGTTATTATTATTTAGTACTAATTTAAAAATTTCATTAGTTTTATCAGTAATAAGTAAACTAATACACATTTTTTCAAGTTATATACACAACATATTTTTATCTCGGCCATATACGCTATAAACCGAGTTGCCGAGCTCGCCACAAACGCCATCAGTGGCGGCCGAAGTGCCTGGTGCATGTGCGCAGTCATTACCCTGGACATAAAGAACGCCTTCCACTCGGTAAGATGGGACAGCATCTTGCTATCTCTAGAACACCTTATGGTGCCGCTCTATCTTCGAAGAATCTCGAACAAGCCTCGAGCTACCTGAAAGATCGGTTCCTGCTGTAATACACTGATGCAGGTGTGTGCTCCTATAACATCACTGAGGGCGTACCGCAAGGCTCGGTTCTGGGGTCGCTGTTATGGAACGGCGATTACGACGACCTTTTGAGACATCGGCTCTCCCAGGGGGTTTCCATGGTGGCTTACGCCGACGACCTTGCACTTGTTGTCGTCGCGAAGAGCGTCGAAGAGGTTCAGTAACTCGGAGACATCTCTATCGAGATAGTAGCTATCCGATAGACAGTATCCGATACCTTGGGGTCGCGCTGGATGCGCGATTATCGTTCAGAGGCATCTACTGAATGCATGCTCGAAGGCAACATGGGTCGCACATGCGCTTGCCTGCATCATGACCAATATCGGGGGACCAAAGCAACCGCGAAGTTCCCTCCTCGCGTCTGTGGTGAGCTTCGTAATTTTATATGAAGCATCAATTTGGGCTGATGCATAGCTAAAGAACACGAGCTACGGGATTTCCTATCAGTGGACCTGCAGGGTCACCGTGATACGCGTGGCCCAAGCCTACCGCATCGTATCGAACATCGCCCTCTCGGTGATCGTTCGAATACCCCCCGTCGACCTTATAGTTAATGAGCAGCCCGTACGGAAAAAGAAGAAGACCAGAATTGGGAACCAAGATGGGCTGTCAACATCAATCAGCAATGGCAGCAATGGTGAGATGCAGCCAGCGAGGGTCGCTGGACACCCCGCGTCATCCCCGATATCGCCAGATGGTTGAGCAGGGAGCACGGCTTTGTCACCTTCCATCTCAACCAGGTGCTCACTGGTCATGGATGCTTCCGCAGCTACCTGTGCCGCATTAAAGTGTACGGGAGCGCGGAGTGCCCAACATGCTCTGGAGTGGATGAAGACGTGGGAGTATTGGATCGGCCCTCTAACACTCGAGGGCCTAGGGACGTGCAATTTCGTATCACAGAGTGGATGGGATGCCGTGGTTACCCTCGCCACTAACATCGTGGAGCGGCTGATTTTCATCAGAAGAACTGAAGAGAGAAACGTCGGTAACAGCATCAGCCTAGGCCCTCGGGTGTTAGAGGGCCGTTCCAATACTCCCACGTCTTCGTCCACTCCAGGACATGTTGGGCATTCCGCGCTCCCGTACACGTTAATGCGGCACAGGTAGCTGGGCATAGGAACCCTGCGGTACGCCCTCAGTGATGTTATAGGAGCACACACCTGCATCAGTGTCGTACAGCAGGGTCCGATCCCTTAGGTAGCTCGAGGCGATTCTTCGAAGATAGATCGGCACCATAAGGTGGTCTAAAAATAGCAAGATACTGTCCCATCTTACCGAGTGGAAGGCGTTCTTTATGTCCAGGGTAATGACTGCGCACATGCACCAGGCACTTCGGTCGCCACTGATGTGAAAATATGTTGTGTGTATAACTTGAAAAAATGTGTATTAGTATACTTATTGTTGATAAAATTTATGAAAGATTTAAATTAGTACTAAATAATAATAAACGCGAGGGTCGTCGCCAGACCGCGAGATCGGTCGACGGTAATTCCGACCGCTAGCCACCGCGGGCTAGTCAAACGAGGTAGAGGCAGACCACGACGGAACTGCAGTTAGTGTCCGGATTTTTGGACCAAGTTTTTTTTGTACCTGTGTAGCCACTTCCCATCCCAAATTCGTCGGGGATGCAGAAACCACATCACGGGTATGTGGAATCTGGAAGGGGGGTGTAACGGTAAGGTACTGTTTACCTCACCGTTTGACGAATTCGAGCAACACGAGCGAACAGTATCGTAATGTTCGCATCGGTTCGAGCCGGCGAGATTCGGCTCGGCTCGGTTCGTCGTGGCTACACGGGCGGGATCGACATCGCACGCGAAAGATTCGCGCACGCACCTCATGAGAGAGGTAAGGGGGAGATTCGCGCGCACTGAGTAGAGTGATAGCCACCTTCTTACGCGACAGGTGTGATTCCCCCCGCGTCCCGTGTTCAGCTTCGCCGTGCTGTGATTTACCATGCGTTTTGTGTGTGCGTTTCGACTGCAGGCCGATCCTGCATTTGCAGTGAGTGGTACTATACCGTGCATCTGCCTGCAACCACACAACTCCGGTGCACGGGCGAGCGGACAATCCGTCCGACACCGCAGCGAGAGTGAGAGAGAGAGAAAGCAACCGATCGGCTGGTCGTTGTTTACCAACGACTACAGCAGCGTACAAAGTAAGTGGTTATCACTTCACGCGATCGTGTTGCTTTATACCAGTTCCGTTGACTGGATATATTATTTTCTCTCTCTACGAGTCGGCCGTTTACCGACTTGTAATAAAAGCGTAGACCTCGGCGACAATCAGATATTTTATTTGTTATTTATCTTTATCTTTATTTCAATAAATTCATATTATTATTAGAATTCAATCCGGTGTTCGATTAATTGAATTTAACCCACGTACGATTCCTTCCGTAATCCTAGGAGCTCGTAAATTTCTGGTTGACAAGTGCTCGACGCGATATCCCTGTTTCGTGGTCAATTTCAGATTTGAATTTTACCTGGTTGTTATCTGAAACAGTAACTCGGTTTCAGATTAACATTTAACAGATTTGGTAGAGCGGACAGGTAACCGTCGCCGCATCGCGGGAAAAATATGTTTATTTAAATACGGTAAGTTTAACCGTACCGCTGAGCAGCCGCGATATTAAAATAAACATCCGTGCAGCAACCAAACTGTTACAATATATATATATTATATAAATACTCCGCCGCACGCACACACACACACGCGCACGCACGCACGCACACACACACGCACGCACACATACACTCACACACACACACACACACACACCCACATATATATATATATATATATATACCTATATATGGGCTATTTTACGTTAAGTGGTACGATGAAAATTTTAAATCGCTCCAAAATTTGAGAACATGCTGGAAAAATCTTCCAGAACATACAAAAAAAATTTTAGGTTTTTAAAATAATTTGCCTAAGAGTTATTCAACCATGAAAAGTGGAAATTATTAAATTTTTTAGAAAAATTGCTACTTTTAAAGCCATTTATCTCAAAATCTGTTGATTTTTTTGAAAAAACATTACAAACAACTTTTGTTTAAATTAATCTTTAGAACTTTTCTACCCTGGTTTCAATTCTTAATTTTAAAATCTCGAAGAGATAGAACGCCCAGAAATATTGAATATCAAAAAGGCGACCACGCCACAATCGATTTTAATCTAACACCGTTTAAAAGATCACATTTTTCGAGAGCTTTCGAATGGCTTGGGTTAGATTTTTGGTCAAGACCGCTGGTGTAACTTATGCCTCATAAACCTCATAAAATCACTAATTTTCATGTATTTTAGGACATAACACTTACACACACGCACACGCACACGCACGCACACACACACACACTTTTATATATATATATATAACATATATATATATATATGACATATATACAGGGTGATCCAGAAACATAGGTAACATATTTATATATATATATATATATATATTCCGATTCAGAAAATTAATTCGAGTATAACCCCGTCGGAATTTTTAGAAAATATTAATTAGGCGAGGCTTATTAATTTTTGAAATGGGCCAATCAGAGGCCGGATTAGGGAAGAAAGGTGAGCGGCGTTGCCGCGCGAGACTAATGCAACAGGTCAACGAGCGAAGCGACCGAGGCGCCTGTACATAGCTAATGTGTATAGCAGAAGCGAAGATCGCGAAAGCGAATGAATCGCAAAATATATTTTACGAGATTGATTGTATGAATAAAATGTACAATCAAGGAAATGATTTTTATTTAAGTTTGTAGTACTTACTAAATCTATGATATGCGTGCGTTATAAATATGAGATTATTACAGTTTTTAATCTCATCTTTTTTACATTAATTTATTGAAACCTTCATGACGAATTTTAAGACAATAAAATTTTGAATTGAATTAAGTTTTGTGTACAATATAGCCAATATATATGTTTACCATAAAGATATATCGCTACATATTGGAAATATATTAATTAATTTTGCAAGTATATTGGCAATAATATTCCTAGGTAAATAATTCCTAGTCCGTGTAAAATGAAATTTAGCTCAAGCCTCATTTCACCGTTTAAAAAACATAATGCTACCGCGAGCGCTCTCCGATGTTCGCGCACATCAAATTTTGTGTTTGCGGAGTAAGCCCGCCGCGGGCGCTCTCCGACGTTCGCGCTCATCAAATTTTGTACTCGCGGAGTAAGCCCGCCGCGGACGCTCTCCGATGTCCGCACTGCAAGAGCAAACGTGCTCGAAAAAAGTTACTTCGTTAAAATTACAATTCATTGTGTTTCAGACAAGGACAGATGCATAGATTTTTAGGGTATATAAAGAGGACCCAGAACAGACACAGCCACTCCTAGTTTTTCGTCTATAGCTTTCGTAAGGCGAAACTCTGCCAGTCAACTCTTTAATTTTTACCCGAGGGCAAAGCTCTGCTACTTGGACTTTCAAGAAATACGCATTCAAAGTCAAGAGCGATCTTGTATTCGGGAATCGAGACGCATCGTTGGTATCTACGAGTCTTAGTCAAGGAACTACGACTTCGACATCTGGCAATCATCGAACTCCGAAAGCATATGCATCTAACGTCGGCGCCCACAGGTCTAGCAGGACATTATCAAGCCACTTGACACCGCTATCTACGTTTGAGGCGGACCTTCGTTCCTTACCATATATATATATATATGTACACTTATGTATATCTATATATATTTGGGGACTTAAGGTATATTCTTTCCGGCTATCTATATGCTTTATAATATTCGTTAAGGCAAACCTGATATTTTATATTATTTCAATCACTGAACCAACCGTTTTCTCTTACAACAATTATTATTTGGAACTGCAATCTATTTATAATAATTCTTCTTTGCATTGTATTTTATTTATAATATTTATTGTTCGAATAGCAATTTATTAACAATAATTCATATGGGTGATATTTCCAATTTTTCAGTATTAACCGTCTGTGATATACATTGTTAGCTTTATTTTAATATTTGACTGCCTTTTGCTTAATATGTGTGATTATGTGTTAATTTATTTTGTAATGTTCTTTAAGTATTTATTTAATTTTCAATTTTTTGTGTTGATTATGGACACAACAATAGGGGAAAGAGCGACGCATCAGAGATGCTGTTAATAATATGTGTATACCTATATATTGACGAAATAGTATAGCCTGATGAGGATGGAGGATATCCATCGAAACGTCGCCAAATAAATAAATATGTTTTGTTCATCAATATCGAGGAAAACCTAAACTACTCCTAAACAATAATTCATGTTTTCAGCGGCAACAATTTTTAATTTAAACTGCATTTATTTATAATAATTCTTATCTCGATTATTAATTAGTAATGTTTGTAATAAAATAAGTTTACGTATATTTCATTCTATAATTTGTCAACGTGTTCGCCGTGCAATTGTTTATATATTCAAAATAAAAATTGTTATTGAACTTAAATAATTTTATGCAATTGTTTATAAAATAGTGTAATTTTATGTGTGTCTTTATCCATTAAAAAGTTAGAAGAATTTAGTTACATGTGTTCATTTAAAAAGAAAACATTATATTATTATGTTAACAAATTTAAATAAATAATGCATGATTAATACAAATAAAAAAAATATATTATTTTATTATCCCACATTATATCCTACATCTCTACTCTCAAAATAACTTTGCTCGCTACTCCCGGAGATGTAAGGCTAGTCCTAGTCAAACAATAGCGAAAAGAACGCGAATGGATTATTAACCATTTGCCTTCTTGCAATATTATTATAGTAGTTGGTACAAGTCTGGACGTGACACGCCCATAACTGTAATAAGTTGAAAAATCATGGACATTTCAGTTTCAGATCATCGGTTTCAACTGAACTTTACGTCAAGTGGCCTCCATCAATAAAATCACTAGTGGAGGGAGGCTAGGGTGCCTATGAGTATCACCTAGACTTTTGAAACTTTTAAGGGGTCTCTGAAGTTACTTTTCGTACCCACAAATAGGTCATAAATTTCTGTAAAGTTTTGTATCAAGGGCTAATTTTTTTATATTTTTAAAAAGGTTTATTTTTTCAAGTTCTAATCCATATATACCGTCTTAAAATTTGTATTATTAATTAGATTTCGATTTTTGAGGGTGAAGTTTAAGCGATAGAAAATAAAAGGCAACTTTGTTTAAAATTACCGTTAAATAACGTTTAATCTGCCAATATTACATACATCTTCCTACACAAATAGTTCACTTTTGATGATACGCTTTATAAGTCAATATTTTAACTTTAATAAACCAATAAAATTCGTAAAATTATTATTAAACGTTTAGAAAGATATTTATTTTCACAGATTTGATATCTGGTTTTTCTAATCAACTTAAATCGGTTACATCTCAGGCTCATAGCCTAAAAAGAGACATATAAAAAAGAAATCGAAGGTGTTAGGTCTACTTTAAAATGAATATTCTAGACATGTTTGTCGGAGTCGTTCAAAAATTCAAAATTTGAAAGTTCCTAGACGCTTAGGGAATATGAAATTTGGATTTTTTAGATAAATTTTCAAAGTGTAATATCTCAAGGTCTAGGAAGATTAGAAAAAAGCGTAAAAACGGAAAATATATATCTTGACCTCTACTTTTGAAAGCAATTTTAATAAATGGTCCACCAATCGAACATGGTACTTAAAAATGCGTTTGAATGGAAAAAAATGATATTTTGAAAAAATTTTCTACTTTTGGAAGTCAAAACTTTTTCTTAGAACTTCTTTACTGATTAAAAAGATAGCTGCTTGTTTATTTTACACTATTACAAATTTTTACCTAAATAAAGTCAGGTTTTAACCCCTTTCTAGTGGGTAGTTTACCATTGGAATATTATTTTTATATGATAAACAATCTATTTTAGCATTGGAAGCAAGAGTTTTCGATGTTTGGGAAATAACGGGACACCCTAGTGTAATAGTATTTTTATTCTAGATTTTTCTGCCCTCTTTTTCCTGGCACTTCCTACCGTTTATCCCCTGGGGACTTTAACGGTGTCCACCTACCACCTATATGTAGGTGCTTTATCCCTCCCTTAAAAACCCCACCATCTCGCATTTGCCCGGGGTTATGCCCGTGGGTGAGGGAAACCTGTGAAGCAGGGAAAACCTCACCCGAGATGGCCGGTGTATTCGAAACATTCTTTTTGGGTGTCAAAGTCACATTGCGTAGGCCTTGACACCGAAAACGAATGTTTCACACCTCCCGCTCACGTTGTGAAGTGTGAAAAAACACTTAACCCGCCACGAAACCCAAACGACCGAGAGCGTCAACCATCCACTTGGGTACCGCGCTCAATACTGCTTAACTTCCGTGACCGGCTGAGGTGCGTCTCCGCCACTCTGCCATCGCGTCGGTCTAGTGTAATAGTATTTAAAAGTAAATTTATCTACTAAAAAGTAAAGCTGGCATTGAGTCACAGTTAAAGGTATATCCAATGCATTTTCTTCAAATGGTAATGCATACACTTTTGTTTACATATCTTAATCTTAAAGTGAACGGAAAATATTGTCTTAAAGCACTTGCATTTAAAAATCCAATTTTTATAATAAAGACGGTAGGTTCTCTTTCGGGATAATAAACCTCCCTTTCATGTTTGTATATGATATTGCATATGACATTCCTTTAAGGGGGTATCCTCGTATAGATCGATCGAAAAATCGATTTTTTTTATTACATAAGTCGATAGTATAACATGTCAATAGTATGCTGTTAAAATTGTAAAGTGAAATTCGCAGCGGTTTCGATGCTATGGCTATTTTCTTTAAAGTTGTGTTATATAGGTGCAATAGGTGCCCCGCTGAGTTTGGGTCTTCGAGATGCTTCGCAATTGTGCTGTGGCAGATGCTATTCCAATTTTAGTTGTATTAGTGCGTATAGTTGTGTAAATAAGAGCATTGTGGCGCAAAGACCGTGGTAATTGCTGCTTATATAGCTGCCGTAGTTTTTAATGACGGATTCAATGCAGTTTTGAAGATGATGAAGTGCCTGGAGTTCAAAATTGGATCGCCCAGTGCCACTTACGCCAAAAACACCGACACTGAACGAGTAACACGGCAAAACATCAGAACGGAGAGCGCATCCAAGGAAGCTCGATTGGTCAAAAAAAGGAAAACTGCATCTGAAAATCAGCATTTCGAAGAACAAGAAGGGCTTCTTTATGGAGCAGGCATTGCTGAATAGTACAAAAGTCGATTAGTAGCTGTAAGTATGAAAAAATTTTATTAAAAAATAATATATTGTATACCGCGAATATTAAACGCGTTTTTCTCGAAAACTCAATTTTTCGATTTTCCAAATTGGCGCCACTGATTACTCAGCGAGTTTTGAAGCTATTGAAAAAAAATATATACCATTTTAAAGGAAATTTAATTAGCTATTCGACAAACCTAAAGGATTTTGTTTTAAAAAATTATTTAATAACTCTTCTGCAATAATAAAAAAAAACTTTTATGAATTTTTTTTTAAATGTCCACCATTTTTTCAAACTTTTTTTTGACATTTCAAATTTAGGTAAGTGGACGAGGAATTGGTATAATGATGTCAAAAAACTTTGTTTCTTATGTTACAGAATGACACAGCAACAACGAAACATGGCGCTTTAGACCAAAAAAAATATATCTTCACCTTGAATTTGATTACGTGGCTCACCTAATTAACATTATGTATATATCAAAATTTTTTATGTTTCTATAAACTATAAGAAACTACGTAAATAAAATTTCAAAAAAAAATTTGAATAGTTTCTTTTAAAAAAATTCCTAAAGTTTGTCTTCATTTTTCGCGATCTATATGAGGATACCCCCTTAATATATAAAAAATATTATTTATGATAGATGATTGGTGGTGGCAGCAAGAAAACAATACCTCTCAAACACTTCACTTCTATTTAATATTAAAATAATGAAATACAAATAATATAAATGTGATCTCGCGGTCGCGCTAATAACGATGTGCTCGGATCGGTAGCTGAGGAGTGAGTGAGCCCTCCGTCTAACACCGTGTGTCGCAACGGTACGATGAGTGGTGGGGAACTCGATTTAAGGACCGATCGCAACTCCTTCCCGATCGGACCTGCAATCACTTACTGTTTCCTGAAAGAAACACAAATCATACATATCAAGCACAATATATACGCATCGCTTTATCCATTCATTATCTTGAGGGTTAGTTTATTATATAAATCAAAAGTCAACGGCTTCGTAAATATATCAGCAAGCTGTTCTTTTGACTTAATCCACATCACTTTAACAAAACTCATTTTAACACACTCTCTCACATAATGGTCTTTAATTTCAATCATATGTCGCAGCTTATTGCTACCTGTCATTTTGGTGGCTGCAGCAGCCGCTTTGTTGTCGCACCACAAAATCATAGGTTTAAAATCATCAATTACAATCAATTTGAGAGAATCCAATAACGAAATTTTATATTGACACGCCTTGCTCAATGCTACATACTCAGCTTGACAGGTAGATAATACGATATACGATTGCTTGTGTGTCTTCCAAGACACCGCATCTCCAAATAATTTAATTACAAAACCACTAGTTGTCAAACTATTTTTTCAATCGGCAAAACTTGCATTAGATTAGGTCTGAATATCATCAGTAGCACCAGTATATTTTAGACCCAAGGACGCACTTCCCTTTAAATACCTAAAAATCCTTTTTTATCATTTCCCAATCGTCCTCATTCGGATTTATTTGATGCCTACTGACAACATTTACTGCATAAGTGATAGGAGATCCATATTTGAAAAACATGTATGTAAAAACTGATGGTTCAACCTCTCGAACACAAAGCTGTTAAACCATCAGCGTATGTAGCCAACTAACACTTGAACACAAAGTGTAGACAACCACATCCCCACTAATGCACTGCGAGAACGTACGACGCCTGCAGCACATCAGCAGACCAGCTGTGCCGATGAATGCAACTTTTAAAGCAATTTAATAATTATTATTTATTATGTACCCAGGGTACATGTGAATCCGGATTCTGTTGCGAAAATTATTTTGTTTTTCAGAAGGTCTAGACCAACCTTCTGCCCGGGAAAACTCTTCTCAAAATTTATCAACTCATACTGTGTTCGCAAAAACAGCAGCAGAATTACTCATGTCAATTCTCATTTTAAAAAGCGCATCACTTTGTTAACGTTAACTTTTGCTTAATATCCTTTTAAAGTTGCTTAGTCATTTGATAGACCGGTATTGTATCGCATATGGTACGAGAAAGAGGCAAAAGAAAAAGAAAAGAAAAAGGAAGAACAGCTGATTTGAATTTAGCGCGTAAGATCCTGCCTATCTAGCTTTTCGTCTACCCCATTTCGCGCTTCTTTGCCTCGAGAACGCCCCGCTTCGCGCTCACTTAGTCTCGCTCATTTCCCTACTACGTAAGTACGCGTCTCCGTTCTTTTCCCCACTTCGCGCGCGCCCGAACTCGCGCTTCTCCCGTACTCGCCCTTCTCTCTCTCTCTCTCTCTCTCTCTCTCTCTCTCTCTCTCGACTGTTCCCGAGCTCGTTCGGCCGCTCCCGCCTTGCGCTCTCCTTCTCACTCGCACTCTCGCTCGGCTATTCCCGCTTCGTCGCTCACGTATTCCCGCCGCATGCAATACCCGGTGTAACAAGTGCCGCGCTCTGACCCTTCCTAGGTTCTGTTCCACGAATTTTTCGGAAAAAGACAAACGTGTCTATAAACATTTTTTCGCATCACACTCACAACTTTTCGCATCTAGACTTTTCTCATCGCATCAACACAAGACTATTAATAATAGATTAATATATCAATAAATTAATAAAATGAATACCGTCCGGTGATTTACATAACGTGTCTGTTTAAGATCGCATCGCGCAACGTTATCGTTCGAAACACAAATCACCGCGTCGCTATCAAATCAAATTTTGCTTCACTTAATTAATAATTTCCACCTACCCTTGGTGATGCTGCTCGTCGCCTTCTCTCCTTCTTCCGACATCCTGGCTATTCGCGTCTCTTACCAAACAAAAAAAGAAACCTTCTCGGAATTCCCCGCGCAAATGGAAGCGGTGGTGGGCCGATAACCTAATAGATGATTGGTGGTGGCAGCAACAAAACAATACCTCTCAAACACTTCACTTCTATTTAATATTAAAATAATGAAATACAAATAATATAAATGTGATCTCGCGGTGGAACTAATAACGATGGGCTCGGATCGGTAGTTGAGGAGTGAGTGAGTCCTCCGTCTAAAACCGTCTGTCGCAACGGTACGATCAGTGGTGGGGGAACTCGATTTAAGGGCCGATCGCAACTCCATCAATTTAACATAGACTTAATTTTTTTTCCTTTTAACACTTCTCTGGTTGCTTGAGTGATTTCTTCTTTACACGCATGTCCTCTGGTGCCACGCAATCGTCGTCGTCGGTGTTGCGTTCCCCGATATACGGGTGTAAGCTGGAGAGCATTTGAGCTCCCTATACTAGTGCGCAAGGTATTTAGGAGCGCCCGAGGACTGATGAGTTCTTCACGTGTTGAAGATTGAGGTTATGATATTTTGATCGTATTATCACAAGCAGTTACTGATACGCTAGGCATCGTGGGACAACCTAAGTTTGCTCCTTTGCTAACGATACCTCTTGGCCCTTGGCGGTGGTCGTCGTGGGAGCGCACTCGTACCTATACAGGGTAAACCGTTTTAATATACAAATAGTTTTATCTTAGAAATAACGTAACATGTGCAAAAAAGGTTTTAACAAGGGTTGTCAATGACAAAGAGAATTAGCTAACTGTCTTAATGACCTGGACTTCAAAATTAGTTCCGGATTTTTAAAGGTCAAAGGCATATTTTGAACGGAAACCCCTATTTTTGACACCAGATTTCGAAATAGCGGAAAATTTTGCGTAGTGAATGATATGTTTCGGGTTTTGAGCGCTTTTAAGAAGGTCAAATTACCGTTAAATAGTAAAACTTTGCCAAAAAAAACATTTTCTTCGAGCTTTTGATGAATGTAGACAAGCAAATGTTCAAGTGAGCTTGTGAGTCTGAAGGTTCTATTCTTTAACCTGAAAAATATTTTTCTACTTGAAATTATACACCCAAACGATACCTTTAATTTTCTTCAAATGTCTTTTCAAGGTCAAATCAGGATTAATTGATAAAGAACTTTACATAACAGTACTTTTTGTATCATGGCGCAAAACAGCGTTATCGATCCATGCATTGCTAATTTTAATATGATCAGTTTCAAATAATTCAAAATATAACTTGAACGAATACTGCATTTGCAATAGCACTTCGTGTTCTTATTGAATTTAATCGTCAAAACGACTAATTAATTTTAATGTTATCACTTATTGCTTAAATTTTCATTATTTGAATCTTGTAAAAGTTAAAATTGACATTTTTTAAAGTTAAAGTTAAGGGGATGTCGGAGCTATAGCCTGTCATCAGTGTCGATTTCTACGATAAACGTACTTCAAACATAAATTATAAATTTTACAGCTACATACAGCTGTTGAAAGATGCTTTCCCCCCTAACTATGATTAAATTTAAGGTAATTGTTATATTACTGTTAGCAACAAATGTTTATTTTTTTAAGGAAATGTGTAATACGTTACGTATAGCATTACGGCAGATATAGACTCAATGAATACCAGACGTGTTACACATTTCTTTAAAGAAATAAACATTTGATGCCAAGAGTACTATTACAATTATCTTAATTTTAGTTATAGCTAGGGCGGAAAGTATCTTTCAACAGCTCTATGTAGCTGTGAAATTTATAATTTATGTTTGATGTACGTTTATTGTAGAAATCGACACCTGACTACAGCGCCATCCGAAGCCTCGAGATCGAGCGGTTATCGACGGAGGGTATAGCTCCGACATCCCTTTAAAGTTTAAGTTAAAGTTAACATTTTTTGTATGGAATTTCCTGGGTTTGAAATAAATTTCTTGATATGTCAGATCATTCTCTAAGTAATTCTAAAGGTGGAAAACCCGTTGTTTCATAATGTGTATTATTTAATATGTTTTCAATCGTATTTATTTCGTTTGCCCAAGCAGTATCTTTTTTTTCAATTTAGTTTTATAAATACGAGCAATTTCGCGATGCACTCTTTCTACTATATTGCTTTGTGGGTGTCTTATAGATAAAAAAAGTATTTTTGTATTATTTTCATCAAGAAATTGTTTCCATTTTGAGCTAGTAAAATGCGTACCATGATAAGTGATAATTGCTTTTGGTTTACCAATATTTTGTATGTAGTTTTTAAACTTATTAATTACTACAATAATGTTTGCCTCTTTTATAGGATACAATATAACGACTTTAGTAAAAGCATCTATCGTGGACAAAATATATTTAACACCACCTACAGATATTAGTAAAGGACCATAAAAATCGATAGATAGGAGATCTCTCGGATTTTCTATAATTATAGGTTGTGTAACAGTTTGTTTGCCGCATGGATGTTTATTTTAATATCGCGGCTGCTCAGCGGTACGGTTAAACTTACCGTATTTAAATAAACGTATTTTTCCCGCGTTGCGGCGGCGGTTACCTGTCCGCACTGCCAAATCTGTTAAGTGTTAGTCTGAAACCGAGTTACTGTTTCAGATAACAACCAGGTAAAAATCAAATCTGAAATTGAACGCGAAACAGGGATATCGCGTCGAGCACTTATCAACCAGAAATATACGAGCTCTTAGGATTACGGAAGGAATCGTATGTGGGTTAAAATTCAATTACTCGAATACCGAATTGAAATGTATCAATAAATTGAATTTATTGAAATAAATAGAAAAGATAAATAATAAACAAAATCTCTAATCGTCGCCGAGGTCTACGCTTTTATTACAAGTCGGTAAACGGCCGACTTGTAGAGAGAGGGGGGAAAAATATCGCGAACTAAAATAATATACCTACTCAACGGGACTGGTATAAATCAATAAGATTATCGATTAATTGCGAATAGAACACGATCTCGTGAAGTGGTACCCCTTACTTTATACGGTGCTGTAGTCGTTAATAAACAACGACCAGCCGATCGGTTGCTCTCTCTCTCTCTCTCTCTCTCTCTTACTCTTGCTGCGGTGTAGGACGGATTGTCCGCTCGCCCGTGCACCGAGGTTGTGTGGCTGCAGGTCGGTTCACGGGCTGCACCACTCACTGCAAATACAGGATCGGCCTGCAGTCAAAATACACATGCGAGAACCACGGTAAAACACGACGCGGCGAAGCTGAACGCGGTACGTGAGGGGATCACACCTGTCGCGTAACAAGGTGGCTATATCTCTTTGCAGCGCACGCGAATCTCCCTCTCACCTATCTAATCAGATGCGTGCGCGAATCTTTCTGATAAATGTCACATGTTCTTAAACTTTCTGAAACTATTTTTCTTATTTTCGGATAATAAAAATATTCAAAAATCATTTAATGGATTTTTCTCGGACCAACGTGTCCGTAATATTCATGTAGATCTACATTATATTAAAGTTATCTTTTTGAGCGATTTTGTAAAAACTCCCCAATTCTTGCGAAAAATACTTAAAACATATATATTTTATGATAAATATGTGTTACATAAGTTAATGCTTCATATTACTGACAAAAAAATTATTATTATAATTACTAAGTGATACTAAAAAAAAAACGATAAATTACAATGTCCGTCCGTCCGTCCGTCCTTCCGTCCGACAAACATCATCTTGGCGTGAGAGAGAATGAGACAGAGCGAGAGAGACAGTGAGAGGAAGAGATAGGGAGACAGAGAGAGAGAGAGAGAGAGAGAGAGAGAGAGAGAGAGAATAAAAGATAGAGAGAACGAGAGAGAATAAGAGAGAGAGAATATATATATATCTCTCTCTCTCCATCTATCATTCTCTCTCTATCTCTCCTTCCATCTATCATTCTCTCTCTATCTCTCCTTCCATCTATCATTCTCTCTCTCTATCTCTCTATCTCTCTATCTCATTCTCTCTCTCTCTCTCTCTGTCTTTATCTCTCATCCTCTCTCTTTATCTATCTCATTCTCTCTCTCACTCTCTCTCTTTATCTATCTCATTCTCCCTCTCTCTCTATGTCTTTATCTCTCATTCTCTCTCACTCTCTCTATGTCTTTATCTCTCATTCTCTCTCTCTCTCTCTCTCTATGTCTTTATCTCTCATTCTCTCTCTTTATCTTACTCGCTCCCACTCTTGCACTCTATCACTCTCTCTCTCTCAATATCTTTCATTCACTCTCTCATATTCTCTCTCTTTCTCTCTATCTTTCATTCACTCTCTCTTATTCTCTCTCTTTCTCTCTATCTCTCATTCTCTCTCTCCACCGATCATTCTCTCTCTATCTCTCCTTCCATCTATCATTCTCTCTCTTTATCTCTCTATCTCTCTGTCTTATTCTCTCTCTCTCTCTCTCTCTCTCTCTCTCTCTCTCTCTCTCTCTCTCTCTATCTAACTCATTCTCTCTCTCTCTCTCTTTATCTATCTCATTCTCTTTCTTTCTCTCACTTTATCTATCTCATTCTCTCTCTCTCTATTTGTGCGATTTGTGTAGCACCTACTGGGTCGCAATTTGCGAGCGCGACGGTCGGCGCGACAATGAGCGGGACAGCCGCGGGGACTCCCGCGACTCCCCCCAGTACGTTTGGCACGAAGCGCTTGGCCTCGCCTACCTCGCCATCATTAACGCAGGTTGCCAAGCAACCTCGCGCAACCACGCCTCTCGCTCCCAATCCACAGCAATCGGGCGGCTCTCGGGATACCGCTGCGATGGCGGATGCTCCTCCGGCGTGGTTCGTCAATTATGAACGCGCTATCACCAGGCTAGTTGAGAGGATCGAGGTCAAGGTCGACGGCGTTGATGCTATGTTGAATTCGCTTGGGGCTGAGCTCGAATCTCTTCGCGGACGGGTCGATACCCTTGAGGCGGTTTTCGACGAACGTTTCAATGAGGTGGGAGCTCGTGTTGAGCGGCTTGAGGCTAATATGAACAAGCTTCTTGATCAAGGGTCATCATCTTCGACACCGGCAGCATTGATTGATACTGGGGTGCAAGATAATAATTCCTGTGACGTTTTATTCTCAGGTCTATCCACTGATTCCACTATAAGTGATCTTAAATTAATTGAATTGTTATTGACACACCTTAATCTCCCGCTCGTAATACCGCATATTGTTGAGATTCGGCCTTGGCTGTCGCGTCCAATCAACTCAGCTAATGTCCCTTCTTCAGTTTCAAGCCAATCAACCACGACTATTCCTCCCTCTTTCAACGTCTCTAAAAGTCTAGTTTGTAAGGTCTCTTCACCAGCCGTCAGAGACCTAATAGTTGATAAGGCCTTTCGTTTAAAAGGTGCCACGATGTCTAGCATTTTTGGCTTGGGAGGAGAATTCTCGTTGTATATTAGACCTTTATGGCCGAAGACTGTCCACGCCCTTTGGATGTTAGCTCTACGTAAAGCGAAAGAACTAGGCTATATGCGACCGATTGTAAAGAATTGTACGGTATACATGCGAAAAGAAAAAAAGGGCGCTTTGCTCCGCATTCTCTCCGAAGCCGAACTCCTTTCCTTATCACCTAACTCCCTTCCGGTCAATACTATTCCTCCTTCCTTATGAAAGGCAGCCGGTCAGACGCCTCTTTTTCACTCACAATCACTCAAACCTTCTTTCTCCATCATTCACATTAACATCAATAGACTTAAAACGCACTTCTCATCAATTGAATCACTAATTTATCCACAAGCCTTCGATGTGATTGCACTTACAGAGACCTTTCTTACGGAATCGGATTCCTCTGATATAGTAAAATTGCCTGGGTACACTCTATACAGACTTGACCGTGTGGGTAAGGAAGGAGGGGGAGTTGCTGCTTACGTCAGGGATGAGTACAAAGTTAACTTGTTGGCCCAATCTGACAAACTGTTCTCGAACTCTCCTGAGTTCTTTATTCTACATATCATTGGTAAATCGACTTCGCTCATTCTCAGTGTTGTCTACAGACGGCCAACAGCATCTTACCCCATCACTTTCTCTAATTTACTATCTGATTTCCTTCCTTCCCACAGTCTTGCTGTTATTACTGGAGACTTCAATATTGATATGAAGTCTTCAAGTGCTGCGGCTGACATGATGAGAGCTAATATAACAGCTCTCAACTTATCGCTCGTTGTCTCTGAACCAACTCACCATGCGATCACATCTTTAGGCTCTTCGCACACATGGCTTGATCTCTTCCTTATTAGTGATCCTTCACCTTACTTTAATTACTATAAGTCAACAACTCCTTTTGCTGCGGGCCATGACTTCATAGCACTACAATTACTTATTAACAAAGACCCGCCTAAGCTAAAAAGGTATTGGTCACGTGATTTGGAAGGGATCAACCTCCAAGTACTAGCTAATACGTTCAATACTATTTATAACTCTAATATAGACCTCATACCTCATTTTTCACCAGAACCTCATATTCCAATTCCTGTAGAGTCGCCTGACCGGAATCTCAGTTCGATTTCGCACTTGAAATCGAATTTGTATTTGAACCCGAATCTGAATGGGAATTTGTATTCGCTGTCTTGTTCTCTCATCAATAATTCACCTCTCTCTCATACATCTTATCCACTTATCCCCACTTACCACTCGTCATCTCTTAACATGTCATCATCTAACTTATTATCCACTTCTCACTCTCATCCATCCAGCATGTCTTCACCTAATTTATTACTCACTTCTCATAACTCTCATTCACTCAGCACATCTTCATCTAACTTATTACTCTCATCTCATGATCTCTCTCACGGCGATTCAACCTCCCACCTTCGTGCTTCCGTTTCACATCTTATGGTTTCAGCTCTCTCCGCTTTTGATTCTATTGCTCCAGCTAAACTCACAACTGTTAGCAATAAATCTAAGCCCTGGGTGACAGCGGAGGTTAAAAAACTTATTAAATTTAGGAATTTGGCATTTAAGAATTTCAAACTATCTAACCGTTTTGAGGACTACGAGAAATTTAAAACATTAAGAAACAGAGTTTCATACCTTCTCGATAGTAATAAATATAAATTTCTTACAAACAAATTAAAAAATGCTGCAAACCCGAAAGCCAAATGGAGGGAACTAAAAAATCTTGGTCTGTGCGCCAAAACCAACATATCCCCATTAGACACATTCTCCACCCAGCAACTTAATAATCATTTCATCTCAATCTCCAATCGGATTCCTCCGCTTTCGCCTTCCTTTTTAAACACTCTTTGTTCCTCTGTTTCCGATCCCCTTAGTTCGCCTTTCTTTGAATTTAACGTAGTCTCTTCCTCGGGAGTTCGGCGTGCTCTTTTTAATGCTAAGTCTAGGGCAGTGGGGACGGACGGGCTATCCGTTGCGATGCTCAAATTACTTGAGTCACAATTGACCCCGCAGCTTACTTATTTATTCAACGACATGTTATCTCTCGGGTACTTTCCTGACTGCTGGAAGAAATCTCTACTCTTTCCATTGGCAAAGTCGAACAGGATTGAATCTTGCTCAGATACCAGGCCTATTGCGAAGCTCTGTAAGGTCTCTAAAGAAAGAAAGGTTGGTACACTCGCAGTTATCTCATTATTTGGAATCAAATCTCAAACTGATTGATAGACAGGCAGGGTTTCGCAGAGGCCACAGCACACAGACCGCCCTTTTGGGTGTTCTCGACGACATCAGAAGGGCCATTGACTCACGCATGATCACGATTTTGGTCCTGTTCGATTTCTCCAAAGCGTTTGATTCGGTACCGCACGGCCCTTTGTTGATTAAGCTACGTAATATGGGTTGCTCAAACACGGTTCTTAGATGGTTTTTTCACTACTTGGTCGGTCGCTCGCAAGCGGTAGTAGATGAGTTAGGCGTCTGTTCTGACTGGCTTGGGGTCAATGCAGGCGTACCACAGGGCAGTGTTTTGGGTCCATTACTTTTTTCAGTTTTTATTAATGATCTTCCGGATGTTCTTGAGTACAGTAATCATATGATTTATGCCGATGATGCCCAGGTTTACTACTCCTTTCCTCCGGACGAACTTGAATTGGGTGTCCAGCGAATCACACATGACGCAAATGCGGTTGCGTCCTGGGCTTCCCTCAATGGTTTAGATTTAAACATTAACAAAACTAAAGTAATGATCCTGGGCAGTAAGGCATATGTCTCGCGTATAGATCTAACCACTGCCCCGCGAGTTATGTTTTTGAATAAATCTCTCCATTACGAAAATCAAATAAAATCACTTGGCGTCTGGCTACTGCCTACTCTGGACTGGTCCAAACACGTTTTGGCAATTTCTCATCCTTTTCTTTCACAAGAAATTCCGTACCTAAAATGTCATCGCAATTATCGGGTAGGAACGTATCACTCAAATTAAAGTTGACCGGTTTTCCTTGTACGTGTAATTCGCATGAATCAATTGGAAACTTTATTACCAGAAATACCGAATAAATTTATAGTGTCATCTTATTGTACCTAAGCACTGAACCTCAAAACCGTACTTTTCATTAAATTGACATCTGATCCTGTATTGATTTTGAAAATACCATATAAATTTTTTAGTTCAGGAATTCTAATCATTTAGTGGGTGTAAATATGTCTACTTTGGCAAGTTTAATTCCTTTTTCGGATCTTCGAATTTCACTGCGCGCGATTTCGTTTGTTCGCGGCTCGGAGACGCGCTGGATTGCCGGACCGTGTACATGTTTAACTGCGGCGACGGTGACCATGGTCTTGATCTAAATTCACTTCTTTTCTCGTATATCTATTTCTATCTATTTCTCGTTCGTCATGACTTCGACGATATTGGTTATAGGGGGCATTGTCTCTCCTAATTTGAGGTTCAGGACTACTGAATCTTTTTTGATATTTAGTATTATAATTATTCTAATAATTGTTTCCATAATTATTTGAAAAATTTTCCGCTTGATCGTTAGAATATTTATTCTGGTAATTCTTTTGATATTGATGTGAATAATCATTTCTTCCAGTTCCTCGTGAACTATCTTCATGACGTAAACTTTGCTGAGGTTGTTTATAAGTTGGAATGAATTCCTATATGGGTTTTGTTCCATATAATATTCACAATATGGTTTATAATCGTATTCTATTCGATTAGACGATTCATTACGAGAAAGTCGGGTTTGGTAACATTCTTGAAGGGGTGTGGACCGATATGTCGCTTATTTTTCAATTTCGATAGCTGCATCGTATGCATCCTCAAGAGTTTTAGGATTACTAAGGTTCACGCCATAGCTTAGTTCATGTCTTTAAGAATAGGTGAATCCTTATTTGCTTCATACTCATTAGTAAGAGCTGCTTGTTTCCCCACGGTGCAGTCTGATATTTTGTAAGTCAGTACAAAAATCAGTATATTTCTTTTCCGGTGGGAAATATTTCTTTAATGCAGCGGTTAATCATGCTACTGCATTTATAGCACTGCCATCGATGCATTTTTGAGCTATACCTCGGAGCTTCGATTTTACTGCGTTTACAAATGCAGCTTCTTGGTCTCCTGCAATTTTTTTCCTTTTCTCGACATCTTGAATAAACGTTCTGAGTAGCAAATTTTTACCGCCGTAAACAGGTATATGCATAGGCACTGATTATATTGTCATATTTAAGGATATATTATCGGGCGCTACTAATTAGGAGTTACTAGGTGTATATTCAGATATATTCTTATTTTCAGAATTTGTATATTATAAAATAATTATTTTTATATCTAATAAAATATGCGAAATTTATTAAATTTAAATTTATTTTGAGTTTAGCATTTGTAATGCTTTATTTTATAGATCAAATATATAGTGCATTTAATACGTGTGTAAATACACACATGTATGTCTGCATGTAAATTTGAATAATCAAATTTATATTTTTATGTAATCTGTTTTCTTTTTTTTATAAGACAGTTAATGTAAATTTTATTAAATGCTCTTATATTTATTAATCGTCAATTTTTTATCACTACTACTTAATAGTACATTAAACTAAGTGTGAGAAATGCCGTTATTGTTTAGAGTGATAAGTTTTGGAATTCGTTATATTAATCACGTGCAATTTGGATGCTTTGCGATCAGTAGGAACGAGGGATAGGGTGGCGGGGTGGGACGTTGGGGCGCAGGGCGGAGCGCTCCCCCTTTTAAAATACATATGAAAATTCATCAAATGATTAAAGGTGAAAGAATTGTATATCAAAAGCATTAAATTTTGGAAATAATTTATATTTCTTAAAATTTTATGTGTTAATTTTAATTATTTTCCAGTGGTTTTATTTTTATTTTTCGTTTTTATTAATTGATTAATATTAAATACAAAATAATTAAGAAATCTGCGCATGCGCGAATTTCGCACACTAGTGCGTGAAAGTGGTATTTCGTACACGCTGCACAGGCATTAAAAATGGCATTTTGCACACAGTGTTTCAAAAAATATATTAATTAATTTATACGGTATAAAATTTAAAGTTGTATCTTCAATTGAATTATTTACTTGTTGTATGTATGTATGTTGTTGTATGAATGTAAGTATTATTTTAAATATTATTTAATTAATAGGTACATTTTAATTAATTATTTATTTAAGTTAACTTTTCGAAAGCCTTTTCCAATTTTGAAATTTCGTAAGTTTTATTGCAATTTTCCTTTAATTTACTTAAGTTAAAAGTAGCTTGTTAATAAACCTTTTAAAATTTTTACTTCCCTTTTTAACTTGATAATTTGTCTACAAGCGTTCGTTGTGTCGTTTTCATTTAAACGACTAACAAATTTTATATATCCAATGGCATTCGAAATAACGAACAAATCTTTAGTATGGTTTACACGATTTGTTAAAAGTAACTTGGTTACATTACGTAAGTCATATAAAAGTGAATTTAATTTTTTTTTTTTTTATTATTATTTTAACGTCGCTCTTTTTTGCTCCCAAACCGGACGGAGGTCATACGATGTCTTGGTGAAGAAAGCACTTGTTGAAAATACATTCGCCAGTGGTGCTTGTATCAATCGGCCGGGGCCGGGAATCGAACCTGGGACCTCCAGATTATGAGCCAGACGCCCTACCGACCGAGCCATCGCAGGCCTCTAAAAGTGAATTAAATTCGAAGCGAGAATCTTCCGGAATCTTTGCATATACAGGGTGTACTGGAATTCATTCCGTTAATTTCGCACACATATAAAAATTATACTTCTACACAACTTTTCTATTAGACAAATTTTGATTTTGAACTTATTTATTAAGTTATTGTTAGTTACACATTATTATTTCGAGCCAATCAGAGCGCGGCAGCCGGCGATGGGCGGTGCAGTGAGACCGAAAGCGATGCGTGGAGGGAGCGCCCGTAGAGGGGAAGACGAGATCGAAAACGTAAACAAATTCGTATATTGGTCGATTCGTTATTGAATACGTTAATATGCGACAAATATAAATTACAAATATAAAGAGAATCGGGAGATTGAAAAATGGCAGATAAGAAAATATCAAGCCTCAAAATAATTTAATTATTTAATTGCTTTACATATTTTAAATAATTTATTATTTACTAGATTAATACCAAGGATATCTCAGGAACCACTTAATCGAATAAATGAAATTTTAACAGTAATAGCTAAACATGGTTTTAATACACGTAAATGAAACAGAATTGTAATAAAAGTCGAAAATGTTTACTAAAAAATTAACTACTTAGCTGTTTATTACACAATTTTTTAATTTCTCTGAACAATTTGACAAGTCTAATTTTTTATACAATATTAACGTAGTCTGTTTAATTCAAGTCGATTAAAAATATTTGAAAGTTACTGTTTAAATTTCAGCGTATTCGATGAAATGGTTCCTGGGTTATGATAATTGCAATTATCATAAAATTAGAGTTTTTTTTAACCTTAAATGTAACATTTTTACTGGTGTTGTGCTGCATATGAATAGGCTAAAAAAATTTGAATAAAAGTTAATAATAATTTAATTTGTTTAAAAAATTAAGAAATATTTTCTATTGTTATGAAAAAAATTATAAATAATTAAATAAATAAATAAATAAATAAATAATTGAAAAAAATTATCACTTAATAATATTTAATTGTTTTTTCAATTTTAACCCAGGCTTGTCCTCTTAATAAAATAGATGTAGGTAATTTCACAAGTTTACATAAATTTTAAAATGGCTCGTGTTTTTTAGATAAATTAAAAATATATAATCCATAATCTGCAAGAAATTTTAATTATAAATATTAATATGCATCACATTTACGCAAATTTTAACAACAGTTATTTTCCTTTTTTCCATTTTTCACCATTTTGGAAGTTAAATTTCTTAAAATACCCCTAAATATGTGAACTTTTTGTAATATATATTAAATGGGAAAAAGTTTTAGCACTCGAGTACCTATTTCAAAGTATCCAACACATCTATTTAATAATTATTGTCCTGGATAACACTTTTTTCATCTAATTATTTATAAAAACCCAATTAACAAGTTTGATTGGTTACATATTCAAGCACACTTAAAATAATTTAATTATTAATAATAAGTAAATATTATTAAATAAATATAGTAGAATCCAAATAATTAGATGAAAAAAGTGTTATCCAGGACAATAATTGTTAAATAGATGTGTTGGATACTTTGAAATAGGTACTCGAGTGCTAAAACTTTTTCCCATTTAATATGTAATACAAAAAGTTCACATATTTTGGGGTATTTTAAGAAATTGAACTTCCAAAATGGTGAAAAATGGAAAAAAGGAAAATAACTGTTGTTAAAATTTGCGTAAATGTGATGCATATTAATATTTATAATTAAAATTTCTTGCAGATTATGGATTATATATTTTTAATTTATCTAAACAACACGAGCCATTTTAAAATTTATGTAAACTTGTCGTGAAATCACCTACATCTATTTTATTAAGAGGACAAGCCTGGGTTAAAATTGAAAAAACAATTAAATATTATTAAGTGATAATTTTTTTCAATTATTTATTTATTTATTTATTTATTTAGATCCAGAGTTACATAGATTCCACATACATCATATATAAAATGCATAAAATATACAAAATCTTGCACACAACATTCGCAGGTGGTTACAGTGCAGTAATTATCTTATAACAATAACCCACTACAACTCCTCGAATCCTACAGAGAGAAAAATAATTCCCTGTTCGTAGGTCCGGATTACAATCTTAAAACTAAAAAACAATGTTGGCTAGCTTCCTTTTTCATTCATTTAATTGTCATAACAATTGAAAATATATCTTAATTTTTTAATCAAATTAAATTATTAATAACTTTTATTTAAATGTTTTAGCCTATTCATATGTAGCACAACACTAGTAAAAATGTTACATTTAAGGTTAAAAAAAACTCTAATTTTATGATAATTGAAATACACTATTGAAATATTAGTTTAACGAAATTTATTTTAAAACAAAATTTATTCGAAATACGATATTATTTCGCACATATAATATTCGCTGAAATACAAGGCGCTGAAATACATTTCTTTTTGTATATTTCGCATGAATCGCAATCGAAAATAGAAGATTGGGACGAATTCCTTAAATTTTATAAATTATACATGCAAATATATCTTATATTTGAATAATACATAGAATAAAGAATTTTTATAAAAAAAATTAATGAATTTATAAATGACATTGTAGATTTTAACATTTGTATGAAATGTTATAATTATTGTATACATATATATACATTTATATAAAAAATTTGTTCTTCATTTTACGTAATTGTTAGTATTTGAACATGCAATAATGAAGAGAGAATAGAATTTCAAAGTTTTAGCATCCGCGAATTCACGTTTTATTTTGTATTATATTTATTAATAAAATAAACACAAAAATAACACGCGAACGTCACTTTAATTGCTTTTCATAATTACAATATCAGGCGGCAAATATTGTAATTTTTGAGTGGGCTCTTGTCGGTTGAAACTATTAAAATAGACCTTCGAAAATTAAATTTATTTTACTCTCTGTTTATAATACAATATTTATTTGAAATAAAAAATATTTAATGAATACAAATTTTATTTTGTTTGCTTATGGGGTTTTATTTTATATTAAGCAATTTTTATGTGACTTTACAAAAAATGAATTTCGCGGACTAATCCCAATAGAATTTTGAGCATAATTGAAACGGTTTTTAAGTCAGAAAGTGACGAATTAGCAAAAAATGCTCAAAATATGATCAAATTACAAATTTTGTCTAACCTTAAAATGCTCAATTTCTACTAGGGTAAATGTGTATAATAAAACTATGGATATTGCAAGTAATTACTACAAACTAATTTGATTAAGGAGTGGTTAACTGTCAGCTACTTGTTTAATCAAATCCTAAAAAAACTTTTAAATGTATTTTCCGCTGATGTCGCGAATTGCCAAATATCAGCAATAAGTGAAGTGAACAAGGAAATACATTAAGATTAATATGGCTTGCTAAATGTTGGCAAGAACACCGTATTAATATATATATATATAGGTTATCTGGTTACGTAACCCAGAATTTCTATCTAAATATAATTACATTGATATATATATATATATATATATATATATATATATTTAATAAGTATAAATCATTATTAAATGTTTTAAGAACGATGAAAACTTTTTTAATAAACCGATTTTTAATTTCGTATACCCAGATAAATAGCTGCAAGTCGTCGTTGCGGTTTGTTGTGTTTAGGAGGTTCGTGTGCTTGTCGAGTCGAGCAGTGTACGCACCTTCTAAACTCGGAATAAAACCATTTTTTCAATTATTTAATTACTTCTATATAAATCTTGATTTTTGTGGTACACTCAATGATCTTGGTCATTATTTTATTAAACTTCATGTAATGCAGAAAAATAAGACTTCTATTTTTGCATTGAAATAGACAATTTTTAATTATAGAAGGTTAAAAATTAAGAAAAAATTTAAAACCTATCTAAATTGCCATTTTTGGTAATTAAAAATTTACACTAACATATCCAAAACGTATAGGCAAGGCATTCACAAATGTTACAGAAACAAAACATTTTTTGTCTCGGAAGGCTTCAGCGAATGATTATAATCGCCTAGAACCTGCGAGGCGAGGCACTCTCGGCGCGTTACTGAGAGCATCTCGCCTCGCAGGTATCCATCAAGATTTCGAATGCAATTACCAAATTCATCGTAGAGGGTTTTAATTTTTAATTTTATAACAGTGTTTGTATTAATAACCTAAAACTATTTATAGTAAGATTAGAAAAACAAAATATTCCTTTTCTTGGAAGGCTTCGGCGGTTGATTATACTCGCAGGTATCGAGCCATCGAGAATACGAATGTAATTGCCTAATTTATTGTAGCAGGTTTTATATTACTTGTATGACAATGTCTGTATTAGTAAACCGAAAGCTATTTGTAGCAAGATAAAAAAATCCTTTTCTTTTTAGGCTTCGGCGGTTGATTATATTCGCGGAGAACCTGTGAGGCGATTCACTCTCGGCGCGTCGCAGAGATTGTCTCGCCTCGCAGGTATCCATCAAGATTTCTAAAGCAAATGCCTAATTTATTGTAGCAGGTTTTATATTAATTTTATAACAGTGCATGTGATATTCTTTGCTGTGGTGTGTTGCACATTTCCTAATTTAGATAGAAAGGCTATTTTTTCCTGTTTCCATCCTAGCGGTATGTATCCTAGAGCAAGGCACGCTTTATAAAGCTTTTTTAAAGCTGATATGAGTATGTCTCCATTCTGCTGTAGCAGTGCTGGAAAGATACCATCCGGCCTCGGCACTTTATAGGGTTCAAATGTACCTAGCACCCGTTTTATTCTTTCTTTACCTTTCTTTCCTCTCGAGCCGACATACTCCATCTATCGTCAGTTTTTTTTTCGGAAGTCAGGGATGTCTGTTTCCAATAAATTTTGTAGTACTACCGGTCCATCCTTAATCAGATTCCCTCCTTTGTTTTGACAGAATCTACTGTAGGTTTTTTGGGTTTTGAAGTACATTGCATAGCCGTATCCGATATAGTTTTTTGTTTGTTATAATAACTTCTCCACTCTTCCACTGCAGCTTTCTCTATCTCCTTATATTCGTTCTGTGCTATTCTAAAAAGCCGTAGGTTCTTTTCACTCTTAGTGCGCTTAAACCGGTTATCCCACAATGATGCATCAAAATATACTAGATAATGAGTTGTAAGAGAAATATATGCGTATTAGAACTGATTTGAGGCCCTCCCTAAAATGTATGTATGGATGTATGTACGTAATCATGTATCTAAGATAACTTAGTCAATTTTTGACCGATTTACCTGAGATTTACAGGGTTAGTTCGTCATACTGTAATTAGATAATGGCCCTTTTTTCAGGTATATAGCACTGAAACACTTTAAGTTATGGCATTATTTTTAATTGCTTAGAACCTGTTATGTAGCATTATCTTAAAATGTATTAATCCTACATACAAACTTTATACGGATGAAATGTTCCTCTCAAAATAACAAAACTTTTTGCTATTGTACATTATACGTTTAGAATGATATTTTTAAAGATAAATAGAGAAAAACATAAATAACAAAGATAAATCTTTCGTTTATACAGTAAAATTTTTAATGAACGAAATTTTCGTTTTAAAATAACAAACCGTTTTTCTATTATACACTTAACGCTCAGAACAATATTTTTGTAGGTAAACATAGGAAAACGGTTAAAATCATGAAAAAAGTACTAAAATTCATGTTTTTTCTTAATAAATCAAAATGTACTATTCGTACAGAGAAACTTTAAAAAAAAGAGATGTTCGTCTCAAAATAACAAAACTTTTTTCTATTTTACACTTTCCGCCTAGAGCAATATTTTCAAAGATAAAAAAGAAAAACGGTCAAAATAATGAAAATAGTACAAAAAATCAGGTTTTATCACAATAAAATTAAATATGATCCGAAGGCGAGATGATAAGCACATAATTTAAAGTCATGTTTTTTTTTATTATTTTAACGTCGCTCTTTTTATGCTCCCAAATTGGTGCTAATCATCGACGGAGGTCATATGATGTCTTGGTGAAGAAACCACTTGTTGAAAATACATTCCCTAGTGGTGCTTGTATCAATCGGCTGGGGCCGGGAATTGAACCTGGGACTTCTAGATTACGAGCCCGACGCCCTACCAATCGAGCCATCGCAGGCCTCGTCATTTTCAGTTGTTGCGTCGTTTCTTTTAACAATACTTAATGTATGTATGCAAGGTTATGTGCTGTCGTTTACTTAAATTTGGTGATATTTGCGAAATGACCAATCCGCGTACTGGTTTTTGCCTCTGCTAAGCTAAGCGCTAAAACACAAAACCGGAAGCTAAGATTAAGTCCTGTCGAACCACACAGGGCGTGCTCTATATCTATATTATCGGCTGGGTGCGCACGGCTCTCGTGCCTTCGTGCGCGGGTAGCGCTTTATCTTCTTTTTCGTGTTGCTTACCTGATCGGTAACTCGCTGACCTTTATAATATATACTAGGGGGCTTCGCTTCATCTGCGTGCTTCGCGCGCCCACTCCCTATTTTTTATTTCGAGGAAGGTTTTTCGTAATTAATATATTTGAAATAATGTTTCTATATTATACGTCCAATCATTATAAAATTCTATTATTTCTTTACTGACATAGATTACTTGTAAATTAAACGGATTTTTACACCATCTTGAAGGTATTGTTATGACGCTTTGGGTTTTATACCAAAAATTTAGTTAACTAAAATAAGAGTAAAATCTATATTATATTAAAGTTATATAGTCTGGTGGTGACTTTAAACCCCTTTAAAAAACACCTTCCAAAGTATACTTTTTTGTGACAAATTAGTTATATGGCACTAATGTAATAATTTCGTAACTTTATTATATGGCAATATATTAATATTTGGTGATATTTCGGTCAAAAACATGAATTTGTGGCGTACGTCCGTTGGTGTTCGATGTCTCAATTTAGGAGAGAGGAAAATTTGAACTTTATTTTATAATTTTTGCGTGTTCGTACGTGCGCGTGTATGAGTAGACCTAGAGGTCACCCTGATCACCTGGACAATATTTCTAGGAAGCGGCAAATTTTTATTCAAATTCAAGCAGAATGGCATATAGAATTTCCAGTAGACGACGTGAAGATGACCTGGAGGTGACCTTGAACACCTGGACAACCTCTCCAAGAAATGCCAATTTTATTCGATTTCAGGCATTTTTGCATGTAGACTTTCTAGTAGACGATGACCAGAAGATCTGGAGGTCACCCTATCAACCTGGACATTGTCTCAAAGAAATATATATATATATATATATATATATATGTTTGGATCAAAAAATATTGTTTATATTTATTATATAAATGTTGCATTTATTATCAAATGCCAGAATAAATGCAAATATTTCGCATAAATTATATGGAAATTGAAATTTGAAATTTTCTTCTAAACATTTATCCCCTTCATAATCGGTATATTTAATCAATTTCTAGCTAAACATGTTTCATAGTAATGATTAATAATATTAATAATAATATATTTAAAATTAGTGCTTTGATTAATTTTGATTAATTTTGATTGATTAGTGTTTTGATAATCAGTTTTTAATATATACCTACAGTTTAATATCTTTATTCTGGTACAAATAACTAATAAGTGTTTTTTATCTATAACCTATGGTTCATGTGAGCAAAGAGGCTTGGAATACTTCCTATGTAATGTATTAAAAAATTAATTAATTCTTTTTGAATCTTAAAGTAATCATAACATAATTCGCAGACTGAGTCCATTAATCTAACCTTCTTTATTTTCAAGCTATTCAAAAATACTTATTTTTGAGATTGATTAGATCAAAATCAATTGTGCCGTAACAAAGTTATGGGTTTTCGAAGTAAACTGTTTCTATGGCCAAAATTATACTTTTGAAATTCTAATTTTAAAAAATATGTGCATATTCTACATGCAATTTATAAACTTTTTTGTATGAAACATTTGTGACAAAAGGTTGTTAGTTTTCGAGATAAAAATTCATAAGTATGGTGAAATCACCAATTCTTTAAAAAAATTATTCGCTTTTAATCGCTGTAATTATGCAGCGTCTTGCAATCAAGCTCTAAAAATTTGGTGCTGCTCTTATTATGTTCTAATAGTTTCCTACTATTATAAATGATTCCTATTTTTTGAAGTGATGAATTGACGTGCAATCGCCTATATCTAATTTATATTTATAGGGTTTACATGTAAACCCTAAATGTGCATAAATTAAATGTTACCTAATTATCTTTAAATATTTATCTTAGTTGACAAAAAACTTTTAAATTTAAGTTAATAAAATAATATAAGGTATACATTATTAAATAATTTTAATAACTTTATAAATCTGCTTTTAAATTATAGTTTACTACAATATCAAAGCAATTCTTGAAATATTTAATCGAGCGAGCATGAGCGAGCGAATATATTTGCTAGTTTATAAGTAAAAAACTTTTACCAAAATGTAGTATAATGAAATGAGAATAAAAATGATTTAAAAAATGGATGCATATTAAATACATAACGAGAAAACCCATCGCCATTAGCCATATACCACATTATGATAAAAAATCTGAAGTATACATTATTAACTAAAATTTTTAAACTTTGAATTTACATTATAATAATTATAAATTTTAGTGAAAATTTAACTTACCAAAAATAGTAAAGTGCATATACTTACTAAATTGTAGTATTTAGTAACTACTTATTAAAATTTTGGTATTTTTTAAACAGATCTAAATAAAACTTCACCACCTAGAATTAATTTATTTATATCCATTTAATATCCATGCAATTTTAAAATTTCATTAAAATTGGTAACATTTAAATTTGATGTACATTTTCGGATATCAAAGTCTTCTAAATTAATAATTTTTGTAAAACTTTACAAATGTAATTCGTATTTTATATTACCACTGTTAACATTTCAAGTTTAGATCCGTTATTATTATTTAATACAAATTAAAAAATTTCATAAGTTTTATCAGTATTTTTGGATTTAATTGTTTTAGTCTTTTCTATTGATTCTATATATATCCAAAAACCATTCTATATAAATAATTATTTTTAATTTAAATTATATGTTGTTATAAATAATTATACATATAATTCAATAAATACTTACACACTTCTATCACTAATGTGAATTTTATTTTTTTGAAAATTATTACTTATAACTGGAATTTTAGCAATATTAATTTTTTCAATTGAATAACAATCTCTTCAAGTTTTATCTACAATTTTTAATGCTTTTTTAAGTATCGTAGATGTTTCGTCCCATATTATGCCAAATTCACGTAATGTTTTTTATCTGATTTCAATTTTCAAAATGTTCCTATATTTGATAAATCTATTGGTAATTACAAAGTTCCGTGAGTAATAATACCTTCTGGTAGTAAAATTGATGCAATACCAGTCCAAGCCACATATACAACATTTTTACTTTGCACTAAATAGTAGTAAATAATTGTTTTATAAAGTAAAGTTTATCCTGTACCAAGCTAAGGAAAGATTTTCTAAATTTCAAATTTTATTAATATGTTTCAAAGCATTACATTCTTTGTTACCTTTGAAATCTACACATAAAAATTTTTTTTAATTTATGTGAAATTGTTCACTTATACTTACAAGGGAAGTACATGACCTCCGGGAAACGGATCTCATCCTAACTTTGGTATGTTTTTTATAATATAAAAATATGAAGAAAGCCAAGTTATCTCTTGCCAATGGCCACTTTTACGGAAGTTATTCGACATCCAATAATAATAGCAGTAAAAATTACTTCCAATTCGATCGCTTATAACTCGGAAACAAATAAAGAAAAACAATCGAACCAAAAACCAGAAGAAAGTTGAGTTCAAGTAGATATGGTTTAAAAAAAAAGAAGCTCAAATTGCTTAATTTGAAGCAAAGTTATGAAGAAATTAAGAAATTGAAGATTATTAGGCCAAAAGAAACAATAAATTTTTCATATTAAATTTTGGTTAAAATTTCTTCAATTTTTTATTTTCTTCATAACTTTGCTTCAAATTAAGCAATTTGAGCTTCTTTTTTTTCAAACCATATCTACTTGAACTCAACTTTTTTCTGGTTTTTGATTTGATTGTTTATCTTTATTTGTTTCCGAGTTATAAGCGACCGAATTGGAAGTAATTTTTACTGTTATTATTATTGAATGTCGAATAACTTCCGTAAAAGTGGCCATTGGCAAGAGATAACTTGGCTTTCTTCAGATTTTTATATTATAAAAAACATACCGAAGTTAGGATGAGATCCGTTTCCCGGAGGTCATGTACTTCCCTTGTTAGTATGTTTATATACTGTGACGGAAATCGTCATACAATCTATTCACGACAAATAGAATATTTAAATTCGCTAATTGTAAGTCGTCGGAGCCTTTCGTATGTCAAGGCCAACCAACGACACTTGTTTGTTTCATTTACAAGTGTACAATTATGCGCGCAATAGTACGTAGGGATCAGAGCACGAGAGTGTGTGTGTGTGTTTCCCACTATCATCCCTTTTTCGGGAAAATTAGGCGAATGCCTGAGTCAGTACGTCCCGATCCGCCGCTCGAGGCGGACAAAACTATCCGGCATCTACGTGTATTGTTTACGGCTAAGGAAAAGGCGCGTGAGGCGCAGAAGCCGTCGGAACCCGGATCGTCTTCGCGAGTGAGCCGCGAGTGACTCTTGGTGTGTGACAAGGACGGGGTTGTGCGTGAGTTTGGACGCAGTTTGCGAGGCACTCGCCGCGTCATTGAGCCGCCTTCTCAACACCGCAGCCGACATTAGTCCTCCGTAGCCCAGGAGGCCAAAGGGATACGGATCGGCTGGGCCATCCACGGGGCGAATCCCGGTAAGTTTAATTATATTACCGCGCGTTTCCCCCCTTCCCCGAGTGTATGTGAGTGTCTGAACTCGGGAGTGTATTCGGGTACGACAGTACCCGAATAGCGGAGATCGGGGCATAGTCAACCGTAGGCGAGTAACTCGATCCGGTTGACTCCCGATACTTCCGCCCGCGCGAAACAACATTTGTCGCGGCACACGGCCTGGATGGCCTTTTGTTATTAATACAATTTAATAAATGTTTTATTCATTTTTATTTTAATTCTTGTTGTGTTGTTCTCCCCGCTCCCGCCGACATCCTCTTAATTTACAGTAATCGTGTCGAGGCAAGGAGGATCGCCCGAATCCTCCATACCGTTCGTCCCAGTTGTTAATTTCACCGGATACGCGAATACCACGTTACAATACTGACAAGGAGACCCTCATATGTTTGGGAAACGGATCGTGCCCAGCTTATAGTATATGTTTACTAATAAAAAAATATGAAAAAAAGTCAGAGGCGCAGACTGTAACAATCGTTTTTTCGAAAGTTATACGCTATTAAAGTAAAATTTTCAAAAAATAGAGACTTTACTCTAAACGCTTGTAATTTCTAACCTATCAAATATTGACATTCAAACCAAAGTTTAATGAAAAGCTGCGATAAAATAGATACAGTTTAAAAAAAGTATGTTCAAATCCGTTAGAATGGAGCAGAGTTAAAGCCGAATTAAGAATTAGAAGCAATTTTAAACAAAAATTGGGCAGTACAAATTTTATTGATTTTTTTAAGCTAAATTTCTACTTATTCTTAAATCGGCTATAACTCTGTTCCATTCTAACGGATTTGAACGTACTTTTTTTAAACTGTATCTATTTTATCTTAGCTTTTCATTAAACTTTAGTTTGAATGTCAATATTTGATAGGTTAGAAGTTACAAGTGTTTAAAGTGTAATATCAGTAAACATTACTTGCAATTAGATCGCTTACAACTCCGAAACAAATAGAGATAGGCACTCAAATCAAAAACTAGAATAAAGTTGAGTTCAAGTAGATATGGTTTACAAAAAAGAAGCTCAAATTGCTTAATTTGGAGCAAAGTTATAAAGAAAATAAGAAATTGAAGAAATTTTAACCAAAATTTAATATGAGAAATTTATTGTTTCTTTTGGCCTAATAATCTTTAATTTCTTACTAGCCAAAATCCTCACTCGCTCACGCTCGCTCACTGAAAAATCATTATATAATAGAAAATATTAAATTAAACTAAAAAATATTTTATTATTTAACTACATTCAATTATTATTTATTAAATTGTACCCATATAAATGTATTATCATGTGTATAATAATTAATGAATTTATTATTATTGTACGTTGAATTAAAATGATAATATTAAAAAAATAGAAATTATCTATAAAAATAATTATTTTTGTATGAAATAGAGTTTAATTATTATTGCAATAGCACTTTTCGTAAAGGAATTATTATTGATTTTTTATTGTCATGTGATATGTATACATCCTTTGCAAATAATTGTTTTATTTATTTAGCAGTACTTATTAATTTGTGTGTTATTGGTAATTTGGTAATAGCACTTTTTATACACTGAGAAAAATATTATAATAAATATTAAAATAATCTATTTTAAAAATTACTGTATTGTATAGGAAAAGTGTGACATCTCATCAATATAATAATTTTCGTATATAGTAATTTTTAATTTTTCAATATAGTAGTTTTTATTATATAAGTCAGCAAATTTTATTATTCAATCTGGTATTTTTTAAATGCAAATTTAAGAAAGTAAAAATGAATTATATTTTGTTTTTAATTAATTCGAAATAGAATGTATATTTTGGGGGAATTCCTTTTGTCAATTAAGTACTACCGAAACATTTAATATTTGGAGATTTAATTATATACTATTCTTACGCAGTTGATCGCAATTTTTATTCACTCGCATATATTTATTCATTACACTTATTAGTCACAAACTTAAATATTATTTCAATCGCTATCATAGCAATACGCTGAACGGAAGATACATTTTCGCATAATAACTAAATATCTTGTTGTTTCTTATATATAATTGACACATTTTTGAGCATTTGCGAGAAGAACTGGAAAAATAGAAAATTTTATACACGCCACCTATTGGACGAATGGAGTAATTAGAATAGCCTTAAATTAAAAAGTCGTCTCAAAACAAATGAATACTGAAAAAGAAATGAATGTATACGCGTATATAAAATATTTCTACAATACTTATTATACAAATTTTAATTTATGTAGTATACATATACATTTCTCTATATATGATGTAAGAACTTTTGTTATTTTGATATTAAAATTTGCTATTTACGTAAGATTGATTATAACATTACATATTAAATATTGTAAAACTTTATTTTATAAATTTTATAAAATAAAAAATATAGTATAAATATTTTAATAATTTTTGTCTATATATATAACTAATTTATATAAAAACTCAACCAAATAATTAAATATTGATCATACATGTATAATTATAATTTATTTATATATTAGGTAGTTTATGTTATTATGTATTATGGTATTTATGTTATTTATATTACTTTATTACTATTTATTATTATTTTTATTATTATCAACTGGAACGCACATTACGAAATTAAAAAAAAAAAGAATTTCTTCCTGTAGATGATGTCCAGGTCATTACTATTACCTCCAGATCATCCCGGCATCAACTACTGGAACGCACATTACGAAATTAAAAAAAAAAAGAATTTCTTCCTGTAGATGATGTCCAGGTCATTACTATTACCTCCAGATCATCCCGGCATCAACTACTGGAACGCACATTAGGAAATTTAAAAAAAAATTAATTTCTTCCTGTAGATGATATCCAGGTCCCTAATGTTACCTCCAGGTCGACGGGGCATCATCTACTGAAAGGCATTTTACGAAATCAAAAAAAACATATTTCTTGCTGTAGAAGATGTCCAGGTCGGTAATGTTACCTCCAGGTCATCGGGGCAATATCTACTGCAAGACCTATTACGAAATCAAAAAAAAAATTTTCTTCCTGTAGAAGATGTCCAGGTCCCTACTGTTACCTCCAGGTCGACGGGGCATCATCTACTGGCAGGCATATTACGAAATCAAAAAAAAAATTTTTCTTCCTATAGAAGATGTCCAGGTCGGTAATGTTACCTCCAGGTCAACAGGGCATCATCTACTGGAAGGCCTATTACGAAACCAAAAAAAAATTTTTCTTACTGTAGATGATGTGCAGGTCACTAATTTTACCTCCAGGTCATCGGGGCAACATCTACGGGACGGCATATTATGAAATAAAAAAAAAAAATTTTTTCTACCTGTAGAAGATGTCCAGGTCCCTACTGTTACCTCCAGGTTGATGGGGCATCATTTACTGGAAGGCCTATTACGAAACCAAAAAAAAAAATTTTCTTCCTGTAGATAATGTGCAGGTCACTAATGTTACCTCCAGGTCATCGGGGCAATATCTACTGCAAGACCTATTACGAAATAAAAAAAAAAATTTTTTCTACCTGTAGAAGATGTCCAGGTCCCTACTGTTACCTCCAGGTCCACGGGGCATCATCTACTGGAATCCATATTACGAAATTAAAAAAAAAAAGAATTTCTTCCTGTAGATGATATTCAGGTCCCTAATGTTACCTCCAGGTCATCGGGGCAACATCTACGGGACGGCATATTATGAAATAAAAAAAAAAATTTTTCTTCCTATAGAAGATGTCCAGGTCCCTACTGTTACCTCCAGGTTGATGGGGCATCATTTACTGGAAGGCCTATTACGAAACCAAAAAAAAATTTTTCTTCCTATAGAAGATGTCCAGGTCCCTACTGTTACCTCCAGGTCATCGGGGCAATATCTACTTGAAGGCCTATTACGAAACCAAAAAAAATTTTTCTTACTGTAGATGATGTGCAGGTCACTAATTTTACCTCCAGGTCATCGGGGCAACATCTACGGGACGGCATATTATGAAATAAAAAAAAAAAATTTTTTCTACCTGTAGAAGATGTCCAGGTCCCTACTGTTACCTCCAGGTTGATGGGGCATCATTTACTGGAAGGCCTATTACGAAACCAAAAAAAAAAATTTTCTTCCTGTAGATAATGTGCAGGTCACTAATGTTACCTCCAGGTGATCTGGGCAACATTTACTGAAAGGCATATTACGAAATCAAGAAAAAAAAAATTTGTTCCTGTAAATGTCCAGGTTGGTAATGTTACCTCCAGGTCATCGGGGCAATATCTACTGCAACACCTATTACGAAATCAAAAAAAAAATTTTTCTTCTAGGTCCAGGTTCCCTACGACTTCTACTCCTGAAAATAGATGTCCAGGTCCCTACTGTTACCTCCAGGTCGACTGGGCATCATCTACTGGAACCCATATTACGAAATTAAAAAAAAATATTCCCTTCATGTTGATGATGTCCAGTCCTTAATGTTACCTTCAGTTATAACTGATCGAGATAAACAAATAAATAATCGTTTTAAATAATCGAGGTTGAACCATTTAAAAAAGTAATTAAACACCTATACAAAAGTTAAACACTATTACTAATTAATCCGTGTGGTTCCGCGATCACTTTCATTAAATAAAATTCATTTTTTCGAAAATCCAAGAGAGATATAAGAAGAGTTAAAAAATAAAAAACCGCCTGTACGGACGTACGGACGTACGCTCAGACTTAAACTTTAAAACCATTAAAAAATTAATTGAATATCTATAAACAAGTCAAGCACTACGTCTTATTATTCCTTTGGGTGCTGCGATCATATTGAATTAAAAAAAATTAATTTTTACAAACTATTTAAAAAAATATAACATAATTTATACTTAAATCGTCATTTTGACAGTATAACATTTTAATATAATGTGGATGTGGATAACTTTTGAAAAAACGATTGTTACAATCTGCGGCTCTAGCTTTTTTCATATTTTTATATTAGTAAACATATACTATAAGCTAGGCACGATCCGTTTCCCAAACTCATGAGGGTCTCCTTGTGAGTTTCCTTTTCTCAAGAAAATTTCAAACTTTATAACTACAATGCTACGTAAATAATAAAACAATTTATTTTTTAATATATTATTTTGTCATTTTATTTCTTTTCCGTAATCAAGGTAGATATGTACAGAAATTCAACTAAAATAATTGGTACTTTTATTTTAACGCACAAATGACATAATTAATGTACTACATATATTTTAACGGTAAGCGAGTTACCGATCAGGTTAGTAACCGAAAGGAGTATCGAGAGTGATGCGCGCGCAGGGAACGCGCGCGAGTATCGTGCGCGAGAGGATTAACAAGATCGATTTCGCGCACGCACGGCACAACAACGTGTTGATAACCGCCGTGATACTTTGACGCGAATAAAAAGGTTGAAAGACACGTGCATTTAGTGTGTGTGGGTGTGAGGTTTTCTCCCCACCAATCTTCGGCGTGCGGAGCAGCACGGCTCAGAGAAAGGGAAAAAGATGGAAGCCAGGAGTCGACCGCCTTCCCGACCGTTGGAGTGAGAGAGAGAGAGAGAGAGAGAGAGAGAGAGATAAACACAAGGCCAAGCTATCTCTCCGTTGCCCAATCTTTTCCCGCCGAGGCGAGATATTTTGATTCGCGGTAAGTGGTGCACCACGTTTAGACCCGCGTGTCTGTTTAATATTTCGTGCCCCGATTTACCTGTTACGGTCCAGGAGACGAAGCGTTCCTCTTTTCCCCCCTCTCGTGACAAATCCGGTACCACACGGTGTGACGTATGCCATCAGGTTAAGCAGCCGATCATTCCCGGATCGGTTGCTCATAACTCGACCGTTAATAGGTTTTAACAATTTGTTTTCGCACTGACCTCGGGGGTAGTCATCGGTACAGCTCCCCTTGAATTGTTAATGTTAATTTATTATTATTTGATTGTTTATTTAATAAATTGACTCGGCGAGACTATCTTTCTCGCCAACTAACATAATATCTCGCTTGTTGACAACGTTGTACCGGGCATAGTCCTATCCCACGAATACCGCCCTCTCCGGTGTTTATCCTAGTTGGCAATTTTGGGCATAGGGCCCAACACACGGTATCTAAGTCAAACGAGGTGTTTGACGTTGTTAACGGCATTGCACGGGAATCAAAGTGATTCCCGGCCGCATCGTGGGACTGCACACTTAAGGTTGGTAAGTTGGGACAAATCGGGTCTAACCGGGGGCCTTGCATTTCCCCAGTACCCACCCTGTTACAATATATATTTAAAATATATTTAAAATAAATTTAAAAATAACCATCCCTCAGGTTATCCGACTAAATCGGGCCGAACTTGCATTTAGTTCATAGATTTAATATCAAATAGTTGAAAATTATGTCCGTAGACCCTAAAAAACAATTTGTAATTTTGAGAAATAAATGAATCTATCGTTCGTAAATGTCTATATGTAAGTATTATCGGTCACACCGCGAACGAAATAATTTACTTTTAGAATAAAGTAGGCCCATTGTACTCTTTGTCCACTATGGTTGGTGGAATTTCCCAGAGCACGGCCTTTATTAAAAACAATTAAAGGCGTTTCGTCGTCGATCTCCAAAGAGTACAATGGGCCTACTTTATTCTAAAAGTAAATTATTTAGTTCGCGGTGTGACCGATAATACTTACATATAATTTGTAATTTTGTTATTCTTTCATAATCCATTACCCAAAAGGTTAGTTGAATACTACTGTGTGCGCATAATTCTACTTTTATTAATATATATATATATGGGCTATTTCACGTCAAGTGGTACGATGAAAATTTTAAATCGCTCATAAACCTCATAAAATCACTAATTTTTATCTATTTTAGGGCATAACTTACACCAGCAGTCTTGGCCAATAATTTAACCACCGCCATTCGAAAGCTCTCGAAAAATGTGATTTTTTGAGCGGTGGAAGATCAAAATCGATTGTGGCGTGGTCGCCTTTTTTTGATATTCAATATTTCCGGGTGTTCTATTTCTTCGAGATTTTAAAATTAAGAATTGTAACCCAGGTAGATAAGTTCTAAAGATTATTTTAAACAAAAGTTTTTTGTAATGTTTTTTCAAAAACATCAATAGATTTTGAGATAAATGACTTTAAAAATAGCAATTTTTCTAAAAAATTGAGAAATTTTCATTTTTTATGGAGAAATAACTCGTAGGCAAATTATTTGTAACACCAAAAATTTTTTTTCTATCTTCTGGGAGATATTTCTAGCCTGTTCTCAAATTTTTGAGCGATTTAAAATTTTCATCGTACCACTTGACGTGAAATAGCTCATATATATATATATATATATATATATATATATATATATATATATAATACAAATATTTATTTAAGTTTATGAAATACATATAAATAGTTTAAATATTTCACGTAACAAACGGTATTTTTTAGTACGAGAACAAAAAGAAGTATTTTAAAATAGTAGGAAAACGTCGATTGTGAATAATTCCGAACACTCTAAACCAAAAGTGTAAAAACTGTACCTTAAAAGTATAAAAGGGTCACTTTACTCTTCTCGAAAAGAGTAAGTTACTAAAATTGCACTTTTGAAGAGAGTAAACAACTAAATTTACACTTTAAAAAGGGTAAATCTGAAATTTTCTACTTTGCCCAAGTGTATAGTCGCAATTTATACTTTTCTAAAGTATAAAATCCAATATTTACTCTATTGAAAACTATAAATTTTCGAACATTAATTTCTATGGAGTAAGTATTGGATTTTATACTTTAATTAAAGTGTAAATTGCGATTATTACTCTTTTGAAAAGCATAAATTGTTGAATGTTGATTTCAAACGAGTAAATAAATATTTCTTAATTCTTCTGAATATTCATCACTGTTTTAAGGCCCCCGGTTAGACCCAATCTGTCCCAACTTACCAACCTAAGTGCCACAACTACAGTACCACGATGTGGCCGGGAATCACTTTGGTTCCCGTGCAATGCCGTTAACAACGTCAAACACCTCGTTTGACTTAGATACCGTGTGTTGGGCTCTATGCCCAAAATTGCCAACTAGGATATAAGCCCGAGAGAGCGGTATTCGTGGGATAGAACTATGCCCGGTACAACGTTATCAACAAGCGAGATATTATGTTAGTCGGCGAGAAAGATAGTCTCGCCAAGTCAATTTATTAAATAAACAATCAAATAATAATAAATTAACATTAAGGATTCAAGGGGAGTCGTACCGATGACTACCCCCAAGGTCAGTGCGAAAACAAATTGTTAAAACCTATTAACGGTCGAGTTATGAGCAACCGATCCGGGAATGATCGGCTGCTTAACCTGATGACATACGTCACACCGTGTGACGTATGTATCTCTGACGTAGGGAGCTCTGATGTAGAAGCTTGCTACGTCTCGCGCGCCTTCTCTCGTGAAGTGGCTCCCGCGAACCACCGACCTGTCTACCCGAGCGGGATTTGTCACGAGAGGGGGGAAAAGGAGGAACGCTTCCTCACCTGGACCGTACCAGGTAAATCGGGATACGAAGTTACAAGACACGCGGGTCTATATGTGGTACACCACTTACCGCGAATCTCCGTAATTCTTATCGGCGGGAAAAAGGGGCTGGGCGACTGAGAGAGCTTGGTCTCGGCACTACCTCTCTCTCTCTCTCACTCCAATGGTCGGGACGGCTGCCGACTCCTTTCTTCCTTCTTTTTGGAACGGGGGGGCGTGCTACTCCGCACGTTGACGTGGTGGTTGGTGGGGAGAAAGAGCTCACACCTACACACAAAACACACCCACACTTAAGTTCTATTTCTTCTATAAAAAGGTCGTACCGGCTTCGACACCATGTTGTCTCACCGTGCGCGCGCGAACTTCTTACCTTTTTTCCTCTCCTCGCGCACGATACTCGCGCGTTCCTGCGCGCGCATCCTTTTCTATACTCTTTGTCGTTACCCACCTGATCGGTAACTCGCTTACCGTTATAATATTAATAAATAAATAATAAAATAAACAATAATAAAATTAATAATTATAAAATAAATAATAAAGGAAAAATAAATTTTCTAAATCAAGTATAATTAACATAGTAAATAAAAATTTTACAGATAAAAAATTTTTCTCTGGAACATTTTCGTAAGTTTTCGGAGTTCAATATTAAAGCAAATTCCCGAAATTGTCTTACGTGGAGTTGGCGTCGATTAATGAAAAAATGATTGGTCTATCTCCCGTTTCCGTAGATGCGCGCTTCTGTCTATACACCTTTTTTGTGGGTTCTCCCTGTTCCAAATTTTTTTATTACGCAATTATGCATAAAAAAATTCGTGATCCCAACTGCGTTTTTTATTGGGCGTAATCAGGTCGCCAGTATTTTATTCGATTTTGGTTCCTATGATGTTACATAGGCATGCGTCACTCGCCTTGCATGATTTATATCTTCGCATCTAAGCACCCTTGGATTTCTCCTAGAAATTATCTTGGCTGCACAAGTGCCACAAGTAGGCTAATTTTCGTATGAAAGTATATGGCGTTTGGAAATCGCATTATTCTCTATCCCTCCTGTCTTCTATTTCTTTCTATTTCTTTCTTCATTTCTTTGTTTCTTTCTCGTTCTTAGTTGGTTAAAATACTAACATTCCTACTTTCTGTTCTCGTTTTACACAAGTATTACTTCATATACATTTAGTTATTGTCTAAAATTATACATTTATTTAACAAAACAAGAGACAAAAACCAATAAACAATACGCCATGAAAATAATTTGAATGTAAATTATAATTTTATCTTTAAAGTCGTCATGCAAAGTTTATTATTAATATTTTTCTCGTAATATACAAAGTTATTTATATAAAATTTAATATCCGGAGCATCGTTTATAGATAAGATGGGTGCGATTTTATATTTGCAATATCTTTGGCTATTATTTTTTCTTTATTATTTATTCGAGTGTATTTATTGTTACTCCACTGAAATTATTTGTCTAAATTGATTATATTATTTTACATGTAATTACTTTCTTAAATTTTAAATTGCTTATAACTATAAATTAAAGATGTATTTAAAATTTTGTCATGACATGACAATACATATAATAAATTCATTATAAGTTAAAAATACAAAAAATTAATTTCCCATATATTCGCGTCGGCGAAATATTTATATATTATACAGAGACAAACTAAGACTATGAATTCTTATGCATGACAGCGTCAAAAAAATTTATATATTTTATATATGTATATGCGCTATTTCACGTCAAGTAGTATGATGAAAATTTTAAATCGCACCAAATTTTGAGAACAAGCTGGAAATATTTTACCAGGAAATAGAAAAAAGTAAGGGCGCTAAAAAACTCTTCGTCCAGTAGTTAGTAGATTTTATAGTGAATTTAACCCATGAAAGACATTCCAAGGTGAAGAGTAACCTTAGCAGAAAATTACCTATAGGAGCCACTCAAGGCAAGACCACTCACCGCCCAGCCATTCAAGGCAAGACCCCTCACTGCCTAGCCAAACAAGGCAAGACGTCTGAGGTTTTAATAGTTTCAGAGTTCTTCAAACTATTTTAATAAGTTTTCAAATTGTTTTCCATCGACTGCTCGATAGTAGCTCAGACTATTGTAAAAACTTTCAACGGCATTCGCGAGATACTCTGCAGGCATATTATCACATTCGTCCTGAATACGTAGTCGTATTTCTTCTAAGCTTCGTGGCTTAGTTTTGCAAACTCTATCTTTGAGAATACCCCATAGGAAATAATCCAACGGCGTCAAATCGGGGGATCTTGCTGGCCACTCAATGTGCCTCTTCGCCCTGTCCACCTATCATGAAAAACGGTGTCTAAATACCTGCGAACATTTCTACCGTAATGAGAGGAAGCTCTATCTCGTTGGAAGAAAGATTCTCGAAGTTTTGACCAATTGCCTGTATTATTCTCGGCACTATCTGATTACGAAGCATATTCTTATACATTTCGGTATTCATATTTCCTTCATAGAAAAAGGAACCAATTATTTGGTTGTTCAATATTCCGGTCCAAACATTCAACTTTTGAGGATATTGGGTCTTATCTTGACGCATGTAATGGGCATTTTCAGCAGTCGAGTATCTGCAGTTACGTCTATTCAAAGTAGTATTGAGTTGAAATGTTGCTTCTTTAGAAAAAACTATATTCTGATGAAAGTTTGGATCATCATTGATCCGTTCCATCATTCGTAAAACTCACCTAGCGATCAAAATCGTCTTCGCTTAACTCATAAACGAGTGTAACCTTGAAGGGATGGAATTTATTTGTCTCTAATACTCTGAACAGTTTTCGTACTCGTCACATGCTCTTGAGCAAGTCTACGAAGACTACAATGAGGATCCTCTATAGCGGAGAGTAAAATGTTCAATGACGTCTCTTCTGTAGTAGCTGTTTTTGGCCTTCCAGTTCGTGGACAATCTTTCACACTGCCGATATCTTTAAAACGTTTTAGAGTACGTTTAACTGTTGGTTTTGATATCGGAGGTAACCCTTGTCTGAAAGTTTCATTAAAAAGATTTTTTGCTTGTGTAAAAGAACGTTTTACATCTCCCCAACCTCGTATCATAAGGATTCTTATTCTTTATCTTTTAGAGTCGCAATTATAACTGCCAGGATACGATATCGATAAATTGCAATTAACAGTTAGTTAACTAGTTGGTAGTAAGTAAAAAATCCCAAACATAAAAAAAATGAAAGTGAATATTTTTGAATGGAATTTGAAAAAATTAATTTGAACAGTTTACTTATTGTGAAAGCAATGCATTCAAATGGAAAAGGAACGATGAAGCAAGCATCCAATAATGCTAAGAGCTAGTAGCATGTGACCCGTTGAAGGCAAGCATTCGACGTTCAAATGATCTTTGGATCATATTTAACCCGCTATGTTATGCATGTCGTTGGATAGGGTATTTTACCAGCTTTCCATTTCTGCCATAAAAATGGGGGTTTCAATTTTAAAATCTCGACTCGATATTCGAATGACCTTGAAGGTCTAGTTCAAGGTCACCATCAGATAGCCAAAGAAATATTATACAACTTTTGTCCGAAACATTTTCTTCGAAAGTGCATGTTTGCCGAGTCATTATGCCATCCCGGAACTTTTGACACACCCTGTGTAATGTACACTATAGGAAAGTTTGGGATGTGCACGTAAGAGTTGTACATACTGGGTTTTTAGATTAAACACTTGAATTTTATTTCAGTGAAACTAAAGAATTATTTAGTGTATATACCCATTACTAGTTGGTTACTCAGCTGATCCATATCGAAAATAATGTATAACAACTTAATCATTAAGATCATTCCTTGAACTCTAAAATGACTGCTGATATTAACTACTTGTGTTGGCATATTAACAATTTAATTCTATTTCATACACATCAAATACATAAAGAATTGTACAAAAAAATGTATATCTTTTAAATATAGATTTATTAAATTTTGGTGTAATTACAGATGATTATTGAAATTGAAGATGATTAAATTACTTGTACTGGCAATGCACAATCAAGAGCTCCTTCACAATGTAATCTATAATCAATCGCTTATATTCGCTGAATCTATGATATGTTTCTAATTGACACATATTATTCGCCACAACGATTCATAAGAAGCTAGTATTGCAGTATAACTAATAGTGCCTAGATCTGGTCTTTATATCAGGCTTCAAATGGCTGACCAAGCAATTGCCAAAATACTGTTTCAGTTGCTGTTTTACTATTTTATACATTTACTTTCAATTCCAGGAAACACTCGAGGAGAACAAGGTAACACAATTTCATAGTTTATCTTAATACAAAGTAAATCAATGTAGTTAAAATCACTATAACGTACCATTCTTTGAATGAAAGTCACAGTTATTTGTTCGTTGTTTATTTTATGCTAATACAAGCCTAACTTTTATTTCTCGTTTCTGAATTACTTTTGATGTTTTACCGTATGATTTCGTATCTGTGTTAGTACATAATAGCTGAACATATATAGAGATATTTTTATATTCGTTTTAAAAAGATGTTCATCTTAACTTGTTGCCATTGTCTATTTTACCGATTGAAAATCATTACTTATACACGAATTAATTTTTGAATAAAATTTGTATAAAATACGTTTTTTTTTAAATTGCATGTGCTCTCTCTGTATAATAAAAATATACTTTAACATTATACTTCTGAAAAATGATTTTTACGCTACCATCGAAATGTACAAGACAAGTTATGACGAAATCTATAACTGTACAAAGTCACAAGATGATTAGTGCAAAAGTTCATGAGATTAATTGTTAGAACAATGAGTCGTTCTGTATTGATATTTAATTTTTTTTATGAAATCTTTTATGAATACCGTAAAATTTTCCATGATCATAGATTGCATCACACAGAAGTTCAATGTTTTCGTCGTATTTCTTTGTTTTTAGATATAAGACATTAATTTGTGTAAAATCAAAACATTGTTAGTCGATAAATGACTCGGATGATAACATAAAGAAATTAACACTCCCTTAGTTACTGCAACGTACCAAATTTAATGTATTAAAAATTGTGCATGCATTACAGCGAAACAATGTAAAATTCATATCTATATGAGTTAACACTATCGATTAGCTAATGTAGACATATCAAATGAGCCCATATAAGAAAGTAGGATAGCTCAGCGGTAGAATACCCGAGTAGAAATGATTTCCAGGCAAAAAAAGGCCCTGAACAGGTTCCTGTAAAGGGTCTTTAGAAAATGTAATGAGGTGGAGACCAGAGCCTGTTTTATGTAATACTATTTTATGGGTATGATCAGGTGGTATTAAGGCACTTAATTAGTAGTAAAAACTAGATGCATTCATTACCACTCACATTTTTATTTTTAACCCGTAAATTACTTATTTGATCCTGACAATTCACTTCATTATCAGATTTAATTTCTTGATACTGATATTGTATTTTCCTTTTCAATCGATACCTTCGAACTCTTAGTAAATTAAGCTTCTAAACATGATCAATTTTTTTACTCATTTAATATTTATAAAAAAACTCTTGATAAAATTCTAACCTGAAAATTGATATACAATACTATATAATTTGTGGATACTATTACTAACCTCACATTCGAACTAACAAAATTAGGCCTTGACTTAAATTCCATTACATTCGTATCCCGGCCCTTAACAGGTAGCCTTTTTAGGCCCTATTTTCTAATTCAGGCGGCCTGGTTAGAATTTCTACTCGGGTATCCGACTGCCATACGCTACGACGGGGTTCGATCCCAATGGAAAGTAGAAATTTTTTTATTTGACAATTAATGTTTAAACAATTAATTTAAACATCACAATGTCAAAAACTGCAATATTTATAATTTTACTTTTTTTTACACACATTTGCTATTTTTGATCAAAATAACCAAGCGATACGACCAAAACTGACAAAGTTATAATTAATTATATAATCAAACATTTATTAATGATTATTAATTTTAAATTAAATGTTTAAAGCATTACTACGCTCAAATATAACATTTAAAATTATTATGAATTGCAATTTGTAACGAGGATTGGCATTACACCAATTTTCAGTATAATTATAAGTTTTATAATAAGTTAGCAAGTAAGTAACTAAACTAATGTACAAAAAATTTTTTAATAGCATCTTTTAAAACCTAACATTATATTCCTTGTAAATTAAATAATATTATAATTAATGCAATAGTTATATACTGCAAAGTATATCGGGGCATAGCGAGCGACGACGTTATGGGTTACCACCACATACAGTATCAATGCATGTACATGAGATGTCCAAGGGTGAGGGAATCAAATCTTAGGTGAATTCAAGCCGAAGCTACCAAAACGGGAGAGTTTCCCCTACCACTACCAACTTCAATAGAACTAGCTGCTCTTGCTGCCTCAGTAGCATTTCGTCGGTAATAATTTGCCGAGAACGACGCATGATTACTTGCGGCCTCTCCACACTATTTCAGTCCCAAGAGACTATAATTTAGTAAATCTTTGCCTCGACGCTTACGCTCACCGGACGAGTATCTCAGAAAGTGTCGCAGGAAAATATAAAGACCTTATTAATAAATTGTATAATATTTTCTTCTATAAATTTTATTTCGTATTTTATTTTATATATCATTATCATATAATGCAAAAAGCAAGTTTAAATGATTTAATTAAAACATAGTTTCTTTTATGAAATTTCATCAACCGAGAGTTCATCCGCAAGGTGACGCGTGAAGGGAGAATTTGTTTTCTCCTAGATCTACGTCACCTAATCAAGCGGTGTTGCACTTATAAGAGAAACTCTTGTTTCAAACACTGTGAACAATAAAACGGTTAATTAATTAAACTTTAATTAATTAGATGAAATGCTCATTCATTGGTCTGTTGTTGTATAAGAGCACCTCTCTACCCTGCACTGATCAATGACTAAATAAAAGAGAAATTATCTATAATAATTTCATTTTATTTTTATAATGTGGTCAAACTGTACCGTCACATTATAAAATTTGCATATAAGTTTGATGAAAATTGCTCACAAATTCATTAATATGCACTTATGCACAGAAGCATTAGACCGAATAAAAAGATCTTTTTTAAACATATTGTAACGGATTTGCTATTTTTAATAATAAATAAAAAAATAACAACAATTTGAACCGTTAAACAAATAGTCTCAAAACGCGATCAGCCGCTCAGTAATAATACGGATAGAAGTAGCCGTATAGGCGGAGGCGGCGCGGCGGTATCCTTTACTTAGCGAACGCGAAAGGGAAGTAGTAAATCAAATAAGTATTGATGCAATATTTAATTAAACAAAATAAAAGTAATATATTTTCAAATAAAGTATAAATACATGTCGCTGTACATGAATCCGCAGGTCGAATACGCGTAAGAACAATAAAGAGAGAAAGAGAGAGAGAGAGAGAGACTACAGAGCTAGCACTTACAGTGCGTGAACCGCGATAGAAGATCAAATGACCAGACGAAGTGTGCGTAGTCGCTTTTCTCCTAGACATCCTGGGCTGCGTTCGCTGAGCAAAAAGACCACGGTTTTACTAGGTCACCAGTACAGCACCAGGATTACCAAAGACACGAGGCGATAAATGAGCAAATCCCAGGTGAAATAACGTAAGCTACACGCGAGGCGAAAACAAAGAAGCCGAAATAATTCTGTAGCAGGTTGAGATAAGTCTTACCCAGGTTGGTATTAGTCTAAGTGCTCTCGCACTTACAAACCGAAAACTCTCTCTCTCTCTCCCTACTTTTACCTTTACAAAGGTGTATACACTTTATAAATATTAATATACAGGTATATACAGGTGTATACAGGTTTATAAATATTAATATATAGGCTAGGCAGAGAGAGATTGATTGATTGATTGAAAAATTTTATTAGGATTTTGGGATTTAAACCCCGTAGGCACTTACAATGAAAAAAAACAGTCAGCAGAATAAAAGTAGTTTAACAATAATATAAAAATTTGTTTAATATTAATTCGATATCACATTTTTGTATAGTATAACTATAAAATAAATAACAATACTAACAATAAAATAAAATAAACTAAAAATAATCAGTTTAAAATGTAACAAAATAAAATAACAATAAAATAATAAAAACAATAGCAGACTTAAGCGTACATGCGCGATGGATACATTTTATTCTATTCGAGGCGAGGGATCATCGGTGGGGTTATTCCCTCACATTGCATCCTGGTGGGCCAGGCAGTTTGGTCGAGTCGACTGATAGCCACCTGAGACCTAACCTATACGGAGTAACGTGCTCTCTTCCCGGTATGTCCCCCCATACGAACCGTACACAAGCATTCAGCAGTCTTTGCAGCTTTAAATTTCTGGTCTGATCAACGTCGTTGCAGACCGCACACGCATAGTCAAAATGTGGAAAGACAAGTGCATCTATCAGTCTCTTTCTAAGACCACTTGACAAAGTTTTTCTATAATATCGCAATGAGTGTAAAACACCATGCACACGACTCGAGATAGATAACACTTGCCTTGTCCAATCAAGAGATGGAGTAATCATGACCCCAAGCGACTTTACTTCACATTCATAATCCAAGAAGTCCGTTTCCAGTTTGTCCTTAGGGGCAGTGTTCAAGTCAATGCGCGATAGAAAGGCCTGGCTACCCAGAATCATAACCTTCGTTTTTTTACATTTAGCTTAAGTCCGTTTTTGTGAGCCCATAGGGCTATTGCATTAGCATCCTGTGTAATACGTTGCACTCCCATTTCAAATTCTGCAGGAAAAAACGAATGGTAGACCTGGGCATCATCGGCAAATAGCATATAGTCGCTATGTGTAAGGACTTTCGGCAGATCATTGATAAAGATAGAAAAAAGTATTGGGCCGAGAACACTGCCCTGAAGCACTCCTGCATTAATTTCCAGCCAATCCGAAAGCTCGCCAGACTCATTCCCCACTGCATGCATGCGACCCACAAGATACCGATAGATCCATGTTAGCACGTTATCAGAGCAACCAATATCACTTAGTTTTTGAATTAATTTATCGTAAGAGAGAGAGAGAGAGAGACAGAGAGATTGATTGATTGATTGATTGATTAAGTTTATTTGGCCTTGGGGTTGAGACCCCGTAGGCACTAGAAATAAAATACAGTCGGATTTGATCATAATAATAATATAAAATAATAAAACGTGTATAAATAAAAAATAAAACAATAACAATAATAATAACTAATTATATAACAAAATATTAAATTTAGCTAAATATAAAACATATTTCGCATTGGCCCTGTAACAATATATAAAATGATAAATAAATAATATACATACAAACGTAATAATTGCACATCATGCGTCGAATTTTCGCAGTAAATACATTTATAAGACTTAATCTAGGTTGAGGTGAGGGATCTGAGGAGCTGTTAAGCCCTCATTTCGCACTCTATTTTCCCAGGCAGTTTTGTCAAGTCCAAACAGGTGATTGAATAATGTATTTTTGAAATGAATGATAGATGAAGTGTCGAATGAAAATGTAGGAAGTTCGTTGATGATTTTAGATGCTGTGATGACAAATGACTTATTCAGAGCCTCTGTACGAGGGGGAAGATAATGTAGCAATTTTGATGGATGACGAGAAGAGGTGCGAGGGTTATGAGAGAGAGTATTTATTTTTATAAAATGATTAGCCAGATATGTGGGTGAATTATGAGCAATGATGCCGTATGCGAGTGAGCCAATGATGTATGAGCGTCTGGACTCAACTGACAACCACCTGAGACTTAACCTATAAGGAGTTACATGTTCCCTCCTTGCTATGTCCCCCTACACGAATCGGACACAAGCATTTAGCAGCCTTTGAAGCGTCAGATTTCTGGTCTGATCAACATCATTAAATACCGCACACGCATAGTCAAAATGCGGAAAAACTAGAGCTTCAACCAGACTTTTCCTAAGACCTCGAGACAACGCCTTTTTATAATATCCCAATGAGTGCAAAACCCCATGTACGCGACTCAAGATACTTAACACCTGTTTTGACCAATCCAGAGAGGGAGAGATCATGACTCCAAGCGATTCAACCTCACATTCATAATTTAAGAGATCCGCTCCCAATCCTACCTTCGGGGCAGTGTTCAAGTCGATACGCGATAAAAAAGCCTGACTACCCAGAATCATAACCTTCGTCTTTTTTACATTACATTTTTTACATTTAATCCGTTCGTGTGAGCCCATACGGCTATCGCATTGGCATCTTGTGTGATACGTTGTACCCCTGCTTCAAATTCTCACGGAAAAAACGAATGGTAGACCTGGCGTCATCGACAAACAGCATACAATCGCTGTGTGAAAGAACTTTAGGCAAATCATTGATATAGATGGAAAAGAGTATCGGACCAAGAACACTGCCCTGAGGCACTCCCGCATTTATCTCGAGCCAGTCCGATAACACGCCTGTCTCACTCTTCACTGCATGCATGCGACCTACAAGATACCGATAAAACCAACTTAATGCGTTGTCGGAGCAACCAATCTCACACAGTTTTTGCATGAGTTTACCATGAGGCACAGTATCGAATGCTTTAGAGAAGTCAAACAGGACGAGAATCGTGATCTTCCTAGCATCGATGGCTCTTCTAACGTCATCTAGGACACCCAGGAGTGCTGTCTGGGTACTGTGCACCCTACGAAAACCTGCTTGTCTGTCAACAAGAATATGATTTTTCACAAGATATTCAGACAACTGATTATGTACAAGTCTCTCCAAGATTTTCGAGAATTCACAAAGCTTCGCAATCGGTCTTGTACCTGATTCTACCCTGCTTGACTTCGCCATTGGGAACAGTAATACCCTTTTCCAGCTCTCCGGAAAATAGCCAACTGAGAGCATATTATTAAAGAGATCAACAAGGTGCAGTGTTAATTGAGGCTCTAATAACTTAATCATTTCAACGGATATACCATCAACCCCCACTGCCCTTGAGGACGCTCCCCGAATTGCACGCTGAACTTCTTTCGCGGTTATAGCAGAGAAATGAAAAGAAGGAGATGAAGGTGATGTGGGACAAGAGTTGCATATTATGGTTGAAAATGATTGTACGGAAAGTGGTTGAATATGATTTGAAACTGAAGCATAGTGACAATTTAGCTGATGAGGTGAGAATAATTTAAGTGGTGATGGGTTAGTCTTAGTACTGATGCCCATATTTTTTAGGCATTTCCACGATTTCTTTGGGTCTTTCGTGCTACTAAGTTTCTTTGCCAGAAAGTGGAACTTACTTGTGTTAACAGTATTCGAGACTTGATTTCTAAGACCCTTATACACGGTATAATCGTCAACAGAACCTGAAGCACGAAATCTATTAAAAGCTGCATTTCTGACTTTAATACTTTCTTTGATTTCCCGAGAAATCTAGGGTTTGCGGCTTGTTTTGATGGAGTGAAATGTTACAGGTGCTAACAGGTCAAAAGTGGTTAAAATTGAGTTACATATAAATTATAATGTGGATGAAATAGTGCTACGAATATTATTAGATGAATGAACTTGATGCGAATACGGACTAGGTTGATGATTATTCGGAGACATATCCATGAATTCAGACTGGTTAGGCCAAGGATGAGGGAACGATTTCGATGAGGAAGAGGAGGTTATGTATGATTCGAATGTAGTTGCGAGATTATGAAGGTTGACCCCTTCCAAATTTCATTTACCAATTACCTTCACTTGAGACTGCTCATTTTCAATCCGAAGAGAGATACTGATGGCATCATGTCCAGCTGTGAAAGGAGCCGACGTCTTAATGTATTCATGTTCAGGTACTGGTTCACGAATGAGGAAGAGATCTAACCACGTGTGAGATGGCCCACTTGATGTCATCGCGTGATGCGTTGGCTCTGACTGGATGAGTGAAAGTCCCAGAGCCGTCAGATTTGCTCTAAACCTACTTGCCATGGTACTGGCAGAATTCATGTCAATGTTAAAATCCCCAGTGACCATGACATATTTGTATCGTGGTAGTATGTCTGACAAGACCTCAAAAAACTCCGTGGGATAAGCCGACGAAGGCCTACGGTAAACAATTGCTAAAACCATTGAAACTGCTTTACCCAGTCAAACATAGCACCACATATTTCGGAGCATTTGAAAAGATAGGTTCAGAGTGCCCGATGATCCTTACCCCAAAATTTTCAGGTACATATGCCGCCACACCTCCCTCCTCCTTACCCTCACGATCCAATCGATACAATGCATAGCCCGGCAGTTTAATAATTTCCGAAGAATCGTGACTTGTAAGGAAGGTTTCGGTAATCGCGATGACATCATGAGAGGCTGGATGAACTAATGCTTCGATAGATGCAAAATGTGTTTTTAGACGATTTATATTAGAGTGAAAAATGAAGAGTGACTTCGATGATTTTGATGATTTTGATGGTTTTGATGATTTGACCCGACCAGCCCTATCTCACTTGGTGTGAGAGAGGAGGAAAGTTAATAAAATCTGTTTCCGAACTTATACGCTTCAACGGCCCGTCCCTCACCTCACGCATAAAAACTATTAAATCTAAAACTATGGGCCTCGCATAGCCCAGCTCTCTCAATTTACATATAGCCGCCTGCCATAGCTCAAAAACGGGCTTCGGCCAAAGGGGCCTGACAAATAGTACATTATCTCCACCTTCACCGAAAATATCCCGCGCCTTGTGGACGGTACTGATGACATTCTAATTACCATACCTTGTGTGTGCTTCGGAGCCGCAGGAGAGCCCGCCGAGTTTGATTTTAACCGCGGAGTCCAAGGACGAAAGTCTATTACTTGACTGCTTAGCTTCGGCAGTTTCAGCACATCAAATATATCAATTAAAAGTTCATTTTCCGTTTTCTTTGTATCCTTGGGCAGCCCGGTAATGAGCAGCTCGCATGTGTCCTTAGATGGAGGTTGGGACACTGCAATTACGTCCTTACTACTCTTTTCCAAGCTGCTGACCCGGTCTTCTAGCTTCGCTTTTAACTCTTTGATTTCAGTTTTCACCTCGTCAACTTTGCCCTCGACACGATTTACAACTTCCAACACTGATTGTAGATCGCTTCGCAAGCTTTTCCGCAAACTCCGGGTGAATACGTCCAGCCACGGTGGCAAATCGGCTGCCATTGATACGGAGTTGCTTGGCGCGTCGTGTGCCGCCTGATTGGGTACAGTGGGCGGAGCGCCGCGAGGTTGCTTCACAACCTGCGACGTTGATGGCGACGGAGGCGACTGGACGGAGCGTGGACTTGTGGTGGCAGAATCTTGAACAGCCGTATTATGCGCGAACATGAGCTCAGAGATGTGAGTGTCCCATGTTTTATGATTCGCTTCGATAAACGAAGTAAGCATCGCTTTTATCGTGCGATTTACGCGTTCTAGAGGATTCGCCTGTGCATGATAAGGCGGAATCGTAAAATAAACCACGCCGTGTGCAGCTAAGAAGTACTCCGTAGCAGCAATCTTAAACTCCGTGTCTTTGTCGGAATGAAAAATATCAGGCACGCCGAAACGCATGAAAACGCGCTCATTCAGCTCGCAGCGAATGGTATGCGAGTTCGCTTTCCATATAGGGATACACTCTATCCAACGAGTGAATAAGTCCATGAATATTAAAAGATATTTAAATCCATACGAAAAACGCGGAAACGGTCCCATGATATCACCTGCAACGGTTTCCCATTAACGCGAAATAATACGTTTTCCCATGAGACCTGCAGGAGCCTGCTATGACCCTTTACATTGCTGGAGAATCGAGCAATTCCGCATAAATTCGGCGATATCTTCAAGCATTGCAGGCCAAGCATAGTATCGCGCTATCCGCTGATACGTTTTGTATCGGCCAAGATGTCCAGCAGTTGGCTCATCATGATTCTCGCAGAGAACTTGCTGGCGTCTGTCCTGCGGTATCGCTAGTTTCCAAGCGTCTTTGTCTTCGAAATAGTCATCGATGGAAGGGTCAGGCTTATAATGATACAATCTGCTTCAAAGCACATTCTAGACCAGATATTTTTCCGGATTCTCGCTAACATTCGCAAGTTTTTGAGTATACCACTGATCTTGAGTGTCGTACGGCAAACTCACTGTAACAATGTCGCAATCTGAGTCATCTTCGTATACACGTGAGAGGGCATCAGGCACAACGTTAAGAGACCCTTTACGATATTCGATCTCATAATCGTAGCTTTGGAGCTTAAGTGTTCAACGCGCTACGCGTCCAGTAGAGTTACGCAAGTTGCACAACCATTTTAAACTGCTGTGGTCAGTTATAACCTTAAAGCGATAACCTTCTATATATGGGCGGAATTTTTCCACGGCCCATAATACAGCTAAGCACTCTTGTTCGGTAACCGAGTAGTTACGTTCCGCCACGTTTAACGTACGACTGGTGAAACTAAGTACTCGCTCTTCTCCGTCGATAGCTTGCGTTAAAATCGCTCCTAAGCCAGTGTCGCTAGCGTCAGTCTGAATAACCAACTGATGCTCGAAAGATGGCCGATGAAGGTCAGGCGCAGACGCTATCAACGCTTTGATTTGTTCAAAAGCGAACTGTTGCTCCTCGCCTTACTCAAATTTAACGTTTTTCTTTGTTAACTTGGTAAGCGGTTCCGCTAGTTGGCGCGGGATAATCCACGATCGGCGCTATCTTGTCTGGGTCGGGGCGAAATCGATCGCGATTCACCAACACTTCGAGATACTTAACCTCGCTGCGGCAAATTCGCTTTTCTTGCGATTTATTGTAAGTCCCGCATCAGCAATCCGCTTTAGGACATACTCAAGCCATTTAAGATACTCGTCAAACGTCTCGGTGACTATGATGACGTCATCGAGGTAAGAACATGCGTACGGTTCAAGCTCAGGGCCTATTACCCTATCTATCAGCTGTTGAAACGTAGCCGGCCTGCCCCCCGCCCCCCGCCACACCATACGGCATACGAGTATACTCATATAATCCTAAGCCCGGCACCGTAAAAGTTGTCAGATGTTTAGGCATCAATATCTGCTAAGCCAACGGCAGCTAGTGAACAAGCCACACCTATGCCGATAGCAGATACTTCAAGCTGAATTGCGTAGCAGCAACTGATTTTCACGCGACAACAAAACAGCGTTAAACGCACCGAGTATACAATTGGCGCCGAGATCGCTCTTTACTAAAACGTCCAAGTAATGGCGTTTATTCGCTAAATCGAACGGCAGTTCCAAACGTTCAAGTAGTGGAGCGCGTTGGCCATTAGCGAGTCGTGCACCTGGTCCAATGTATGGCGTTAACGATGGCAGATGCAATTTGCAAGCCTATAGAATTAATAACCGTGTGAGCCGCCCCTGAATCGTACAAAGCGCGTACGCGGAATCCACCAATTCCGATTTGCAGCTACCAGTGAGTGGACTGTGGAGTTTCTTCCTCAATTGGCGTTTCGGCGCGGGGATCGCAAACACCTTTTTACGCTGATTGTCTGTCAATTCCACCGGGCAAAAGCGAGGGCATTTTCTCCGTTTGCGCATGTCCTGACAGAATTTCCTTCACATCAGAGGTCGCGATAATAATTGGGGCGGTAGGGACCTTATCTACTCGCCCCTTTTCTCGTTTCCCGAGCACTCAGGACAATTTGTCTTGATATACCTGGGCCAACCGCAGTGATAGCAGTACATACGCTCTGTGGGACCTGCTTTCTTATCGCGGTTGCGACTACGCTACCATCCTTTACTTCTGTAATAGTCACGCCAGATGGCTTACCAGAGATATTCTTTGCTACTTTCGGCGCACCTGATTTACGTGAGTTACGCGCGTTTTGGCCTTTCTTATTAGCAGGATTCGCAAAAGAATTTGCATATTTGCTAAATCTATCATCTAGCATTTTTTCTAAGAGTTTGGCCATATTTTCTATCGTAGTTTCTGCGATACTCGCTACTTTTACTGTAGCATCATCGCTGAAAGCTTTTCCGCCCTTCTTACCTCTGCCATCTGGCTGCTTATAAGCCACAGAAGGCAGAACGATCTTTTCTGGCGGCAGAGGCACGGGTAAATTCCGCTCTTCCTCGATAAGCTCTTCCGCCTGACGAGCTAGCTGCACAAGCTTATCAACGCTTGTAACCTTTTCTTTCGGAACTAATTTCTGAACAGACGGCAACATGTCAGCATACAACATGTCTAGTTGAAACTGTGTACTCGGAGACGCATCCGTTCTGCTAACTATGGTTAGCAAACAGGAAATGTAACCATGAGCAGGTTTTTCTCTACCCTGCTTGCGTGCTTGCGCTTCCACCATTCAGCGCTGCTGAAAGTTCTGCTCAACGCCTTAATATCGTCGAGCAGCATTGTAAAAATAAGCCCAAGTATTCCAATTTTTCCGCGATTAACGATACCAATGTAGCGCTACGCCAGTTATCAACTCCGAGAAAGCATTCAGTAAATCCACGTTGAAATATGCGCTAACTAAATAAATTCCTCGATGCTTTCGCGTTTTTCGCCGGATAACTTAATATTCCACTGGCGAACAGTGCGACCTACGTCATGTGACTGTGTAGGCATTTTCCACAAGAGTTGCGAAAGTTGATCACTTTACAGGCACGTCCCCGCCCCTTCTAGACTCAGACCAATCCGCAGGAGCTGGCAGAAACGGAAACTGACGTATGTCGCTAGACTTGGGAGTCGGAAAACACGGAGCGTTTGCGTTCAAACGTGGATCCGAATTAATTTCCGCTTGTGTGTGCGTTGACGCTTGAGGTGCTTACAATTACTTGTCAGCTTCAAAGTAATTTAAATTAAACGTATCCTGAAAATTTACACTTTTGCGATTTTTCCGCTGCGTTCCCGCCGCAATTGACGTTTGCGTAGGAAGTTGCGTACTCGTCGCAAAATGCGCTAATTGCTGCGTTAGAGTTTTCAGTTCCTTCTTTTGTTTAAAGGCAAATGATCATGCTTTAGTAAACTCCAGGATTAACCCCTTTGGAATGTTGTAAACTGCGTTATTAGCTAATGCGCATAAAACGATATCATTATCTATTTTACTATTTTCTTTTGAAGAAAATACCGTGTTTGGTATCGCTTGCGTCGTCGTAGTTGTAGTAGCGGTCGTTATCATCGCGATCGGTATGCTAGGAATTGGTCTTACCGGTATAGTCGTGTTGAGCGTTCTTGTCGAAGTTAATTCAAAATTTGATTCAAAATTATTTTCGGCGGTGTTTTCCGCCGCGTTTTCCGCAAGGTTTCCCGCGATATTTCCTGCGTTAACCTCGCTATGCTGCGATTTCGCATCGGAATCGGCATGTTGGTTGTCATTTGACTTCGAACTATTGGCAAGCAGAGAGAATCCGCTCTAATCCGCTTGATTGAGGTTTTCAAATTGTCGATGCGCAATTTGCTTGCGCTTCTTCGCTAAATTTTGCGTCTTTCAAAACGGTGCAGAGTCGTTGTTCGAGACGAGTCCGTGAAACTAAATCATTTTCACTAGTTGACTGGACGAAATCCGCGGCTGTATAATCGCCGCGTAACCGCCTATATAACTTATCCATACGTACAAAGGGCCTACAGTCACGCGTCAATTCTAGCTGATCAAGTACAGCATCGAATTGATCGCTTATTAGATTCAAAATCCATCCTTGAATTACGATTCCGTACGTTTTATTGAAATCACACTTGTTCATACACGCCATTTTGAATTATAAATAATTTAAATAAAATTTAAATTTTAGGCATTATTGGCAAAATATATTCTCACAATTAAATAATTTATCAAACAAATTACAAAATAATTGCGAATCGCAACTAAATTTTACGCGAATTCGCTTAACCAACTTAAATGTAATAAAATCAACTAATTAAAAAAAAAACAAATAGGTTACAAAAATAGAATTAAATTGAATTAACAAATTTAATATACAAAGAAGTTTGAAAGAATTTAAAAACAAATTATTTAAAGATAACAATTGTTAAAGGAAACAAAATTTTGATTTGCGAAGAAACGCTATAAAAATTATTTTGATAATTTAACAATAATAACAATCAAAAAAATTAAATCGAGTAAATAAAAAATCAATGTACTATATTTGCACTGTAACGTTGTATTTCGTCCTAATACCAGTTACAAGTTATTTATTAATTTAATTTAATTCAGGGACGACGGCCCCGAAGAACGCGTCTTTGTCGTCACCGTGGGTTAATAAATTAACCCGTCGGGACACGGTAGCGGAGATAGGACGATCTCCTACGTACCGACACACGTGGCGGGAAAATCGGGAATCGGAACAATGATTATTGCGGGTTAATTTATAATTAAAATAATAACGCGACCGTTATATTAGAATAAAACAAAATAAACAAATAAGTATTTATTCAATAAATTACACGGAGGTGTCCGACAATAATTAACGGGGCGTTCTCCCGGTCGCGTGGTATATAACTCAGCAGATTTCGGCAAATTCGGATGTTCAGAGGTATTCTCTCTTACCTTCTGAACGTTTGTTTGCTCTCCGGTAAGCAGTTCAGCAAAGTCAGTGAGGTGTTTGTCCTTCTTAACAAACAACCTCGCGGGTTCACCAACCCGTATTTCTTGCCCCCTTGAGCTCTTACGCTCTTTTAATTGCGTGCAGGGCCCGGGGGACGATTCTAGTACCCTGCCGCTAGGTTTCCCAGATATTGCCGTACATGCTCACACTTTGGACAATTATCTAGGGTTACCCCAGTTGTGTGGCACACCTGACACTCAATGGGCGCTTCCACGTTCGGGCACTGGTCCGCTGTATGTCCCATACTTGCGCAATGGAGGCAAGTCTGATTGGGACAATCGGAATATCGATGTCCTACTTTGTGGCATGTAAAACATATGCCAAAGAAGGGACTATTCGGATTCCTTTGCGAACCAGCGTCTTGGGTCTGCCTCGGCGAAGTACGATCATATATCGTGCTTTGTCTACGTTGAGGCGTGTAGACGGGTGTCGTCTGAGCTTGAGCAACGTATTGTTTCGGCCTAGCACCGGTATATTGTTGCTGCTTTGACCCTGTCTGTCTATTTCCCGAAGATTGTCTTGCATTATTAATATTTTGTGCACCCACAAAATTTTTACTTTGTTGCAAGTACTGACGTTGGCTAGTGTTGCGAGTACCATACACATTGGCTACTTCACAATCACTTGAAGATGGGCTAGAATAATGTTTCTTATTTTTCTTGCTCCTTTTCTTTTTCAACGTTTTCTTCTTTGGTCGTGGAGATGGCTGAGGAACCGGTTGGCTCTTCTTATTTTCAACTAATGAGGCCACTTTCCCTGAAACTTTGGACGAACTCCGTTTTGGGAAAGCTCGTGGGATATGAACTTGTTCTCTTGGTGTGGGTTCCGCAAACCTCTTGTCCCATACCAAGTGTTGTTCATATTCTTTACCGTACTTCATTATGTCTTCGAATTTATTTATGGATCTCGAGGACATAAATTTACGGCACTCCGGCCTCAATTGAGAATATGCCATCTCTAATTGTTGGCGCAGCGGAGGAGGTCGGCGGAATTTCCGCACAATAGTCTTAAAGCAATTTAGGTATTTTACGACCTTCTCTCCTTTGCCTTGCGTGCGAGATCCTCGAACAAATCTTGATCTCGTAACTCCTGACCGTATTCATTCAAAAATTCATTTTCGAAGTCATACCAGTTACGTAAAGAAGATTGGACGGCCCTATACCAAAATAGGGCTGTCTTCTTAAACACGCAAGGCAATGCGCTCAGAATACGCCGGTCAGAGTACTGGTCGTCATTCCTGAAGTCTTGTAAACTATCTAGGAATTCTTCGGCATCGTCGTTGGTCTCCCCATCGAACGATAGACCCCAGTCTCTGAGGGCCCTTGCACAACCAGGCCGATCCTTTCTATCTCTCATTGGTGGCTGGTCGTATCCCAAAGGGAGTAATGCACCCATGTCCTCACTTTGGTTATACGTATCACGCCGGTGGACATCTCGACTCGGCGATGGTACTCTACTATCAGGGAGGCGCTCCTTGCAATATCTTCTCGCATAGTAAGCGGTTGCATCCTCTCTATTTGCAGCGTAATATTCGTCCGAATCTAAGTTACTAAGATTAGAATCGGTTTGAGTACCTTGATCGCGTCTAGCGACAGCTCGCTCGTGCTCGACGGGATCATTATTCGTTTCGCGAGATCTGTTGTAACCATTGTCACACTGTGTAGAGGCTTCCCTCCTAGTGTAAGTCCTTTGGCTACGATCCCTTCCTTTGGTAACCGTCTAGAAGTGGACGTTTCACTCCTGTGATAGCGCTCACCTTCCGAGAACGATTCGTCATCTGCTTCTTCTGGTGCTGGCGCATATCTGTGTGAGGAGGCCCTGTTGTTATGCTTGTCATAACTAACCTTCCTCTGACATGTACTGTATTGATCACGACTGTGTGAACGATAATCCGGAGCTTCCCTCCGATTATCAGTTGACTGCCTGCGATCGTTGGAAGGGAGTTCATAATCCCTGCTTGTCTGTTGCCGCGACTTATCTGACTGAATCTCCGAAATGCGCTTTTTAATAGTCCCAGAACTACTAAATTGGCTGGGACTAGACCGACCCTGTGTATCGGCGTTCAGTCCAAAATCGTTACGACGAATGGCGCCCTTTTCCACTGGGTTGTGGTTACCAACCAACGAGTTACGCTGATCCCGGTGTGACGTATGTGGTGAATTTATAGCATGCGTCTCACCTAGACCAGTATATGTGGCGGTCGACACCGTCACTTGTCTCGAAGGTGGTGCGTTAGCCGTCGGAATCGCCGCTTCTGTGTTAATGCCAGCTGCATTATCAGAAAGCGGTCTCGATTCACCCGTCGGCGTGGGCACTCTACTGTGTGTAGTCACATTTCCCTCTTCTTCCTGAATGGGGGTTATGTGCTGACTTGTTGGTCTATCGTCTGACAACTCAGACTCTATAGACCTGTCGGTACCAGAAGGTATCACACTACCTCTTCTGGAACGCTTTTGGTGCTTCTACCAGAACTGTAGACAAGCTAAAGGCTTGGTCGCTGGTTGGGCAGAAGTATCCTCGTCATAATTGGGATACCAAGGCACGTCAATTTGAGGATCATAGCACTTAATCCTATGTCTTAGAAGGCGCTCTCTACACTCAAACTCTTCGCTATTTGCATTAAGCTGCAAACGATCGAGATGGCGTAGATCTCCTCCAAGGGAAGTGATCTGATGACCTTTTTAATGTGCCTCGCATCCCGCGAGTCACTAAGTATTTTGCACATACGCGTCTCGTAGCTGCCCATCGTAATCTTTTTGATAAGGCAGAGACGGCGTTATGCACCTGGGGATTTCTTCTCAGTTGGCACACCAACTGCGTCCCCGTATGCCCTGTAAAGTTTGGACAACTGAGGAGATAGCTCAGAGTCCAGATTCAAATATAGAGTACACAACTACTATATTTGAAAAGGCATACCTTACATAAAGAAAAAAAAAGAACACAAAAATTTCTGATCCAAACTTGGCAAACTAATTAAATAATAAAAATCTAAATAAAACAATAAGGAAAATTAATGTAAATTAATATAATCTTTATATACAAACTATAAAAAAAATTTAGTTTGCCACCAGATTCGAAAGCTTAATCGAATCTGTATTCGGAACAAAGAAAAAAAATTTTGTTGTCGATCTTCTCTTTAAAATCTAAGTAAAATTGCAAAAGATACTTGGACCAATCCAAGACCGAATTAATTTGACAAACAAATTAATTTGGTAACAATTTTAAAATAAATTGCTATCGATTGCAACTTATAAACAAAAATACAAAAAAAAAATTTTTTAATTTGCTGACAAGAGAAATCAAATATTGAAAAGAAAGAAAAAAAAATTCTGGAAGCCACAAATATAATTATTTTGACAAACAAAATAATTATAACTTTACTCAAAATGTAAATCTCATACAAAAAAAAATTTTGTAAAGAGTAGCTTCAAAAGAAAAGAATTTTCAAAACAAGAATACACAAAAAAATTAAATGTGATTGAAACAGCAAAAAAAAATTTTAAATTTGATTTCAAACACACAAAACAAAATTAATTTTATTGTTAACCTCCAACAAAAAATTTTAATTTATTTTAAAAGAAACTAATTATTTTATTTATTATTAATTTTATATATATTCTATTATATAAAAATTAACAATATAAATATGCAGTTAATTTGACAAACAAATTAATTGCAATTTATTTCTTAATTTGGAGGAAAAGCAAAAAAAAATTAAGAAAATAAGTCAAAGAAATTTTTCCGTCAGGAGAATTAATGATTAAGTGACAAACACTTAATCAAAATAATATTAATAATAATTATCACACAAAGAAAAATTATCGTATACTTCCAAAATTATCAGCTGACTAACAGCGTGATAATATCTTTGAAAAATTACTTCAAAAGTATATATATATATCGGAGATTCCATGTGAAGTGATCCAGTTAAAAAATAGAATTTTGTTTTAATGTATGGAATCAGTAAAAAAACTACTTGAATAGAGTGTAGCTAAATTTTTAGACCTGATTTTCAATTAGTACCAGAGTTGTAGCCAATCAAAAAATCGAATTTTTTGAAAAAATTGACTTTTTGGACATGTTTATCACTTAATAACTCAAAATCTAACAATTTTTTCTTATATACATTAAATTTGAAAAAGTTTATTGATTTCAAGAAGAATCAGTTCAAATATTTCATTTATTTTATTTTAAAACTTTGAATATAGTTATAATCAATAAAAACCTTTACGATCAAAAATATTTTATCCATCCAAAAATCTAATTCATCGATGATTAATTACCTTCAAAATAATGCAAAGTTTGAGTGCGGCAGAGCATTTCAGACAAAGTTATGGTGTTTTTAGTCAAATTTCATAAAAAAAGAGAGCGAATGCATTTTATGAAAAAAACAGACTAACCGTATACTTGCATTCAAACAATATGGCACTATTATTCCTCAATATTACTAAAATATACTATTTATTGTTAGTCACTGAAACATTTTAATCTCTAAGTTGCTTACAAACACAAAACAGTAGGTATAAACAGTTATACCTGTTATATAATTGGATAAATACCTGAAACTTTTTATAATTCCAATAAATCCAATTATATAACAGGTATAACTAAAAGAATCAGACATAAATAACAACTAAATAAAAGTATCAGTAACTAACAATAAATAGTATATTTTAGTAATATTGAGGAATAGTGCCATATTGTTTAAATGCAAGTATACGGTTAGTCTGTTTTTTTCATAAAATGCATTCGCTCTCTTTTTTTATGAAATTTGACTAAAAACACCATAACTTTGTCTGAAATGCTCTGCCGCACTCAAACTTTGCATTATTTTGAAGGTAATTAATCATCGATGAATTAGATTTTTGGATGGATAAAATATTTTTGATCGTACAACCCTTTTCTTTACTATAAAGGTTTTTATTGATTATAACTATATTCAAAGTTTTAAAATAAAATAAATGAAATATTTGAACTGATACTTCTTGAAATTAATAAACTTTTTCAAATTTAATGTATATAAAAAAAATTGTTAGATTTTGAGTTATTAAGTGATAAACATGTCCAAAAAGTCAATTTTTTCAAAAAATTCGATTTTTTGATTGGCTACAACTCTGGTACTAATTGAAAATCAGGTCTAAAAATTTAGCTACACTCTATTCAAGTAGTTTTTTTACTGATTCCATACATTAAAACAAAATTCTATTTTTTAACTGGATCACTTCACATGGAATCTCCCATATATATTTATTACAGCAAAAAGAACAAGTTATTATTAATAATAATAATAACGATAATAATAAAGTTAATATTTATAAGCAATAAAAAATATTATTGGTCGTCTCGAACTGATACAAAATCAGTGAGTCGAACTCAAAAATATTTCACACACACACAAATTGTTAAACTCGCTTTTAAAGCGAGTTAACAAAATTCATGCAATTAAATTAAAAATGAAATTACGGTCGCGCAGAGTGGGAAATTTTTCCTTCTTGCGTAGCAACGAAGGATATCCGCGCGGTATATGCCGTATAGTGTATATGTTCTCTCTCTCTCTCTCTCTCTCAATCTCGTTATACTTACGCCGCGCGAGTCTAACGCCGGCTAGTTGGGATTTTCTCTCTCTCTCCCACTAGCGGACTCGTGCTCACTCAGCACTATCGAACTCCGCGACGTAATGTTTCTCTCTCTCACGCACTGGTTCACTCTTGCTCTCTCTCTCTCTCTCTCTCTCTCTCTCTCTCTCTCTCTCTCTCTCTCACGCGACTTGCAAAGCGAAATTTCTTTTAAAAATAAATAACCCGTTGATTCTTACATAAGTACAGGTAAACCTGTACATGCAAGCAACACTTATTTAAAGAAAATAAGAAAAAATTTTACCGACCCGAAAATCTTCGACACGCAGGCGGTACAACTACAGTCCTGTCACGGTCGCCATTTGTAACGTGGTATTTCGTCCTAATACCAGTTACAAGTTATTTATTAATTTAATTTAATTCAGGAACGACGGCCCCGAAGAACGCGTCTTTGTCGTCACCGTGGGTTAATAAATTAACCTGTCGGGACACGGTAACGGAGATAGGACGATCTCCTACGTACCGACACACGTGGCGGGAAAATCGGGAATCGGAACAATGATTATTGCGGGTTAATTTATAATTAAAATAATAACGTGACCATTATATTAGAATAAAACAAAATAAACAAATAAGTATTTATTCAATAAATTACACGGAAGTGTCCGACAATAATTAACGGGGTGTTCTCCCGGTCGCGTGGTGTATACGCGGCAAGCAGGGGCTGCCCCCGTGCTCGCCCCGCGCAATACCCAAACGATTTCGGTAGCACCGGTATGCTACCGAGCAAACATACGTGCACACACACTCAACACACGCTAATAGAATACCGACCAATGTCGGGTACTTACCGGGCTGGTTTATCCATAGGCCCTGGTGTCCGTCGGCGCCCCGACGTCTGCTGGCCGGTGGAGTCGGCCCGGTTTCCCGTCGTCCTCGACGGTAGCCTGCAGGTGCGGCCTGATGCCGCGGCGATTCGCCTACCTCGGGGAACACTTAACCCGAGGTATTTGGTCCTTCGCACTGCACTCACACGAACTCACGAACACTCGCGTACGGCTTCCCGGAGCACGGACAAACCGGTCCGGTACTTCCCGTGGCGCGCGAAACTAACGTGACGATGTGTAAAGGATAATGCTGTCGCGGTCAAGACCGGCAGCGTACTGAGCTTTTCGGGAATTGTCGCATTCCCGAAAAGTATCTAACACACACACACAATAACAATCGAATATACGGATGCTCGCACACATCCTCGGTCGTCGACATAAACACGCGTGTTTCGTGGCCTTGAAGAGGCAACGCACGAAACAATAACAAAGTGCGAGATTTTAAGATATAATATTTAATACATACTACGAAATAATATAATACAATAAGTATTATTTATTTCATTGCAACGACGTCTCGTCGCAGCACATACATACATGTACCGCGATACGCTACAATACTTTTATATTTACCGTGTATATCACACACACACTTTCACGCACACACGCAAAATGGACTAAATCAACCTAAATTGCAATTATACAGCTTACGAAAAATTATTAAAAAAAACAATAATTTTACTTTCCGCGGTGTCGCTAATAATTATTTAACTAAACTAATAAATAATAAAGAACACGAAATAATTAAATTCGCGATACGCTAAAATTAAATCGAAAAGAAAAGTCGATTTAAAATTCAAATAATATAGAATTCAAAAGAATATTTTCGAAATGTATAATAGTTACAATATGCGAATATTATTTGTAGCGTAAACACCGCGAGTCACCGCGAAACGTAAACAATGCGCACGCTCGCTCTCGAAATAAGAACTCTTAATTTTACATGTATATCGACTGGATTGGAAATTTTTAAATATTGAAAATTAATTTTTAAGACTATTAATTATAAATAATACGCGTATCACTAATTACCATGCACGTTTAGCGCCATGTAACGGATTTGCTACTTTTAATAATAAATCAAATAAAACAATAACAACAATTTAAACCGTTAAATAAATAGTCTCAAAACGCGATTAACCGCTCAGTAATAATATATTAAATGATTACATACTAGCAATCGTTACAACATATAACAAATATAAACTCTAAACAAAATAAAATACAAAAAATTAAAAGTACATAAATAAATAAATAATAGAACGTAAGTAAAAACCCGTATAACAGCTGCACAGAAAATGAAGAAACGATAGAAGTCAACGCAATAATATAATTAAAGGCGCATAACAAAGAATAAATAAATAATTAATTTGACGTAGACTAATAAATACACTAACAAAGAGTATAGTAAATATATTTATACGCTATTACGCTACTGCGTTAATAGCTTGGGTCTTAGAATCATTAGGCTTGAGTGGCGCGCAGCCCATTCTTGTACTGCAATGATGACTCCGAATCTCTGTCAGACCTCCACCTAGATCATACTATGGGATTTGCAGATAAACTTGCAGATCGTATGCATACAAAACATATTGGGCACCTGCAAAAATAAGTACGTCCCGTAAGCCGTTAATGTATAGGCAAAAGAGTAGGGGTGCAAGAACTGATCGTTTGACACTTCGAGGTTTGTTGTTATCCAGGTAGAGGAGTTACCTAATGAATTAACAGCCTGCATAAGAGACGAAAAGTAAGAATTAAGCCACAATATGGTAGACCTAAAAAATCCTATTTGTCTCAAGCGTTAAGCATTATTAAGTTAAGCTAGGGAATATTGTATCAAACGCTCTGCTAAAGTTGAATAACAGAAGTATTTTTACAAGTTTTCTATCTATCGCTGTACGTATGTCTTCTGTCATTTAAAGCAAAGCAGTTTCCATTAGTGAGTGTAACTGAAGAAACTCCTACAACTGATTTAAAGCAATTTTCTCTGAATCACTTGAGAGGAAATATAAGAGTGCAATTGGTCTATTCAAGGAGATAATATTAACCTTCTGCCAGAGATTTGGAAAAATACTTGTCGAAAAGAAGTTAAATATTTTAACATGGAAGTTATTAATAACAGGCAAGAACTTCACTATAACACTTAGCGATATGCCGTCTGTCCCACATGTCTGCAAGGAAAAATGCAAGATGGCTAAGATTGCATCATTAATGTTGAGTTTTTTAAAGGACAATCTTTTCTTAGTAACCTGTTTAATTATTACATAAAGGCTTACATTATTCTCCAGAGGGAAGAACGACACATCAGCAAACTGCTCGTTTATGTCCTCTATCGTCGTATGTCTGATAATATGAGAAATTCCACAAGTATTTTTAGGTTCTTTGAACGCGAATAACGTCTAACTAGTGCGATACGTTTGCGCAGCATCTGAGATAGCTCCGCGCTTACATAAGGCGGCCTAGACCTTTTCGGTTTGATGGTTTTGAGAATTCAATTTTTTGTAAATTCAATAAAACAACAATGTACTAGACCTGTTACGACAATATGGAACAGTCTTGATAGTATCATTGTGAGAGGTTAAGAAAATTTAGACGAGAAATTTGAGACTAATGTTGTATATAAAATGGATTGTAAGGATTGCAATAAAAGTTACATTGGTGAAACTAAAAGACAGTTGCAATGCAGAATAAACGAACATAAGCTTAGCACCAAAAAAATAGATTTAAGGTAAAAAAGAAGAAAACTATTGTTCGTCCAAAGTTGTTTATTAGTGTAATGGAGCTTTATTGATCGCCACGAACAAATTGGTACATATCTTGATATGCCGACGTTTCGGAACCATGATATATAATTATATTTTTGCAGAAGTTATATATATATAGACCCGGTATTGTATGGTTTCTCCCACCTCGTTTTCTTCATATACTAATATACGAATATACGTATATATGTTACTATGTATTGGTTTAGGTTAGGTGCGAAGAGGTGTATAATATCGATCTAATTATTGCCTTGGACACCCTCTGGGGTGCTCCTAAGGCACATTTTTGCTAAATGTAAGTAAGTGTGAGTTTTTATTAAGGTTCTTGCAATTTTAAATTTGGAATTTCATTAATTTATTGACAATATAATTTTAAAATAAGTTAATATTTTCTGTTTTTAGAGGTTTTGTTGGTTGATTATAGTGTATTGTTGATGTAAAATATTTTATTCGATGATTTTGCCACAAATATGATTGTGTAGCTTATGTTTATGGTGAGTTTTATTATTTATGTTATTATCCATAATTTGGTTTATAATTAATTTAGAAAAAATTGTAAATATTATAGCCTTGAAAAGGGATGTTTTCAATACATCCGAAACGTCGGCATATCAAGATATGTACCAATTTGTTCGTGGCGATCAATAAAGCTCCATTACACTAATAAAAAAATAGATTGCCAATTTGTTACTAACATCCATATGACGTTTTGCAACCATTATTTTAATTTTGACGACATCACAATTTTGGATAGAGAAAGTAATTGAAATAGGAGATTGGTATCTGAAATGATATTAAATTAAATTAAAACACATTATATTGGAGAAAAATGCGATTAATGTGAAAGATGATACAATACAATAGAGTCAACATTACAATGTTATTAAAATAATATATTTATCTTAAATAAATAACGCAACTTAACAGTAAATTATTATTTCATCAAAATAAAATTTATAGTTAAATTCATTGAAATAAGATGTATAGTTAAATTTAAAAATCGCGCCTTTATAGGGGTATAGTTATTTATACAGGTACATATGAGCTGCGATTGAATTTCGTAAACTTTCTGTGATATTTACTCTAGTCTTGTGATTACTTTTGCTTTATTTTTGTGTTATTGATTTCGTTGTGGCGTCCTAGTTTATTTATTTATTAAATTTATTATTTAATATAATGTGGATTATGGAGCCCTTTATAAGATTAAGGTAATCAGAGTAAGTGTTCAACTTCTGTGTATATAAAAAATGTAATATACATCGTTTTAAATATCCTTGTTTTCGTTATTACTGCGACGGATCAGTGATACTACGAAAAAATTTTAATGTTAAACATTCGATATATTAACGAGTAGTAAGTAAAATATAATTAATTTTATAAGGCTTAAATGCAAAACCTATGTATGTATTGTAACGCTGCAACTGGGAATCAAGGTGCAGAACGGCCCTAATACCCGAGTCGGCTTACAAACCGAAGGAGGAAAAGAGGGCCAAAACGAAGATTGCAGCGGTGCAGCCGATAACACCAAATCTGCATACGAAGAAGAATCCGCCAGAGGACTTGGCAAAGACGCTGGCCAAAGTTCTCGAAGAGAAGATGAGAAAATTCGTCCTTTCGATGACCACACCCCGAAGCGGAATGGGTAAACCGAGGGAACCGAATCGGACAAAGAATGCGAAGGGTTCCGCCGAAAGGACGTACGGCGGATCGAAAGAGGAAAAAGGCAATCAGACCGTGAGCGCAAGACCGCAAGCCACACAACCATTGAAATGCTTTGGTTGCGGACGGCTAGGGTATAAGCGCGCAGATTGTCCGGACTGTTCGGGAAACGCAAGCAGGAGCGGTTGAAAAGGGTCGTTCCCGTTCCTACCCCGCGTAAGACCCGAACAGATATCCCAATTACAGCCGAGCGCTGTGAGGAGAGCTCGGCAGCAAAAGAGTCGTCGGGAGTGCCGACGACATCAGCTGAGTCCGAGAGATATAGCGGCTGTCTCAGCCCGAATTCTGTGGGATCGACGGAAAAGTCAGATCAACACCAGATAGCGGCCGCTACCAGAGATCACGATGATAGGGCTGTAGGAGAAGACCCTCCGAGTGAAAAAGAAACTCGTTGGTGGGTCCAAGTGGGCATGCCGGCTACCGCGTACGCGTCTTGTTCGATACGGGAGCATCGCGCACGGTAATGGGTTCGATCGGTCTACAATTGGCCACGGCATGCGGCAGTCCACTCATCCCGAGCAACGGAAGGAAAGCGAAAGTGCCAGGAAACCAGACGGTGGCGATCGCTGGTTACGTAGACCTGCCTTTCGAGGTTGCCGGGATAAAGCGAGATATTCGCGTAGCCGTACTTCCGGACGATCAAATCGACTGTTACGTCGGAGCGGACTTCATCCGTGGTTTTGGCGCAGTTTTGGATCCGAACGAAAATAAACTTTGGATCAAAGCGGCCAACAAGTCCGTGGATCTGGAAGTAGCGAGCGTATCGCGAATCGATGCATTCGAGATAGCATCGATAGGACTTGCAGACTTATTGCCAGAGGAGCAAGAAAGACTGCATACACTGACTGACCGATATCTGGGTACAACGGGGAGGCCGTTGGGATGTACATCTCTGATTGAGCACGCGATCGACGTGGGTGCGACGCGGCCAATCAAACAGAAATATTATCCCGTCTCTAAGCGAATAGAGGAAGAGATGCACGCCCACGTTAAAGAGATGCTCGACGCAGGGGTGATCGAGCCATCAACCAGTGGGTGGTCGAGCCCCGTAGTAATGGTCCGTAAACCTAACGGGAAGTATCGGTTCTGTATTGACTATCGGAAGGTCAATGCAGTGTCGAAAACCGATGCTTACCCGCTGCCTAACATGGACGGCATACTACGGAAGCTCAAGAACGCGAGGTACATCAGCACGCTAGACTTGAGTAGCGCGTACCACCAGATACCGCTAAGACCGGAGTCAGCGGCTATACCGCGTTCACAGTACCTGGGCTAGGCTTATTCCAATTTAAAAGGATGCCTTATGGCCTATCCCAGGCGGGAGCCACGTTCCAAAGGTTAGTGGACAAAATCATAGGGCCTGAGCTCGAGCCCTATGCATTTTCGTACCTCGATGATATAATCATCGCCACAGAGACCTTCGAAGAACACGAAAAGTGGCTAAAGTATGTCCTGAAGAGAATCAATGAGGCTAGTCTCACAGTGAATCGGGATAAAAGTGTATTTGGACGTACTGAGGTGAAATATCTCGGGGTGCTGGTAAATCGCGATGGAATCAGACCAGACCCCGAGAAAATCGAGCCGATCATCAATTATCCGGCGCCCAAGAATCTAAAACAACTTAGAAGATTCCTTGGTATGGGTTCGTGGTACCGGAAATTCTTACGAGACTTTGCTACCTTGGCCGAGCCGCTGACAAGGCTTACCAAGAAGGACCGTAAGTTTGAATGGCTCGAGGAGCAGCAACAGGCATTCGATCAGATTAAGGCGCTGATCGCAACTGCTCCCGTCCTAGCGAGGCCGGAGTTCGACGTGCAGTTCGTTATACAGACGGATGCAAGCGACACTGGCATTGGCGCAGTACTTCTCCAGGTGATTAATGGGGAAGAGAGAGTACTGGAATTCGCCAGTAGGACGTTAAACCAGGCCGAACGCAATTATAGCGTTACGGAACGAGAGTGCCTGGCGGTTATATGGGCGATTGGTAAATATAGACCTTACATAGAAGGCTATCATTTCCGCGTTATAACCGACCATAGTAGCTTACGTTGGCTGCGTAGTTTACACAGTCCAACGGGTAGATTAGCGCGATGGGCACTTGAGTTACAGGGACACAGCTTTGATGTGGAGCATCGAAAAGGCGCCCTGAACTACGTACCCGACGCGCTATCGCGGATGAGCGAGGAGGAGGCCCTCGCCATCGACGCAATATCTTGGGTAGAGGAATCCCAAGACGAGTGGTTTCAGAATTGGCTGAAACGAGTAAAATCTAGTCCAAGAGATTTCCCTCGTTGGAAGTGTGTCGGAGGACGACTATACTTCCACAAGCCAAACGAGTTGATCGATGAAACACTCGGGGACGAGGACGCGTGGAAGCTAGTGATTCCAAAGGAACACCGAAAAGCGGTCCTCGAAGAAAGCCACGACTCTCCTACGTCTGGCCATGCTGGACGTGAGAAGACGTTTGCCAGTCTGGCTAAGTATTACTACTGGCCAGGTTATTACGCCGACGTGAAGGACTACGTGCGCCGTTGTCTCGTCTGTCAACAGTGCAAGATGGATCAGCGACCACCTGCAGGACTGATGGGAAAACGCACGGTCGAACGTCCCTGGCAAGTCGTGGCAGGGGATATCACCGGACCCTTTGTAAGGAGCAAGGGCGGATACGAATACATCCTCGTATTCTTGGATCTATTCACCCGGTGGGCGGAGTGTATACCAATTCGCAAAGCCAACGCGAAAACCATTCTCAAGGAGTTCAAAGAGAGAATGGTTTTAAGATTTGGTACTCCTGAGGTATTCCTATCGGATAACGGTACCGAATTCAAGAATAAGGCCGTCGACGAATACCTACAGGAGGTAGGGATACATCATACCACCACCCCGCCATATTTTCCCCAGGCGAACCCGGTTGAACGTGTCAACCGAACATTGAAAACCAGGATTGTGGATTTCATAGAGGAAAACCACAATACCTAGGACGAGAAGTTGCCGGAGCTTGTATTCTCGTTGAACAACACCGTCCACGAGTCGACGGGTACGATTCCGGCAATGCTGAATTACGGACGAGAGCCTATGCCTCCCGGCACCATCAAGAGGAATCAAGACTGAGCCGGCATTGAAGAGGAGCAGTGCAGTAAAATAGAACTGTGGCAAGAGCGACTTAAAAAGCTCAAAGAAATACATGAGTCTGCAGCCGCACGCTCAGATCAACAGCATGAGCGACAAGCAAGCTATTATAACGCTAAAAGGAGGGACACACCTTTCACCGTAGGAGATATGGTGTGGAAAAAGAACAGAGTCCTGTCCTCAGCAGCTCAGGGTATTTCGGCTAAGCTGGCTCCGAAGGCGACCGGTCCGTATATCATAATAGGCCAACCAGGATCCAATACTTACACGTTGTTGGATAAAGACGGTAAGGTGACCGACCTGGCACACGCCGAACACCTTAAACACTGCATCTCACCGGATCTCGACGCAGATGAGGAAGAGGAACATCCGCCGAGGGACATCGTGGGAGAAGGGGCGACGCGCAACCCGCCCCATGCGAGCGTACAGGCACCAAATTGCGTGCGGACTCCTGCGCGAGTCACAGCGGGTGACACCAGCGTGCGAGAACAGACTCCTGCGAGAGTCAAAACGCCGAACGTACGAAAACGCGGCCGTCCGCGAAAATCCGCAAAAACCGTCGCGACACCCCACGGGAAGAACATAGCAAAACGCGGTGTAGAGAATAATGACGTCGAATCCATACTCGGGAGATCAGGATCATCGGTAGTCCCTAGAAAGACGCGCGCGCAAGCGAAGCGACAATTAAAAATGTACTAATCGCAACACAAGTAATTGGCTGACGTAGACGGATGTCAATACTGAACCCGATTCAACGAGTTCGCCGTCGAAAAGACGAAAGAGCACTAACGCTATTTTGTGTGTGGTTGGCAGGGGATACATAACCTATGTACATGCCCCAGTCGGTCGAACCACCACTAGCTAAGTCAGAAAGAGCCGATAGCTCCTGACAAATCTGAGTCAGGACCAGATCACCAGGGTAAAATCCCCCTGGCTATCGAAATCGTGATATAAAGCGATTTCATTCCAAATCAGACCCCTAACCACATCCTGACGCATCTAGGAAAGGTCAGAGCATGATATATAGGAATATACCTTGCGTCTGGAAGGGGGGTGTAACGGCAAACGGTCCACGCGAGACGAAAATCATACCGATCGCGTGAGTTCACCGTTGAAGACGCGTAAGGCGCATGCGCGAGCGCGTCAGAAAGCCGGTGTGCACGATACACCGGCAGTATCGTTCGTGCCTTGAACGAACGCGGTACCGCGAGTGTCAGGAGGAAGGAGAGAGAATCGAGGATCGTGCGGGAGAAAGAGCTGACGGAGAAGCAATTAAAAGGAGAGGAAGGAAGTATCGAACGCCGAGACGTGTCAACCCGGTCGTTTCGGATTTCAAGTAAGTTCTGGCCAGGCGTGCGCGAGTGATCGCGAATAGCGTAAGCGCGGGTAACGACGGGATACGTGCGGTATCCCGACGGCGAGTCAAGCGAGAGGATAACCGCTCTCATCGCGTCTCTCTCTCTGCAACTTAGGCGCGTATACGGCAAACCGGAGTGCTTAACACTCCGGCACGACCCCAACCGCGTTAACACATTTTTACAGCCAGGTAACTCGTACCTGGCGAATCGTCCTCGTCCTCGAGATCGACCAACCCGTCGAATCTTAACGCGAATAGCGGCGGGCGCACACACACGTATTTTTAACCTGTTAACAGCAGGATAGTTGTTTACTTTTGAGCCAAGGAATAGCATCGCCTTGGCCCGACCTTGTACTTTTCATAATTTGTCATAGCACCGTTTATTTCTCGTGATCGTAATAAATTTGTTTCTTAATAGTATACCCGACATAGTATTTTATTAATATTCCAACGCATCTTATCCCGAAGGCGAATACCGCCATGCCCCGCGGGTGTCGTGCATTGTACTGCGCACGACATATAACTGAGTAGCCGAGTACGAGCATCGACGGAGGATAAGTGTGCACTAGGTAAGTGCACACATTGTACACAGGGAAGACGTCGTCGTGCGGAGCTTGAGGCTAGCTCGCACCACTTCAAGGACGGTTCTGAAGATCGGTTAGCTGTCTGGTAAAACAGCTGATCGGTACACGGAGAATATTTCCTGTGCATTGAGGATATGCACAGAACAATTAAAACCCTCCTGACGTACGAGAATAACCCTGTTACAGTAATAAGTACTTAATTTTATATAAAGAGGATATAGGGCATCAAAATAGATTTCTCAGAAAGACCAATGAACTGTATATAAATGTAAATATCCACAAGAATACTGTCAGCTGAAATTGACTAACATGTAAATTCCTAGAATTATAGCGCGTCACGATTTAAAGCGCAAATTTAGAAATATAAAAATGCAATTGCAATTATACTAAAAATAAATATTTTATAATTAAATAAATAATAAAATTATAAATAGAATATTATTACATAATAAAATTAATACAAATATTCAATTTAAGATGTATAAAAAAGAATTTAATTTTTAATTTTACAGCAAAACATAAATTAATTATAAAAATTATATGTTATAACGGTAAGCGAGTTACCGATCAGGTAAGCAACGCGAAAGAGGATATACAGCGCGGTGCGCGCACGAACGCGCGCGCCCAGCGGAGAGGACAGAGAGAGTTCGCGCGCGCACGGCAACAACAACGTGTTGACGACCGTGGTGAAAGATTCTTTACGTGATAAAGAGTGTATAGAAAGACTGGTGCATTCAGTGTGTGGGTGAGAGGTTTTCTCCCCACCAATCTCCACGTCGGCGTGCGGAGCAGCACGTCTCACAGGGAGTGAGAGAAGGAAGACAGGAGTCGACCGCCTTCCCGACCGTTGGAGTGAGAGAGAGATAAGCACGAGGACGAGCTATCTCTCCGTTGCCCACTCATTTCCCGCCGAGGCGAGATATTCAGATACGCGGTAAGTGGTGCACCACGTTTAGACCCGCATGTCTAATTAATATTTCGTGTCCCGATTTACCTCGTACGGTCCAGGAGAGGAAGCGTTCCACTTTTCCCCCCTCTCGTGACAAATCCCGCTCGGGTAGACAGGTCGGTGGTTCGCCGGAGCCACTTCACGAGAGAAGGCGCGCGTGACGTAGGAAGTTTCTACGTCAGAGCTCCCTACGTCAGAGATACATACGTCACGCGGTGTGACGTATAGCTATCAGGTTAAGCAGCCGATCATACCCGGATCGGTTGCTCGTAACTCTGCAGTTAAATAGATTTTAACTAATTCTTTTCGCGCTGACCTCGGGGGTAGTCATCGGTACGACTCTCCGTAAATTGTTAACGTTAATTTATTGTTTATTTATCAATATTTAGTTGTTTATTTAATAAATTGACTCGGCGAGACAATCTTTCTCGCCGATTAACGTAAAATATCGATTGTTAATAGTGTTTTACCGATGACTGTCCTATCCTACGAATACCGCCCTCTCCGGTGTTTATCCTAGTTGGCAATTTTGGGCATAGGGCCCAACACACGGTATCTAAGTCAAACGAGGTGTATCTAAGTCAAACGAGGTGTTTGACGTTGTTAACGGCATTGCACGGGAATCCAAGTGATTCCCGGCCGCATCGTGGGACTGTACACTTAAGGTTCGTAAGTTGGGACAAATTAAGCCTAACCGTGGGCCTTACATATCCCCAGTACCCACCCCGTTACAATGTTTATGCAAAATTAGTATGCGAAGATATTTGTACATTTAAAAATAATAGAAATTATAATATATTTAATTTTGTAATTGTGTAAAAAACAAATTAAAATTTATAAGTAGAATAAAAAATGATTGCAAAAGGAAAAAATGAATTTACGATTATTTTTAACTGTAGAAATAAGTGAGGTTATAGAATTAATAAAAAAAATTATAGAAATAAAAGTAATTACAAAAATGCATACGATATAAAAATAAATATACAATTATTTCTTGTAAATAATTAGAAATTTAGATAATATTATATGTATATAGAAACAAGAAAGAAAATATGAGTTAAAATAAAAAATTAAAATACGAAGTTGATGTATAATATAAGGAAAAATGGTTAAAAAGGATTTGTACTAATGAGGTAAAGATAGTATATAAAAGACGGAAATTTATATACAAGCATTCATTTGATATATAAGCCTTCGTAGCATTAACATTAGATTTCATAGTTTTATTAGTACAAATCCTTTTATTGTAAGGATTTCTAATGAAATTAAATAAATAAATATTGTAAATATATATGAAAAATTTATAGTTATTCATTTAAGTAATATTAAATTACACACTACCGTTTCTATGGCCCAATGCGTGGTGATAGAAATGTGTATAATACATACAAAAGATACACTAACTAATACACTCAAATACACACTCCAGTTATAATGGCCAATGTGTGCTAATATAATGTGTCTCAATTTACACATAAAACCAAGATTAATAAGTCTGCAACAAGATATAGATGCATAGATGGTTTCGTACCTAACTTACATCAAATCTAATAGCAAGCAGCAAAAATCTATAGTAACGGTAAAACCCAAAGAAAGGTTGGCACGTCACATGCTGTCAAACAATTTAGTTTATATGAGATGTTGCCAGCGTCTATCCATGAATTGCGCCTTTAAACTAAACGTAAACTCGAGCAACTTAACTATAAATATATTTGGTGATGTGATGGTAAAATATTTGTGCGTAAGGACAATCAATCCGACCACATCCAGATTGTAACTGCCTCTGATTTACATAAGTTAATATGACTCCCTTCTAGTATTAATCATGTTACTTCTGCCTTATGTAGTTCTCTTAAATTAAGAGTAGCCCAAATAAATGATAATTCTATTATAGATCACCTTGCTGAAATCGAATCTTTTCTCATTATTGAATATGTGGATATCTTATTAATATCTGAATCCTGGTTAATTCCAAATAGGTCTGACTCTATTTACAACCTACCCAATTATTTTTTAGTATGTAATGACAGAGTTCTTCTGTCAAATACTGGAAAGCGTGAGTATATACAGGAAGGCGGTTTACATACTATATAGGCAAATCTCCCTAACTTTTAATTTTTGGTGAAAAAACGTGGGATCAGGCAATCTTAGGAGCACACCTTTGAAATTTGGTATGAAAGGTTAGGAATGTTATTGGAATTGATTGGTATAATGTGCTTTCATGAGCGAGAAATGCTCCAAAAGTTGTGCGCGATATTTAATTTTTTTTTTATAATAAGATCAGAAAAAATAGTGATATGGTTATTAACATTTTATTTATAAAGCATAGAATAATAAAAATATAGCGAAATATAATAAACATCTGTAACTGTCTCAGAATAACAACTTATAGTCGATATAATTGAATAATTCCACACAATACAACTCTAAATTTCCCTCCCCTCCCTTTTCTCATACGAAAATTTTCATGCAAACCGTGCTATTAAGTTAAGTCTATCTGTTAGTAAACATCGGTCGGTTCCGAAATTGTATTGAAATTTCAAAGAAGATGTATTCTACTTGTCACAGAAAATCCAATTTGTAATTTATTCATGTTTTAATTAATTTTAGTTAGTTTTTTTTAAATCAGCACTTATTAAAGAAATGCTTTACATTGCTGTAACTTTTGGAGCATTAATAAAAAAACTCTGTAAATTTAACAGATTGATGGATTTAATATGTTCTTTAAGAGATTTTTACTACTTTGATGTGCTGTATACAGAGAAAATATGACAGTCTTCCAAAGTCACATTGCTATGAACTTTTCGACGAGTTTCGCATGAATTCTTTTACTTAAATTTTATTTTCTACTTCATTTTTGCAGATACATACTTGCGCTATACCTCAATTTATTTCTTTTTACATCTACTAAATGTAGAATTTGGTTATTTGCTGATTTCGAAAATGCTCCAGTCAATAGAAAGAAATTATGATAATTTTAAAATTTAGTGAAATTCCAGTGACACCAATTTCGAACCATTGAAACTTTTTATTGGAAGGAAGCACATCAAAATATGGAAGACTTTTTTGATGCACTATTAAAATAGAATACTTGTTTAAAGTTTCAACCATTTCCAAGCAATGCTCCAAATTTTAAATTAACCATAATAAATTATATTTTCCAAGTGACACGACATTTCATCATTTTTCTTACATTTTTCAATTATTGAAGCATCAATTTGAGACAAAGGAGTTTGACAAAATATCTATTGAGCTTTAACCGTATAGATGGAGTATAGAACTATAAATTGAAACTGGTACAAACAGGTTAAAGACATTTTAAACCTGCTAAATCAGTGAGTGACACAAAAAAAAGTTAGGGTGATTTGCCCATATACGTAATAGTATTACATTCAAAGTGCTTGATTCTCCCCAAATTAATAATCTTAATGAAACTGAGTATTGGGTATTTGAATTGGTATTGGGTTATTGGGTATTGGCTAAGGGTTATGTTTTAAATAGATTCTTTAATACACTTCAAGATCGTTCTCACCTTATACTACCTTATACACTTCAGCCTTATTACAAAAAATTAAATTAGTTACCTGTGAAGGCCAGCCGTTTATACTTCATTGGACTTCAAACTTACCAAATATTTACAAAGAAAAAACCTGATTACTTGTTAACAATGTTACCTCCGCCTAACAACGCGTAACATTTATCAAAATTCCTTCACAATCCACGCCATGAATTTATGGAACTCATTACTATCAGAAATACGTATAAGCACTAGTGTTAATTTATTTAAGAGTAGGTTATATAATTATTTCGTTATTAAGAGCGCCGAATTAGTTTAAAATAAGTTATCATAAATGATATTTTTCTCGTTTAGTATATGCAATAATGATATTATTATGTTTTCACTAACATTTTATACTATGTTATGTTCTATTTTTCAATTGTTTTTTAGAATTATATATTTATGTATTTTCTATGCACTGCCTTAAGGTTAAATCGAACCTATGTATTAATAAATACTTTTCAATCGCTCTCTCGCCAATTATGCTACGCAGAAACATATAACGAGAAATTACAATTCCTTTATGATAGCTTCCCTAACACTTGCGATTTTTCGATGCACACACTTCAATTTTCGCGTTGCAAAATGAATCTACTCAAATCAAGAAATTGCCAAAATTTCTTGAAAAATCAAAATATCGAAAGGAATTTACATGAATTTTAAATAAAAAAACGTCTATTTTAAATTCAAAATTTTAAAATATTGGAAAATTTTCTAAAATTTTTGAAATTTGAAAAATTTGAAAAATTGTCCAATAAAATTATTTATAATTACAAAAAGAATTTTATTTTATTTATCCAACTTGGCTAATGTTATTGTTTACACGCGATCGACACGTCGAACTCGCGACCACTTGTTGCGGTTTACATGCGTAACAAGATATAAAGTCGAAATATTCACTCTGAATGATTTTCCCTATGGCCAGTTGTAACAAGGTGGATCTTATCTACAATAGGGTTTTACTTTTCCTGTGCATAACTTCAATGCACAGGAATATCACGCTTCTATGATCAGCTGCGTTACTAGGCAGCTGACCGTTTCGCGGCGATCGCCTGTCGATGCGGCCGTAACTATCCTTAAGGTCCGCACGATGTTGTCCAACCTGTGTACAATGTGTGTGCTTACCTTAGTGCATCTCGGTGTGAGAAATACTCTTCGCCGATACGAATACGATTTGCGTGCTCGGCAACGGAGATTTGAATCGTGCGAATTTCAATGCATGAGACCCGCTGAGCATGGCGATTTCCGCTTTTAGGATACGAAGTTATCGCGGGTTTATTTAATAAATACGCGCGATTCCAATTACAAGAAAGTTTATTAATAAAAGGTGTAGAAAAATATACTATTAATAATGAAGTAGAACTAAGGTGATGCGATTCCTTGACCCGAGGTGAATCGAAATAACAATGTGAAAACAAAATACACTGTGTGAGTGTGTGCGCGAGCCGCAAAGTACGCGTGAGACACGTTATTTCGTCCTATTCGGGGAACGCACAAGATGCGATAGGTACGGGTTACCTGTTTTCGCAAGTCGATATAATCGGGTCAAAAATGTGCCAGAGCGAGAAGCACCATGTCCCGCCAAATATATACGCTTTTGTGTGTATGTGAGAGACAAAGAGAGAGAGAGAGAGAGAGAGACGCGACGAGAGTCCTTGACCTCCCGCGCGCATGTGTCGTTTTGTCGGAATACCGCGCGTATTCAGATATCGATAGCGGGTCACGTATATATCCGCGTGCCTGTCCAGGACTTGTTTTGTCGGTGATGTGGCCCTGCATACTATTCTCGTTTTCGCTTCTCTCGTCATTTCTCTCGCATTCTCGGACTGGTCTACGTCGACGGTTTGGTCGTGTCGGGTTCGCCTATTCGGGTTTCACCACGGATGGAATGATACTGCCGGTATGTCCTGCAAGTCGGTCTACCGGTTCGCTCGCGTATGCGCGTTACATTTTTCGGTCGGTAAATTGACGAAATCGGTATTATTTCATTTATCGCGGTCCGTTTATCGTTAATATATATATATATATATATATATATATATATATTGTAACAGGGTGGGTTCTAGTTATCTTGTGCATATCCTCAATGCAGTGGGAGCTAGCCTCAAGCTCCGAAAGATGTCGTCTGCCCTGTGTACAGTGTGTGTACTTACCTGAGTACATACTCTCCTCCTACAATGAATACTATTTCTTCGCCGATACCCGCGCGCATTTTTCTAGGAACTACCAGTAACCCTGATCTCCCAACTGCGGATTCGACGTCATGGGTTCTCGCGACGGTTTTCGCGGAATTTCGCGGACGAATGCGTTTTCGTATGTCCGGCATTTTGACTCTCGCAGGAGTCTGTATTCGCACGCTGGTGTCACCCGCTATGACTCGCGCAGTAGTCCGTACGCAATCTGGTGACTATACGCTCGCTTGGGGCGGGTCGCACGTCGCCCCTTTTGCCACGGCGTCCCTCGACGGATGTTCTTCATTGACCATATCAGGTACTGGCGAAATGCAGTGTTTCAGGTGTTCGGCGTGTGCCAGGTCGGTCACCTTCTTTATCCAACAACGTGTAGGTATTGGATCCTGGTTGGCATATTATAATATACGGACTTGTCGCCAACAGAGCTAGGTTGGCCGAAATACCTTGAGCTGCTGAGGATAAGACTCTGCTCTTTTTCCACACCAGATATCCTACGGTGAAAGGTGTCTCTCCTTTTGGCGTTATAGTAGCTTGCTTGTCGCTCATGTTGTAGGTTTGAGCGTGCGGCTGCAGACTCGTGTACTTCCCTGAGCTTTTGAATTCGCTCAGTTCTTGTCACAGTTCTATTTTACTGTGCTGCTCTATTTCTATGCCAGCACGATCTTGGTTCCTCTTGATGGTGCCGGGAGGCATATGTTGTCGTCCGTAATTCAACATTGCCGAAGCTGTCCCCGTAGACTCGTGCACGGTGTTGTTCAGCGAGAAGAAAGCTCTGGAAATTTATCATCCCAGGTATTGTGGTTTTCCTTGATGAAAGCCAAAATTCTGGTTTTCAACGTTCGGTTGACACGTTTAACCGGATTTGCTTGGGGAAAGTCCGGCGGAGTGGTGGTATGATGTATCTCCGCTACCTGTAGGTATTCATCGACAACCTCATTCTTAAATTCGGTACCGTTATCCGAAAGGAATACCTCAGAACTACCATGTCGTAGAACTATTCTCTCTTTAAACTCCTTGAGAATGGTTCTCACGTTGGTTTTGCGAATTGGTACACATTCCGCTCACCGGGTGAATAGATCCAAGAATACGAGGATGTATTCGTATCCGCCTTTGCTTCGTACAAAGGGTCCGGTGATATCCCTTGCCACGACTTGCCAGGGACGTTCGACCGTGCCTTTTCCCACCAGACCTGCAGGCGGTCGCTGATCCACCTTGCATTGCTGGCAGACGAAACAACGACGCACGCAGTCCTTCACTTCGGCATAATAACTTGGCCAATAGTAGTACTTGGCCAGACTGGCGAATGTCTTCTCACGTCCAGCATGGCCAGACGTAGGAGAGTCGTGACTTTCTTCGACCGCTTTTCGGTGTCCCTTGGGAATCACCAATTTCCACGCGTCCTCATCACCGAGTGTTTCGTCGATCAACTCGCTTGGCTTGTGAAAGTATAGCCGTCCTCCGACACACTTCCAACGAAGGAAATCCCTTGGACTGGATTTTACTCGTTTCAGCCAGTTCTTCTTAAGATATTGCGTTGATGGCGAGGGCCTCCTCCTCACTCATCCGCAATAGCGCGTCGGGTGCGTAGTTCAGGGCACCCTTTCGATGCTTCACATCAAAGCTATGTCCCTGCAACTCTAATGCCCATCGCGCTAATCTACCCGTTGGGTTGTGTAAACTACGCAGCCAACGTAAGCTACTGTGGTCGGTTATAACGCGAAAATGGTAGCCTTCGATATAAGGTCTATATTTATCAATCGTCTTTGTTGCTCCTCTGTCAATAAGCCTGCTAATCCGATTGATGCTATTTCGAATGCATCGATTCGCGTTATGCTTGCCACTTCCACATCTGCGGACTTGTTCGCCGCTTGGATCCAAAGTTTATTCTCGTTCAGATCCAAAACTGCGCCAAATCCACGATTTTTTCCAGCGATTTCGAAAGATTGGTCTACTTGAACAGCGATCACTACCGTCTGGTTGCCTGGCACTTTCGCTTTTCTTCCATTGCTCGGGATGAGTGGACAGCCGCAATAGTAGCCAGCAATTACCACTTCGAACCACCAACGAGTTTCTATCTCACTCAAAGGGTCCTGACCTTTAGCACTATTGTTTGGATCTTTCGTAGCAGCCGCAATTTGGTGTTGATCCGGTACGATCACTTCAGTTTGTACCAAAATTGGCCTGATGCAGCGGCTGGATCTCTCGGACTCACTAGATATCGTCGGCACATCTGACGACTCTTCTGTCGGCGGGCTCTCTTTATCGCGATCCCCCGTAGTCCAAATCTCCGGTCGGGTCTTACGCGGGTCAGGAACGGGAACGACTCTTTTCAACCGCTCCTGTTCGCGTTTATCGAACAATCGGGTCAATCCGCGCGCTTGTAACCTAACCGCCCGCAACCAAAACATTTTAGTGGTTGCATGACCCGTGATTTCGCGCTCTCGTTTCGAGTGTCTCTGTTCTCTTTTGATTCGCCCTGTACGCTTTCGGCGTAAACCTTCGTATTCTTCATTCGATTTGGTTCTTTCGGTTTGCCAATATCGCCTCGGGAAGGGGTAATCGAAAGAACGAATTCTCTCATTTTCTCTTTAAGGGCCTTAGCCAACGGTTTTGCCAAGTCTTATGGCGTATTCTTCTACGTCTGCTTATTTGGTGTTATCGGTAGCACCGCTGTGATCTTCGTTTTTGCCTTCTTTTCATCCTTCGGCTTGTACGCCGACTTGGCGATTAAAGCCGTCTCGGGTGGCGGAGGGTGTCTATACGTCTTCTGCCCCTCTAGCGTAAGTTCGGCTTCGAGCGCAAGATCAAGTAGCGTATGGATTGAATCGCAATCCGTCCTGCGTACCAGATTTTATATCTCTAGACACAGGTTGCCATGTAATGTGTCTAGTTGCTGCTCTATCCTTGGAATTGGATCGAGACTTCATATCATGTGTACTAGACATGAATTGTAATCTCGTGTCTTCTCGCCGGGTCCTTGATAGTGAGAATTAATTTCGGCAATCAATCTCTTTTGGAACCGTCTATTTGTTCTGAAAACTGTCCCATACTTCTCTGCCAGGTGCTGTTCTCGGTGCTGGTACCACTCGTATTTCCAAGTCTTTCTTGACCTTGGAAGTTCCCCCCCTCCCAGGCTCTGTCGGCTCTTCTAGAGAGTGGTGCTGGGGAAATGGGCTGTGGTAGTCCAGCTGTATTGTCCAGGTAATGGTACGTCAGCGTGTCCTGGGATCCTACTTATTGTCGTTAGTTACGGACGTCGTTTTGTGGTTGGTCTAATCTAGTCCTCGTTAAAATATTTCGAATGATCCTCCGTCTGTTGCAGTTAGTCGTATTATGCTTGGATTCTGATCATCGTTTGTAATATTGTCGGCAACTTCGCTAATTGTTGATGCCGTAGTTGCATTATCTTCGTGTTGCTGGACTCTTTTACGACTCATTCCATATTTTCTTTAACTCTTTCATTCTTGTTAAGAGTTAACAATGGATGACTTGTGTTGTTGTCTATCGTCGAGTTCTCCCACGGGTGTTTTGCCGAGGTATATTTTGTGACGTGGTATCCGCGTGCCCGGGTGATATTAATTAATTATTGTAATTAAATTAACCGTTGGGCCGCGTTGCCCAATACCGCGCACACAATTAATTTATTTATTCGCGAACTGCGGGCTGTCGCCAGGAACACGAGTTCGCTGGGACGATCGGTATGGAGGATTCGGGCAATCCTCCAAAAATCCTCTTCTAAAAAATAAAATAAACACACAATGAATTAAAATAAAAAGATTAAAACATTTATTAATTTAATTTAACAAGATGGCCATCCAGGCCGTGTGCCGCGACAATACTCTTTCGCGCGGGCGGAAGTCCCGGGAAACCTGTCGGATCGAGATCCTCGCCTGCGACAGGTTTCGCTCCCAGGAACCGCTGTTCGAGTACCGTTGTACTCGAACACACTCCCGTGGTACACACACACACAAGGGAGGGGGAGGGTCACGATAATAGTAAACCACTTACCAGTGACGCTCCTCGGGGATGGCCCAGCCGATCCTCGGCGACTGGTCGACCTCCTTGACAAGGGGACGACCGGTGGTTGAGGTGGTGAAGGCGGCCCTTGCCGCGGCGAGCGAGTCGCGATCCGCGGTATCACTCGCGCACGACCCCGTCCTTAATTCACACACTCACACAAACAGAACACGCGTTCAGCCCACCCGGGTCTCTGCACCTAGCTCTGCTCCGGAACAACCGTTCACAGAGCTTAATGCAGGAGGGGGGTGGGGCGCACTCTCGGCACTCACGAGCAGTACGGAATCACGTCAAAACAATGATCCGTCTTGGTCGACGGATCATTACACACTGATTAGGCGATCGCCTAATTTCCCGAAAAAGGGATGGGAGTGGGGAAACTCACACACTCTTTCGCGCTCCCATCCCAACGTATTGTCGCGCGCGTAATTGTACATTCGTAGAGAAGTAAACAAGTGTCGTCGGTTGGCCTTGACATACGAAAGGCTCCGACGACTTACAATTCGCAAATTTAAGTACTCTATTCGTCGTGAATAGATTGTGTGACGATTTCCGTCACAATTTATAGATGAAATTTTTCCTGAGTTCTTCCCGATAATGTCAGACGGTGATTTCTTCTTGCTCAGGTTCCTCTACGAAATCGCGTGTTTCGTAATCACCTAAGAGCCATTTCGTCAGACGATTTAATTTATCAATTTTTGGCTTGTATTTTTGAGTGACGAGTCATTATGATATTGACATATATCTCTGTCTCTATAAAACAAGCACCAGTCTTCGATCTTCTGTTGTGTCGAACACGCCATATTTTTAGTATAGACCGGGAGCTAGTGACAGATTTTGGGTAATGATTGATAAATGTCTGGCAACTCGTTTAACCTGCATTTAATGTTGAAGAGTAGACGAATATCCTAATACGAAAGCGTCCTCGTGGGTATAAGATGAACAAAATAAATTTTTTATTTGTTAAAAAAATGGATAAATAAAAATGATTTCTAAGCGTCTGGAATGCATAGAATAATATTGTTTATTAGAAAATAATCCATCGAAAACATGAAGCCAGACAGTTTCAGGGGGCTCAAATGTTTGACACCCACGCTCAAAGTTGTAGCTAAAACATCGAATCTCAAACGTTTTACAAACGTCTGGCAAATGTACATTTGTTTAAATTGAATAAAAAAACATCGAAAAAAATGCACGCCTGACAGTTTGTATGTGTATATATAATTTAAGTACTCGAATAAAGTTGCAAAATTTTACTGTAAAAAAATTAATTTACAAATGTCTGGGCACAGCAGCTTCAGATAATATAAAAAATATGCAAATGAAAACAAGTATTGGCGGACAAATTTGAAATGTATAAGATTGATTATTGTGTTAACAAACGTGTCAAAAAGTAAAAAAAATTAAAATGTCTGATAAATGTGTGGCTTCAAATCAGACGATTAAAAATATCTTTTTTAACCATAACATCATACTGCCAGACAGTTTGCGCGTGCAGACTTACTTTTTTTTGAATTTAAGAAATAGCAAAATCAAGTCCTTAAATATCGTCCGTGCCGCATTAATCATTAAATTGTACAAATTCATAAATAAATGTCTGGCTTTAATTTATCTACTTATTTGGATACTAAAAGTTATTAAAATTTAACTGCCAGACAATATAAATGTGCATGTTAATGCAATGTGCATTTTGCAAGTATAAAAATGGTCGTACATAGTAATTCAGCGATGAATTTTCACAATTTATTCTTGAGAATTATAGATAAATGTCTGGCATTTATTTATAACTTTTAGTCAACTATTTTAATGCAAAATTAAAATTACAGACAATTAACTTGTGCACATGTTTCGTACTCACCTTATGAATATTGTAATCTATAATTGATTTATTGATTAATCGAAATAGAAATATTTTTCATTATAGCTTTATTTTTTCATTTTTTCATTTAGCATCGTACTTACTCTGTTAAAATAAATCATTTTAATAATTTATTTATTTATTTATTAACCAGAGTTACATAGAAAACACATATGGTACAAAAGTATTGCATACATACATAATTTCTACAAACATTTCACTTGCAGTCACAGTGATACGCAATTATTTTACAATAACCTTACTACAATGCCGTGAAACCTGCAGAGGAAAATAAAATTTCCTGTTCGCAGGTCTGGTTTAAAAACTATTAAAACTTAACAAAACGCTGGCTAGTTGTGCAGTACTTAGTACAGCAAACCTCCATGCCATTCATCATACACACACATACTAGATATGCACACACTCGGCAATGATAGTACTTCCCAGTCGGACTTCCGGAGACGAGTTGTCCATCTCTGCCTACTCATTCATACATCTGGGTGTAAGGGACTTTTTTTCTTACTTACACACCAAAATTGATATATTTTCTAAAATTTGTATGGTGTAACATTTATTATAAATTTATATATTCTTAAAATAACAATGGACATCCATGTTATATCGATAATCTTTCTATAATTTGTATTAATTCTTTGTTTATATATTTTTAATCATAAGTTTTATTGTTAGAGAAGAATATATTTTATTTTATTTTATTTTTTTTTGTGGGAAACTAAGAGAAATCTTAGATATGACGACGACGAAGGTCCGCACTCGTGGCCAGTGCCGGATTCTTACCGGCTAAAACTCCAAACCCAACGCTTTCACCTACCCAGCCCCGGATTGTTTTTCACATTACTTCAAGCTGGAAGGCGTGTCTGTGACGTACGTCATTTGGTCCTACCTTATACTTTCTTCCCTCATTGAGACTGCCACTTATCGTGAAGCGGCCTTTCTAGCGGCTTCAAGCGCGCGCCTAAAGGTGGCGCAGGCTCCGGACCCCGCCATTTGAGTTACTCCCTGAGCAACCTTTGGTGGACAAAGAAAGCATTGGGGAGCACTCTTGCAATTTTTAAGGGGATGTCGGAGCTATAGCCTCCGTTGATAGCCGCTCGATTTCAAGGCTTTGAATGGCGCTGTAGTCAGGTGTCGATTTCTACGATAAACATTCTTCAAACATAAATTATACATTTTACAGCTACATAGAGCTGTTAAAAGATACTTTCCCCCCTAGCTATGACTAAAATTAAGGTAATTGTAATATTACTGTTGGCAGCAAATGTTTATTTTTTTAAAGAAATGTGTACTACGTCTGGTATTCATTGTGTCTATATCTGCCGTAATGCTATACACAAAGTATTACACATTTTTTTAAAAAAAAGACACATTTGCTGCCAAAAGTAATAAACAATTACCTTAATTTTAGTCATAGCTATGGGGGAAAGTATCTTTCAACAGCTCTAGCTGGCTGTAAAATTTATAATTTATGTTTGAAGTTTGTTTATCGTCGAAATCGACACCTAACAATCTACACTTGTAGCATGACGAGGACCTGTCTATTCCTTTACACTTCTGTTTTGTGTGTCCGAAATCAAGGCACCGATAGCACCTTTCGACCAAAACTCGTTCCTGGACGCGACAGCTTACAAAGCCGACGCAAAGATGTAGCATCGACTTCAGCTTGTCAGCAGTCTCGAGATCTAGCTTCACGATGACTGTCTTTTGTTGACTTCGTATGGGGCCCAAAAGTGTCACCTCTTGACCTTCAGGCGGAGACGTGAGCACTTTGTTTAGGACTGCCACTACTTCGTCCCTCGTTGTGAGAGCGTTCAGGACTCTGACCTCCAGGGCGACCCTTCGATCTTGGACTTGAACTTCTCTTTACCCAGCCGGAGCAGGACATCTCCCCGCCCTGACGCACGCACGCTCAGAACCTGCGCGCCGCTGTCGTCCGGATTGCGTTCCTTTCGGAGCTTCTCCAGAACTTCAGCAAACGTACGGTCCTTTGCGATGGTACCACCAGGGTGGATACCGGTGCCTTCTGACGCTTTTTTCTATCAAGAGGCGCCTGTCCCGGGTTGGCGCTCAGCTTTTTTCCCGCCACAGACTCGGACTTGGATTGCTCCTTGTCCATGCCAGATGGTGGTATCTCCTTTCGAAGTTTCTTCTTCTTTCGGTTTTTAGAGGCTTCGGGGGAGTTTTGAGGGCTCTCCCTACTGCTCTTTTGAGCCTGCATCTTAGCTGCAGCCGCTATGACGGCTTTAGCTATTATGCCTCTTCTCTTAGGCCGCCGACGATTCTCGTGATCAACTTGATAATCCTCGACTGGACACTTGCAATCGTCGACTGCAGAAAACATCTCCTTAGTTTTCCCGTAGAACTCTTGTACAAGGGTGTGTACGGTCTTCAGCCAGATATGTTAGGCTGCTTTGTGCAAGCTGCTAACATTGCCTGAAGTTCTTTTTTCAGATGGTCGTAAGTGGAGTCGATCTCCTCCTGCGCCTTCTCCACCTTCTCATATTCCTTACGGAACACTTCTATCTCCTCTTGAGATTCTCTGCTATAGGCAGAGATGCCGCTGATGGCACTGCCAAGGCTGGTAACGCTGCCGCTTCGTAATCTGCTTGCAGAAGCAAGACTCAGCATCTGAAATGACGGCTGCTGTTGGAGGTTTTCTTTCGAGGACCCCACCTCTGACGTGTTAATAGAACTAAGCGATTTGTGACCTCCTCCAAAATCCATGAGGCCAGTGCCGGCCACCGGACTTTTCACCCGTTCGGAACCGACGGCGGAATTTTCTCCTAGTTTGGAGCTGCCCACTTGGGGTAGTAGGTGTTCAAATCGCTTGCTCATTATTCTTCTTGAACTGTTTGATCCACGGAGGCTATCTTATTTCACTTCCACCCTTCACGCAAGAGTGACGGGATAGGACACCCCACACGGTAGATTATATTATATCATATCAGATTCAATTATTTCTATTTATTGATTGTTATTTTATATAAATAATTTATGTTCTCATTTTTTATTACTTTATTGTTTTTATTATTTTAGCGGCTAGTTTACCAATATCTTACTAGCATGGCTCTAGCAGTCGTAAAAGTTTCTGTTGATGCCTTTCTGCTTATTGCATATGCTATTTTTTCATAACTATTGAGTCTGGCAGGGCACGTTAGTCCTACTACACAAGCGACTCTATAATGCGGAAACATTTCTTTGTGCTGGAGTGTAGAATCACAATTTTTAGTGTATATGTATCCATAAATTTCGCTATTTTACGAAAACTAAAAATGAGTTACCTAGTCCTGCTTATAAGATACTCAATATGATCACTCCATCTCATATTTGTATCAAAAATTATTTCTAAATATTTTGTTTTACTTACTCTATTGAGCAGTTCATTGTTAATATTAATATCTATCTTGTCTGGAACACTACCATAATAATTCCCAAACGTGATATAAACAGTTTTCTGCATGTTTCGTGTTAGTTTGTTTAATCTAAGCCAACTCAAGACCTCTTCTAGATATTGATTCATTTTTTCTTCAACCTCTTCCATGTTACTCCTGTGGCAGTGATAGTTGTATCATCAGCATATGATAGTATGGAGTTATCTGGCATTTTAGTTAATAAATCATTTACATATAATATAAAAAGTAAAGGTCCAAGTATTGTTCCTTGCGGTACTCCTATTTTAATTATTTGATATTCACTTTCGTGGTTACCAATTCTTAACTTTTGTTTTCTGTCATTAAGGTAACTTTTTATTAATTTGTGGGCTTTTCCTCTTACTCCATATGCATATAACTTATATAATAATATTTCATGATTTAGTGTGTCAACAGCTTCCGTCAAATCTAGAAAAGTAATAGCAATTGGTTTACTTTGATCTAGTTTTTCATATATCGTTTTAGATATAAGTCTTAGTGCTTCTTTAGTTCCTTTACGCTTGATGAATCCAAATTGCTTTTCGCTTACAATTTCACTCTTGCTTATGAAATCAATGATTCTAGTATGTACTAGTTTTTCAAAAATTTTGGCGATATTAGATATTAATGATATGGGTCTGTAATTACCCATTTCATTTTGTTTTCTTGCTTTATATATTGGAATAACTTCAGCTGATTTGAGTTGATCTGGCCATATTCATGTTTCTATACAAAGATTAAAAACGTAAACTAAAGTGTCAGCTACAACTGTGGCTATTGTTTTTAAAGTTTTTGCATTTATCTTGTTTACTACGCCATTTTTTGGTTTTAGATCATTTAGTATATCTAAGATTTCTGTTTTATTTGTAGCTTTTACGAAGATTGTTTTTGGATTGCTTCTAGGTAATTCTAGATTTCTCATATTTGGCTTTGTAATGCTATTACTTAATGTTTCTTCTAGTTTGCAAAAATATTTATTCATTTTCTTTACTATTTCAGTTTCTTCTTTAATTTAAATATTGTCTTCCATTTTCAGTTGTTTTATGTTAGTAGCATTTTTGTCTTTGTTTCTACCATTTTTATTATTTATACAGTTCCATAGTTTCTTTGGTTCGTGTCTATTATCTTCTATAGTTTTTTTGTTATAATTAATTTTTGCTTCTTTAATAACTTTATCGAGTGTTTTGACGTAAATTCTGTATTGCGCCTCTAGATCTTTATTTTCCGGCTGCTCTTTCCGTTTTTTGTACAATTTTTCTTTTTTACTACATGAATTTGAGATCGGTTTGGTTATCCAATCTATCCTCGGTTTGTTTTTTGATTTATTCCATTTCAGTTTTCTATATTTTGCATTTTCAAAACATAATTGTATATCTTTTATCATTCCTTTAATAATTTCATTAGGATCTCTTAGATTTCTAAATTTGACCACTCAATTTGCAACGCGTTGTTAAATATTTTATTGTAATTGTAACAGTAAGCTATTTCGTTTGTTTCACTTTTATTTTATTTAAGTTTTTGATTTTGTAATTCAAGGACTAATGGATAATGGTCTGTTAATGGTATTTTTATAGTTAACCCTTTAGTATTAAAAAAATCCGTTTTTACAAATATATTATCTATGCAAATATCTAATTCCGTTGTTAAGTTTTTTGGTCTTGTGATGTTAGTGAAACTTGGAAGAAAACCTTTTTCAAATAGATTCTTTAGTAAATCTGTACGTATAGCATTATTTTCCAGTATGTTAATATTAAAATCGCCAATTATTATATAATTTACCGCTTTATTCTTTTTTGTTCTAAGTAATTTTTTTAATTTATGTTGAATTCTGAACAATGCAGATCATGAGACCTATATAATGAGGATATTTCAAGCAGTTTGTTATTATTTAATGTAATTATTGTATTTAGTATTTTCAGCTTACCTATAACTATCGTTTCGCTTACATGTGTTACATCTTTTCTAACATAAACTGCTACCCCATCATTTTTGTTAATGTCTCCATTATTATAATATATACTATATTCTTTTATATTATAATACTGATAATTTTCTAAATTCCATACCTCAGTACACAGAATCACATATGGTTTGATTTTGAAACTTTTAGTCAAGATTTGAAGTTTTTCAAAATTTGCTTCTAAACTTCTAATATTAAGACATAATATTAAGTTACTATTAATTTTTATATCTTTATTAAAAGTTTCAATATCATCATATACCCTCTCACTTTGTTGAAGAGTATTTTGTATTGTTTCTAGTTGATTTAACATATGATCCATTATTATGTCTCTTCTTGTGGTATACTTGTTTGCCATTCTTTTAACAGTTTTGACTTTTCTTTGGTAAAGTATGTTGTTCATTTGCAAGTTTCATATTGCTCTTAATGTACTTGCTTCATCCCATGTCGGTAATACAGGTTTTATTGGGTAATTAATTGAGTCGATGTATTTTTTTACATTTTTTGAATACTACATTTCATACTATCCGTTGGTAAGTGATCGGTCGGTAGACTGGTACCGTATTGCATGTTGTTGAAAATACGGTTAGCACACTCAATTTTGGTATATTTACATTCACTTATGTTATGTTTTTCAGAGCACTTTATGCATACCGTCTCATTTTTGCATTTTGCTGCACTATGTCCGTATCTTGCACAATTGTAACAAGGCGTTGTATTAATGAGATCGTAGGCTTTGCAGCACTGATGTCCTATGAAAATCTTATTACCACTTTCACGTAGACTTGTAAATTTCCGGTATAACTTGCATCAAGACTGTGTTAGTTTTATTTCTTTTATTAGTGTACATATGCAAGATTTTCCCACCATCTTTGAATTGACTGAAATTTCTTGTATTAACTAGACATATTACCTCGGTCGCTAACGCTCCCTCGGTTGAATTACATTTTTGATGCTAGACGTTAATTATAAAGTGTAGTCTTAAATTTATTATTAGTTTATAACAAAAAAATTTTAAACGATTTTGAAACAATTATTTTATTTTATTTTCAAACCAATTTTTTTCATGTGCTTTAAACTGTTAATTAAAATTTGTTGTTATATTATAAAAACAAATGAAAATAAATTATAAAATATTTTATTTTAAAAAATGTATACAATTTATTCCTTTTACTCATCATGATATTTAACTATAACAGTTTATTTTCGAATGTTGGTTTGTATTATTTTCTCTCTGTATTTACAGGCTTGAGACTGTCATATAATGAACGTAAATATAATGTGTATTAAAAGTTTCAAATATTTGATTTTCTAACATATATATATTTCAAAATTATGTATGGTATAATACGTAAATATTTTAAAATTGATAAAAATATACGTTCCAATATGGCTGCATTAAAAATAAAATAAATAATATAATATGGCATCTCGTATATTCGTATTTATTTTAAATATTTTGTTATTTTTTGTTTCATTAATATCTAAACAACGTTCTAAAATAATATAACTTTTTGCAGACAATGTATTCTAACAAGTATTATCAAAATATTTTAATTAATATTTAATTAATGCGATATTAGACAATTAATTATATTAAAATTTTTATTATTTTATATATAATTTTGTCAATAAAATGTCGTTTGATGCAGACAATGAATTTTAAATTTGTTTATTTCTTCAGTATTTTAGTAACAAAATGTCGCTTGATGCAGACAATAAATTTTAAATTTGTTTATTTCTTCAGTATTTTAGTAAAAAAAAGTCGCTTGATGCAGACAATGAATTTTAAATTTGTTTATTTCTTCAGTATTTTAGTAAAAAAATGTCGCTTGATACAGACAATGAATTTTAAATTAGTTTATTTCTTCAGTATTTTAGTAAAAAAATGTCGCTTGATGCAGACAACGAATTTTAAATTTGTTTATTTCTTCAGTATTTTAGTAACAAAATGTCGCTTTGCAGACAATGAATTTTAAATTTGTTTATTTCTTCAGTATTTTAGTAAAAAAATGTCGCTTGATACAGACAATGAATTTTAAATTTGTTTATTTCTTCAGTATTTTAGTAAAAAAATGTCGCTTGATGCAGACAACGAATTTTAAATTTGTTTATTTCTTCAGTATTTTAGTAACAAAATGTCGCTTTGCAGACAATGAATTTTAAATTTGTTTATTTCTTCAGTATTTTAGTAAAAAAATGTCGCTTGAGATTTATTCTTCAGTATTTTAGTAAAAAATGTCGCTTGATGCAGACAATGAATTTTTAATTTGTTTATTTCTTCAGTATTTTAGTAGAAAAATGTCGCTTGATGCAGACAATGAATTTTAAATTCGTTTATTTCTTCAGTATTTTAGTAAAAAAATGTCGCTTGATGCAGACAATGAATTTTTAATTTGTTTATTTCTTCAGTATTTTAGTAAAAAAATGTCGCTTGATGCAGACAATGAATTTTAAATTTGTTTATTTCTTCAGTATTTTAGTAAAAAAATGTTGCTTGATGCAGACAATAAATTTTTAATTTTTCTATTTCTTCAGTATTTTAGTAAAAAAACGTCGCTTGATGCAGACAGTTGATTATTTTAAAATTTATATATTTCATAAATAATTTTGCCAATAAAATGTCGATTAATGCAGACAACTAATATTTTAATATTTCTTTATTTCTTAAGTAATGATATATTGAAATGTTGCTTGATGTAAATAATGTATACTTGTAAAATATTCTATATTATACGTAATTTTATTTAAAAATTTTGTTCGATGCCTATATCTTATTATTTTATAGTTCGTTTGCCTAATAAGTCGACCTTAAATTGATTTTTAAAAATAAAAAAAAAACTATTTAAGTAACAAACACTTCAGAAAAAACTATATTCGTTGTATATATTATTACATTATTATTTAAATTACTCTCATTTATATTAAGTATATCTCCTTCTGTATTAGTGAGTATCATTGACGATTTCGAAAAATTTATTTTTAGATTTTTTTCATCTGTAACTGTGGATAATGCAACATATAATTGACCATGACTAAATACAGGTATTGGTAAATATAGATCTACTTTTTTAAATGATTGACCTTGTGCTTTATTTATGGTCATAGCGGAACTTGGTCTAATAGGAAATTGTCGTCTAACCATATTGAAAGGTATATCATCCTTTGATGGACATAAATCTATTCTCGGAATCATCACAATTTGTCCTGAATTTTTCCTGTTATAATTTCTCCATATATAGTGTACTGTTTTAATTCTGTAATCATGAGCCTGGTACCATTACATATACCTCCATCTAAATGCAAATTCCTAAGTAACATAACGATCATTCCTTTTTTTAATACTAATTTATGCGGTGGTAAACCATTTGGTATTAATGATTTTATAAAATCTATTGTTATTGTTTCATCCAACTTATTGTTTTCATCATTATTAATACTATCAAAGCTTGAATATATCTTACCGTCACCTTCAATTCTTTCAATTATTTCGTTTTTAATCGCTAAAACATCACTATTTATAGGTGAAAGAATTACTTTGTCTTTAAGAGTATGTAAATCATCAATATTTATTTTATTACCAAAAATATCATCTATCAAATTATTAAATGTAATAAATTATGAAGGAATTTTTATAACGTTATTATCAATTTCAAATTTTGTAATATTTTTATTTTCTCCAATATTTAATAACCACGTTTTAAACATACTGTTTGAATTGACCAATCTTAAATTATTATTTAATGTAAGTTTTTGAAATAATTGCCATAAAGAACTACTTTTTCACATGATTCTAACATTTGAGTTCTATTTCCTTATCGAACTATAGGAAGTGTTTGTCGAAAATCGCCAGATGTTACTAATATTTTACCACCAAACGGATTATTATTTCGACATAAATCTCTGAAAAAAATATCTATAGCTTCTAATGCATATTTACGAGTCATTGATATTTCATCCCAAATTATTAATTTAATATTTTTTAAAATTTGACCTTTTTAATATTTGTGAATTTGGTGAAATGTTGCATGTTGATTGTTCATTTAAATTAAATGGTATTTTAAATGTTGAATGGATAGTTTTACCACCTATTAATAAATTTGCTGCAATACCAGTCCAAGCAACTGCTAACTCTGGTATTTTGTTTAATTTCACAAATTTTATAATAGCATTTAATAAATAACTTTTTCCACTACCACCAGGACCATCTACAAAATATAAATTTTCTTTTTTATTATCGTAAACTGCTTCTACTATTCTATCAAATATTGTTTTTTGTTCTAATGTTAAAGATTTTAACAATATTTCTATGTCATTATCTTCATTTGCAATAATATCATTATAAAACATATCATTGTGATTTTCATTATCAATATTCTCAATATTAGGTTAATTAAATTGTTGCAATGTTAAATTATGTTTTGATAAAACGTCTATAATTTTTAACGCCTTTTGTTCTCCTAAAATTTCAGGTAATTTAGGATCAAAGAAATGTTCTTTATACTTATTATAAAGTTTCAAGGCATCAAAATTGTGATCAAATGATATAATGAAAGCGAAAAGTTCACATAGTGCCTGTGGAAATTGAAAATTGTAATTTTCTTCTAAACATTTATCCCATTCATTATCAGTAATGACTAAACCTCTAACTATACATGCTTCATAAAATGAATCATAAATAACGCCTTTGTATGAGCGTATATCTTCAAAAGATTCGGTCCCACGTACATGAAGTAATAATAATCTAAGAAAAAATCGTTCTCGATCTTTAGGATTTACATGAAACATTCTGACTGGAGTGGGTTTATTAAACTTTTTTCGCTTGTTTATATATTTTTTATAAATTTTCCTTTTTGTTCAGTATCATTTAATGTGACTTCAGTACTTATTTGGTTTATTAACTCGCCCTTAATTTTTGTTACTTCTATTCTTTCATACTCCTCTAATTCTTGAGATGCAGCCAAATTTTCAATTTCTTTAACTTCACATTGTTTATTTCTATATTTACGTTTTTGTTCTGCTTCAATTAATTTCTGTTCTTCAGTCATTTTTTTCCTTTTTTGATTTTTCATTTTTGAAATTTCATTTTTTCTATTAATAGATTGTGATTTTCTAAAATTACGTTTGCGTTCAGCTTCAGCTGATTTCTGCTTCTCAGTCATGTGTTCTCTTTTTTTGCTCTTTAATCTTGAGATTTCAATCTTTGTATCTACAGATTGAGATGTTCTAAAATTTCTTTTGCGTTTTGCTTCAGCTAATTTCTGCTCCTCAGACACCTGTTTTCTTTTTTCGTTCTTTATTATTGAGATTTATCAATTAAATCAATTGAATCAATAATCATAGGAGTATTTAACAATGTATTTTGATAATTTGCTGAATACTCCAGCATGTTATAATTTTTACAAACTTGTTTAAAATTGTGAGCTAAAATAATATCTTGGCGAATCTCATTATTAGGGATAACATGTTTTAAGAGAGCCGCGGTGGCTCAAGGGTAGAGCTCCCGACTCTCACACCGAGGGTCGTGGGTTCGATCCCAGACGTGTACCTCTGAAAATTTTTTCATGTGCATTTTTCGAACACCGCGACTCAGTGGCTCGGCGTGTCACTATAATGTGATGCCAGTTCAGGTGCGCGTGCGTTTCGTGCACTTGTCAGTGCATGAGAGGCACGGGCATCTGAACTATAGGGAACGTTAGGGACGCGAAGATGTAAGGAGGATCGCGGTGGTTCCATCGGGAGGACAGGAAACTGTAATTATTAGACTAATTACAGTGACCGATGATATCTTCCGATGGACACAAGCACCACTGTTTCAACTACATGTGCTTTGTTTACAGACACACCGTTCACCTCCGTCGTTGATTAGCCCTGGCAGCATAAATAGAGCGACGTTAAATAACAAAAAAAAACATGATTTAAAATTGGAAACATTTTAATTTTTTCATTTTTAAATATAAATTCTAAATGATTTCTCATCATTGATTCATCAAATATTACAGTACAAGGACAAATACCATTACAAATGGATACTGCAAAAGCTATTGCAAATACACCACAATTGTACGTTTATGATTGATTTTGTACGTACTCCTGCACTATTGTAATTGAGTTTTTATTGGGAAATAATCTATTGATATATTTCAAATGTTCAGCATGTAAACCTAAATTTAAGCTATCGAATATATGTATAACTTTTTTATCATACCAAATGCAAATTTACCGACAAATTTACCTTCGAAAGTTTTTGTAGTTTTCTCGAAGGTGGGATTATATTTATCGTGATTTTATTTTTTATTAAGTACACATTTGTTCCTTTTTAATGTTTAATATTTACTGGCGTTAATGAATGATGAAGTTAAATTACAATACTTATTTTATAAACAAATTGCTGAATATTCTTAATATTCTTATAAATATTTATGGCATTGTAAAAAATAATTTATTATGTTAATAGCCGAGTATAAATTTGCAGCTGAAAACAATGAATCGTAACATTTTTACTTTTTAGTCATTTGCAGAATAATTTATAGTTTTATATTGAAAACAGTGGAAGCTGAAGAAACAACTTTAATATTTCAAACTTTGTTAAGTATTGAATGATTTGCAACATAATTTAAATTTATGCTTATTTCTATTTCGGTGTCAGTTTTCTTACTTATGAACTTTGTCTTTATGTGATACATTGCAACTCGTAAGCAATTCCATAGTATTTTTTTGCCTTGGTTCGTTGGTCTTTACCGTTATTCTAGGCACTTTTTTCTGTTTTGATTTAATGTCATTTATAACTTCTGCATATGTTTTTGTAGTTGTTACTTTTTCCATACATTTTTGCTTCTGCATTTCTATTAATTCTTTTTGAATTCGATTTTTTTTTGTAATTCACAAGGGAAGTACTTGACCTCCGGGAAACGAATCTTATCCTAACTTTGGTATGGTTTTTTAATATAAAAATGTGAAGAAAGCTAAGCTCTTGCCAATGGTCATTTCTACGGAAGTTATTCGATATCTAAGAATAATATCAGTAAAAATTACTACCAATTTGATCGCTTATAACTCAGAAACAAATAAAGATGAATAATCGAACCAAAAACCAGAAGAAAGTTGAGTTTAAGTACATATGATTTGGAAAAGAGAAGTTCAAATTGCTTAATTTGAAGCAAAGTCATGAAGAAAATAAGAAATTGAAGAAATTTTAACCAAAATTTAATATGAAAAATTTATTCTTTCTTTTGACCTAATAATCTTTAATTTCTTATTTTCTTCATGACTTTGCTCCAAATTAAGCAATTTGAGCTTCTTTTTTCCAAATCATATGTACTTAAACTCAACTTTCTTCTGGTTTTTGGTTAAATTGTTCATCTTTATTTGTTTTCGAGTTGTAATCGATCAAATTGAAAGTAATTTTTACTGATATAAAATTGGCTATTGGCAAGAGATAACTTGGCTTTCTTCACATTTTTATATTACAAAAGACATACCAAAGTTATGATAAGATCCGTTTCCCGGAGGTCAAGTACTCCCCTTGTCAGTAATTCGCTCTTTCAATAAGATGTTTTCTTTTATCAGATGTTCGTTTTCATTGTCTTCATTTCCTATAGTTGCATTTTATTTCTCAACTGTTTTATTATGCAATTCTTGCAATAACTCTTCTCTTAATTCTTCTGTCTTTTTTAATTTAATAGCAGCAATCACTTTTTTAGCCACATCACTGAACATATGTTGATCTGATTGTAACGTTATGTCTTAAAGTCTGTGATCCGGACAGATTATTAGGTTTTCACCCACATAGTTATGATATTTTAAAATCACTTCTGTGGTATACACTTTCACAAATGATGCATATCACTGTTTTTACTTCTTGCTTAGGGTGACACTTGTATAATTTACAGTCGAGCTTATCTGGAGTTAAAAACGTTAAAAAAACATTTAATTATTTGTTTTTATAAACAAAGAACCATAGACATATTTCTCCAGACGTATAATTAGATATTTATATATCTCAATACTGCCTGATACAGAAACACACCCTCGTGACGCAACGCGAGCAATATTGCGCCAAATCGTGTAATTCGACGCATCCGACGTACCCGAATAGCGAAAATATAATGCCTCTGATGCTTTCATTTTATTATTCATTAATTCTTGACCAGTCTTATATTTTCTTTTTGTTACTTTTCTTGTTAATATCTAACACCTTTAAATCTCTTGTCATATTATTAAACGTGCCTATTGCTTTTATATAACTAGTTTTTGTGTTCACTGTTTTACTGAATTTAGGCTTAATTATAAGTTTCCGCTTTGTTTTACTTTCTGAATTTGAAATTTGTTTTTTGAGATCATTATAGTAAAAAAGAAGACATTGATAAGAGAAAGATTTTTGTATGTTTATAGGGCTTATAATTTAGAAAGCGTTTTTGTTTATAATTTTTAGGATCCTTGTTTGTACCGATTGTAATAGTTGCAAGCTATTTTTATATACTCCACCCCATGCTATGATTTCACAGTTAATCACACTGTTAAATAGAGCATAGTATATAATTTTCAATATGTTACTATCCATGAATTTAGTTATTCTGCTGAATACAAGAATAATATAGGTTATTTTATTTATCAAGTATTCAATATGTTTATTCCATTTCATGTTCATGTCAAAATGTATACCCAGATATTTGACCTCCATTACTCGCTTAATTAACTCATTGTTTATCTTAATATCTATCTTGTCTGGAACACTGCGATAATAATTCTCAAAGGTGATATAACAGTTTTCTGCATGTTTCGTGTTAGTTTGTTTAATCTAAGCCAAATGGAGACATTTTTCTAGATATTGATTCATCTTTGCTTCAACCTCTTTCCATGTTACTTCTGTGGCAGTGATAGTTGTATCATCAGCATATGATAGTATGGAGTTATCTGGCATCTTAGTTAGTAAATCTTTTATATAAATATAAAAGTAGAGGCTGAAGCATAGTTCCCTGAGGAACACCTGTTTTAATTATTTGATAGTCACTTTCTTGCGTGCCATTTCTTAATTTTGGTTTCCTGTTGCTTAACTAGTTGTTAATCAAGTCATGAGCCTTTCCTCTCACTCCGTATGCATATAATTTCTTTAATAATATTTTATGATCTACGGTATTAAAAGCTTTAGCAAGATCTAGGAATGTAATGGCAATTGGTATACTTTGATCAAGTTTCTCGTATATTGAGTTCGTTATAATGTTTAATGCATCCTTTGTTCCTATATTTTTTAATAAATCCAAATTGTTTTTTACTCAGTATGTTGCTTTTGTATATAAAATCAGTAATCCTCTCATGTATTATTTTTTCAAAAATTTTGGCAATGTTGGATATCAAGGATATGGGTCTGTAGTTACCCATTTCATCTTTCTTTCATGCCTTGTAAATTGATAATTTAATTGATCAGCCCATATTGACTTTTCTATACTTAGGTCCAATGTCTGCAATGTTTATTGCAATAATCTTAAGAGTTTTTGCATTAATCCCATCAACTCCGCCGTTTTTAAGCTTTAGTTCATTTATAGTTTTTAAAATCTCCAATTTGTTTGTAGGTTTAATGAAGATTGTTTTTGGGTTATTATTAGGCATTTCTAGCAATCTTTGATTAGGTGTTTTTATTTTTTTACTTAGAGTCCCCTAATTTGCTGTAAAAATCATTTAAACTATTAGCAATTTCTTTTTCGTTTTTTATTATTAAATTATCATTCATTTTAATTTGCTTTATTGAAGTATTATTTCTGCTTTTAGTTCTACCAATATTATTATTTACACATGACCACAATTTTTTAGGATTATTTTTATTTTCTTCAATCAATTTTTTATTGAATTTTAATTTTGCATCTATAATTATTTTATTAAGTGTTTTAACATATGTTTTTTATTGTGTTCTGAGTTTGTCATTGTTAGGATTCAATGTTAGTCTACTATAAAGATTTTCTTTCTTATTAGAAGAAGTTATAATGGCTCTTTTCTAGGATTTATATTAGTTTTTTTCGCATTCTTTTTTATATACTTAGCTTTTTCAGTATATAATTGTATATCCTTTATTATGGTTTTGATGATTTCATTAGGATCATTCATATTCAAATATTTAGACCAGTCTACCTTATTCGCTTCATATAATAACTTGTCGTAGTTGTATAAGTACGATCTGTATTGTTTTTCATTACTTTTTGCTGTGATTTTCCCATTTTTTAATTCTACAAAAATCGGGTAGTGGTTTGTTATATGTATTTTTAATGTTAAAGCTTTAGTAGTCATGAAGTCTGTTTTTATAAATCTACATAAATTCCTGTTTCCGACATTAAGTTTTTTGGCCTCGTGATATTAGTGAAACTTGGTAGAAAATCTTTTTCAAGTAGGTTATTCAAAAAGTTTGAACTTATGTTATTACATTCCATTGCATTTATATTACAATCCCCAATAATCATATGATTTTGTACTTTATATTTAATGTCTAATTAAGTTTTAAGATTATGTATGAATTCTGCACAAGAAAGGTCATGCAATCTATATAATGAAGATATTTGTAACTATTGATTATTACTTAATGTAATAATAGTATTTATTGTTTTAAGTCTATTTATAGGTATTGTTTCACACGTATGCATTACATCTTCTCTTACGTATACTACTACTCCATCATTTTTATTTACATCTCCATAGTTATAATAAATTGTATAATCATTTATTTTATAAAACTGATAATACCCTAATTCCCATACCTCTGTACAAATAATAACATACGGTTTAATCCTAAGACCCTTAATAAAGATTTGGAGTTTTTCAAAATTTGCTTTTATGCTTCTAGTGTTTGTTGATAAAATTAAATTACTATTATTATTCCTTTCTTTATTAAAGGTATCAAGATCAATATATTCACACTCACAGTTTTGTAGATTCTTTTATATTTCTTCAAGTAAATTTAATTGAGTATCCATGTTAAGGGGATGCCACACAGTATACATTGTCGAATTGATTTTTCAAATTAAATGTTGAGTTTTTCTTGTTGGTACATTCTGCACGATTAACAGATTGTGCGTCAACTTGCAGAATCTTATAATTCGATACATTTCCTTATCTAAATGAAAAATTGTAACTGTTTACCAACATTGCAGTGTTTACAAACTATTTTTCAATTAATTAAATGAATCTATCGAATTTTAAGTTTCTGCGAGTTGACACATAATCTGCATATCATGTAGAATGTATCTATGCATGCACAATTGGAATAAAAGATAAACTGAAGATTTAATTTGAAAAATCAAATATGTCGGTAATACGGCATCCCCTTAGTAGCTGTTTTTTTCGTTGTTTTTATTGAAATGATTTGACTATTTGTTCTTCGTGCTGTTATAGTTGGTTTTGTCTTCTTTTGATATATAAGCGTATTTGTTTGCATTTTGCATATGTCTGTTACGGCACTTATTTCATCCCAGGTTGGTAATACAAGTGCGATTGGGTAGTCTATAGATTCGATATACTTCTTTATCTTTTTCTTTAAAATACTACATTTAAGTCTATCTGTTGGCAAGTGATCAGTTGGTCGATTAGTTCTGTATTTCTCATTGTTATATATACAGTTAGGGCATCCTATTTTAGTATTTTTGCACTCATTTACATTATGGTTTTCAGAGCACTTAATGCAGGCTGTATTATTTCTGCACTTCGTTGTACTATGACCATATCTTGCACAATTTAAACAAGGCGCAACATTAATAAGGTCATATGCTCTACAGCACTGATGACCCACAAAAACCTTATTTCCATTCTAGCGTACATACTTGTAAATTTCTAGCGTAACTTCCATTAATATTGTATCTGTTTTATTTCTTTTGTTGGTATACATATTTAGTATTTTTCCACTAGTGTTAAAGTTAGTAAAATTCCTTATGTTAATGTCATTTTCGATTTCACTTTCTTTCATCTAAGTTCTATTGTTAATACCAACTATTTTTAGTTTCGGATTAGACTGTTTTTCTAATACTATATCATACTGTTTCAGATTTTTTTTAGTGCCAGCTCAGCAGCTTCTACACTTTGATCGTTCATGCAGCTTATTTCGATTTCGGTTTTGTTTTTTTGTCTAATGTATCTGGTTTGTATTTCTTTTTTAGAAACTATTTAGCAGCTCGTAAGCAGCTCTATGGTATTTTTTTTCGATATCTTTGCATTTGACCGTGATTTTAAGAATTCTTTTCGGTTTTGGTTTGAGATCACTTATTATTTCAGCATAAGATTTTGTAACGGATTGTGGTTCTGTGCATTTTTGTCTTTGTAATACAATTAATTTTTTTTGCACTTTGTTCTTATCTTGTAATTCGATAACTAGTTCTTTTAGTAACATGTTTTCTGTAATTATGTTGTTCATGTCATTGTCCTTGGATCTTATGGATCTATTTAGTTTTTCTGTAGTTCTATTATGTAGATCTTGTAACAATTCTTCTCTTATTTCCTCTGTTTGTTTCATTTTAATCATTGCGATCACTTTTTTGCAATATCAGTTAAGTCTAGAATATGGTCTAAAATTTTAAAACAATCATTTTTTTTTATTTTAGAAACAAGTTCTAAATGTTACGTAGAATATGCGTAAATAACGTTTAATATTATAAAGCTTATGTGCTTAATAATTTCATCATTAAATAATCTTCAGTTAACCCATTAAGTCCCAACCGACCATTTCACAGTCGATTTGTTTTTCGCTTAGAAAAAATAGAGAATAGACTAGAATAAAAAAGGAAATGACTGTTTCTTATGTAAAATTACCTGCTCTATCTGAATTCAGCATCAGATTTTCATTTTTTTCAAATGGTCGTTTTACTATGGGCATTTGATTTTGTCGTCAAAATTAGAAAATAAAGGCCCACAGTCGATTTTCAAAAAATGGAATTTTTTTTTTACTTTGAGCGGCTATATTGAATTTTCCGTGGAAAATATCAAAAATCTGATGCTGAATTCAGATAGAGCAGGTAATTTTACATAAGAAACAGTCATTTCCTTTTTTATTCTAGTCTATTCTCTATTTTTTCTAAGCGAAAAACAAATCGACTGTGAAATGGTCGGTTGGGACTTAATGGGTTAATGCAATAAGTCATGTATTTTATCTTTAAAGCTAAATAATTCAAAAACTATTTTTTATACCTTTAAAACATTCCTTGCAGGACTATTTTTGTCGCAGCCACCTGAAATTTTGCACACATTATTTGCAACTTTTCGTCGAATACTTTCATTTTATTTATCTTTTTAATCAATCAAACAAATCTTTCCTCAGTTAAAATAATGTTTTGAAAATATTTTTAATTGAAAGATGATTTTTTGTTTCTTTAAAACAAGAAATAGAATAAAAGTATTCGATTAAAAGTATTCGGCGAATACTTTGTGAAATTGTTTAAAATGACTTAAATATCGTTTCAGTTTAATTTTTTTTGTTTTCTCGCAATGTTTATTTTATAAAAATAATAAAAAATAAATCGCCAAGTAAATCTCTTTGTAATTTAACTTCCTGCTCTTTTGAATTATTGTTAATTTTCTTCTTTTTCAAGGAAGTAGAAAAATTTAATACATTAATTTGTTTAATAACAATTTTGTCTAAATTGCTTTCATCCTTGGAGCATTCTTCAATTAATTTATTTTGTTTTGTTTCTCAAATCGTACGTGCGTTTAGCAAATAATTTGTAACTTCTTGCGGAGTAGCTTGGCCAGTGCTTATGTTGAACAGTTCGTTTTCTTGAACATACGATGAAAAAGGGTTCATTCGTTGTTTTAAACCTGTAATAAATTGCTGTATGTGCTCAGCGCTTTTTGTAATTCTGTTGGGTTTTAAATCGTTAGTTACCTCTTGTTCACTTACAAGCTCACATTTTTCTAAAACGTGCGAAATTACAGCTGATTTAATTCCATGACTGCGACTCCACCGTTGACGAACAGCTATCGAATGGTAAGATGCATAATGCCGGTCAACCTTCGACCAGCATCAGCATTTATCGTTTGTACTAAGGTCACGTCCATTGAAACGGTGGAAAAGGGCTTGTCTATCCTCTTTACACCAAAGATGCCTCTCGTAAATTCTTCTTTGAATCCTAGATGAGTATTTTCAATATTAATTAAAGAATTATGGTAGTAAGTAATCCAACGAGCGTAATTTATGTGATTAAATGCCAAGAAAAAGTAATTAATTTTTGGCAGAATATACCTATAAAGTTCAAAATGACTCATCCAGATATTACGGTCGAAAATGAGGTAATATTCTACCAATTGCATACACAGCATATAAAACTGTGTCGTTTTACCACGATAACCTACTAATGTCTCATTTTTGAACTCTTGATATTTATTTATGAGAGCACGTAGCTCTGCATTTTCAATTTCCAGATTAGTTAGCCGTGTGTTTTGAAACTTTTAATTGTAAGTTTTTAAATCATCATTTATTTCAATATTTTCATTTCTTAATAAAAATGAAAAATGTTCCATGTGCAAACATAAACAAACTAAAATGTGTAAACGTTTGCACCTATTAAAATGGCAGCCATTCAGGAAACTTGCAACGGAGCCTGTGCCTATTAATCTACTGTCAACCATGACATTTGTTAAGTCAAAGTCGTCAATAAATGTTCTTATAGCTTTGAATGAAGCCTTCTTGATATGAAAACCGCCAAGATGGACAACCCATTCTTTAATTTTTCATTTTCTGTGCATACGATATGCATTGCTATTTTTGCAATGCTTAAATCGTATGTAACTTATGCATACGATTGTTTGCATTCATTTGCAATTTTACTTGCACGCCGTAGAGTTGCTAAAATTACTCCTTTGTCGGTTGGTGGTTCATTGATTGGCGTCAAGTATGAAATGATTTGTTTTTTTTTATTGTCATGTATTATTTAGGCATTCAATCCAACCTACATAGGTGTTCTTATGCTTAATGCATGAGACATCATCCAAATAATATCGATTTCTTTTATTTTGTCTAGATTTTCGGGCACGAAGCTTTAAATGTTTATAATTATTTTATGTGGCTGCTAGACAAGAATATAGATGATTGATAAGCGAAAAGTGTACATATAGGAGAGTAGTTTCATGCGAAAGCAGCCAATGTACAGGCTTATATCAGCTTTGTATTTCGCAAAAATGTGTCATTTATTTGTCCAGTAACCAGACATAATTGTTATAAACATTAAAAGATTATTCAAGAATGAAAGATGTACATTTGTTGGTTTTTTCAATTATATTTACGACGTATAAGAGAGTATTTTCATGCAAAGCAGCTAACATACAGGCTTATATCGGCTTTATATCTCGAAAAAATGTGTCATTTATTTGTCCAGTAACCAGACATCTGTCGCGTCTCGACGAAAATTATATTATTATTTTTCGTAAAAAGTACTGCGTAGTTTAGAATAAAAATACGGCGTAGAAGACGAACAAAATAAGGTTGATAAAGAATGATTCTAAGTAAATGCAGTAATATAAAATATAATTTATAGAGCTAAGGAACAGATTATTTTACGAGTACTTCAAACGAAAAAGAGACTGATAAGTAGAGTTGAAAATATTATTCAAAGCCAATACGCATATAAGCGGGATCGCCGATAGTGAGATCGAAACGAAGGGTTACGCAAGAGTTTTTTTGTACTGCACTATAAAATCAATGCTCGGAGAAGAGCCGGCAATGGGAAACATCGACTAGAAAATTCGAGCATTAGAAGGAAGTAATAAATTAAGCCGTTCTTTGGGTAACGTCGCAGTAATAAAAGGGGGACAGCAAATTCTCCGAATTAACTACGAAGCGATACAGAAAATGCACGGGATTCGATAATTTTTAATCACGCACATCTAACGGCCCAATCGGGTGCAAGCACAGAAAAATCGAGAACTACTTACACAATTTCCATATAAGGCAAAGTGTAAGACAAGGACAGATGCATAGATTTTTAGGGTATATAAAGAGGACCCAGAACAGACACAGCCACTCCTAATTCTTCATCTAAAATTTTCATAAGGCGAAGCTCTGCTCGTTAACTTTTTGATTTTTATCCGAGGGTGTGGCACTGCTACTCGGACTTTAAAACAATACGCATTCAAAATCAAGAGAGATCTTCTATTCGGGAATCGAGACGCATCGTTGACATCTACGAGCCATAGTCAAGGAACTACGACTTCGACATCTGGAAATCATCGGGCTCCAACAGCATACACATCTAACGTTGACGCCCGCAGGTCTAGCAGGACATTATCCGGCAATTTGACACCGCTATCCACGTTCGAGGCGGACCTTCGTTCCTCACCGAATACACACACACACACACACACACACACACACACACATATATATATATATATATATATATATATATATATATATATTTGGGTACTTAAGGTATATTCTTTTCGGCTATTTATACGCTTGTATTATTCGTAAAGGCAAACCTGATATTTTTTGTTATTTCGATTGCTGAACCAACCGTTTTCTTTTAAAACAATTATTATTTGATACTACAATTTATTTATAATAATTATTCGTTGCATTGCATTTTATTTGCAATATTCATGGTTTGAATTGCAATTTATTAACTATAATTCATGTTTTAAACGACAACAATTTTTAATTTAATCTGCATTTATTTATAATAATTCTTATTTCGATTATTAATTATTAATGTTTATAATAAAATAACCTTGTGAACATTTTATTCTATAATGTGTTAACGTGTTCGTCGCACACTTGTTTCTTTAATTCGTTATTTGACTTAAATAAATTTATGCAATTGTTAATAAAATAGTGTGATTTTATGTGTTTTTGCCCATTAAAAAGCTGTAAGAATTTAGTTACACGTGTTCATTTAAAGGAAAACAGCATATTATATTTAAATAAATAATGCATGATTAATACGAAATAAAACATATATTATTTTATTTATCCCACATTATATCCTACATCTTCACTCTCAAAATAAATTTGCTCGCTACTCCCGGAGACGTAAGGCTAGTCCTAGTCAAACAAGAGCGAAAGGAACGCGAATGGTTTATTAAACATTTGCCTTCTTGTAATATTTTTTATAGTGGTTGGTGCAAGTCTGGACGTGACAGATTGTATTAATTATTATAATAAATTTGGTGCATCGGCCGGGAAACTCACATTTTTGAGAGAAAAAAAGAGATTAAAGGATTAATGTGTTTAGATATAAAATGTCAGGTTCGCCTAAAAATACTGATTGTTATGTAAATAAACAAAGAAACACGAGTTTAGAATTTTCTATGAATGATACGTTATTAAATTTATACAAAGAAAAAGTTCAGACTCTCGATACTCTCGATTTAACTAAAACTCCTAGGGAAACAGTGCAAAATTTGACAAAAGAAATAAATTATTTAAAGGATAGACTAGAAAAAAGTGCAGCAAATATTTCATTATCTATAAAAATACCTTGCGATTTTGAATATAGAGACCCTTTTTTTCCAACTGATCTTTTTATTTCCGAAGTTAGTGAAGACGAACAGGAAGACGCAATAATTACTCCCACGCGCGTAAAACATTTTAGTTTAAAACCCGCAGTTTTGAATAACGAGGAACAAAAAGAACTTATCGTGAATAATCCTGTAAATTTTAGTACGCCAGCCCCAATTTATCGTCCATATGAACCATTGGTTTTAACACCGGATAACGTTATAAGCTCGGTAAGAAAACGGCTCGCGACTGAAGTAAAAAGAGTTGTTAGATCCTTATCTCGAGGAACCTAAAATCATAGAAAGTTTACAAGAAAGTGTAAAAAAAGGGACAACTTTTCAAGGTATTATAAATAAGATTAAAGGCGCGTTAAATATTTTTTCCGCACCGATCGAAAAAGAGACTCAGGAAGCAAAGGCACTAGTGACAGACACGGCGAAAGTACTCGACGAAAAACTAATTCAAGGCGCGACAGATTTTTCAATTCCCTTCGATAATCAATTAATTAAAAGATCACCCGAACAAGCAAACTCTTCTAAGATTAAAGACGAATTATTTAATAAAATTAATTTAGACGAATTAAGAACAAGCACCGGAACAAAACCAAAAAAACTAGATAGGAGTGAAGTTAAAAAACAAATTAATAATAAAACAATGACGTCTCAAATTCGAGGTTTATCGTTAAAGGACGCTCTAGATTTAATACCGCGGTTTAACAGTCATAACATAAATTTATCACAATTTTTGGACGGATGCAATGAAGCAAAAGAAATTTTACCGTCGGAGTACGAGAAAGAATTAACAAAACTTATTCGAATTCGTTTATATGGAGAAGCTTTAACTTGTGCGCGCGGAGAAAATTTTAATTCTATCAAAGAGATATCCGATTTTTTCGAAAACACCTTCGGATCGATAAAAACATATTACGAGTGGACGGGAGAACTTGCTAAATTAAAACAGAAAAACAATGAGACAGTCGTTGCTTATTTTAATCGGTTACAAGAAATAAAAAATGAAATAGTCAAAGCAGCCGACAGAGAGGGACGAGTCGCGATAGCAGATCATTTCATGCTTGAACTAAGGCGAGATTGTTTAAAATTCTTTTTAAAAGGGCTTCGTTGGGAAATTCGTGCGCGTTTAGGGACTCCAAGTTCTATAAAACAGGCTCGTGAACAAGCGCTCGAGGTGGAGCGTGAGTTCGCTTGTAGCGTCTTGGACGAGGAGACGCCAAGCCGAGAAGAGGCTCGTTTTCGTTCAACTCGAGAAACGCGTAAAGTAAACTATATTTCGAATAACTCTCCGATTGTATGTCAATATTGTTCTAAAACTGGTCATGGAGCCATAAATTGTTTCAAATTAGCGCGAAGTTTTGCAGAAAGATTTTCCGATAATAACAACCGGCGCAATCCCATAAACAGTTCATATAGCCCACAAAATCGCTCGGATAACAGTCGTAATTATAACAGACCGAATTTACAATTTGGTGGTTGGAACGAGTATCAAAATCAGACGGCATTTTTACCAAATAGAGACAAAGATAAAAATGATTCCTTTGTTCGTTATAATAATAATAAATACTCGTCGCAGCAATTTAACAAAGAAGATCGGGGAAATAATTCCGGGACTCGCGGTGTGCGCGAGCCGGTTAATCCAACTTCCCAAGAATCACGATATATTAATAACGAATCGAATAATAATATAAGATCACCAGTTACTTGTTTTCATTGCGGAAAACCCGGTCACATAAAGCGCGATTGTTATTAGTTACAAAGAGAGATAAGAGAAGGAAATCAAAACCAGGGAAACACCGACACTCTCTCTCCGAGGAGGGTCGAGAGAGAGGTTACGAATCAAATTCCCTCTACTGCGAGCGCGGAATCCCGCTCAAACGTCCCCTCCGCACCGCGATAATAAATTTAAGCCAACAAAGTTCAGCCCCGGTCGTAATCTTCGATACCGGTCAGTTAAACGTCCGTTAAAATTCTTGCTAGATACAGGAGCATCGGTAAGTCTAATTAAAGAGTCAGAGGTAGACTCTCGCGTAAAAATTGACGAAAATGATATTATATTGTTAAAAGGCATAACTGACCACTCATTAACTACTCGTGGTAAAATTAAAATAGATTTCGAAGGATCTCCCGTGGAACTCAATTTAGTACATGATTCGTTCCCTATACAACAAGACGGAATCTTAGGCACCGATTTTTTCCGTAGAAACGATGCAAAAATCAATTATTTGGAACAATATTTAGAATTTAACGGATTAATTCTCCCCTTTGAAAATGCAAATAATATGCAAACGGATGAATCGATTTATATAATGGAGGATATCGAAAATTATGACCGAAAATCAATACGATATATGCCAAACCAAGGGAAAACAATGAGTATACGAACATGAAAAATGCAAGATTTTATAATTATACCGATAGTGACTCAGAAACGTCAAGTGATTTTCAATTACACGAAAATGTTTATGAAATTTGACACAAACGAATCGTATGAAATCTACGAGCAAGAACAAAAAAATGAAAGAAATCAAAATCGCAACGACAAAAACCTATACAATCACAGTGAAAAAGAACAAGAGTTATATGATGATTATAAAGATGACGAAATACAAGTACATCAGATCGACGAGGAGTCGGATCTAAAGAATAATACATGCAAAGCAAGTGAAAATTGTTATGGATTAATGAAGGAAGAACGATTACAAATAAATAATGGAAAAGCGCAGCCACGGGTATGTGATGTGACTGAGCCACGTATTAAAGAAAAATTTGTTGAAATTACTGAAAATTATGGTATTATTGAAGCACCATTGTTCGATAGGATGGCTGAGAGTCCATCCTGTACTAATTATGAAAACGAAGTTGACCTGAAGTATGATGTTGAAAATGAAATAAAAAATGAAGAAAATTTATTGGATAAGACAGTTAATAATTGTCGAGTACAAATGGTTTATGAAATCGAGGAGGGCGATAAATGCGGACCTCGTGAAAATAAGGAAAATTTTGTTGACAAAAAGATGAATTGTCGAGTACAAATGGATTATGAAATCGAGGAGGACGATAAATGCGGACCTCGTGATAAAAATGTTAATTATGTTTGTAAATTGAATGACGAAAAATTTGGTTATGTCAGGGGAAAAGTTAGATACTATCCCGAGAACCGAAATATTTATACACGAAAACGAAATGAATAACAGTTATTTGGTTTATTCAAATAAACCGTATATTAATAATTTTTATAGTTATGAAAGTGAAGAGGTCGACATACACGACATTTCTGACGATCGATCTGAAGCGAGGATACTTAACATAACGGAGGATACAAGTGGACTTAATCGTAATGAACGGTTAAAAGAGGCCTTGCATTTTGATAAAATGGACGAAGAACAAAGACAATCTATAGAAAATTTAATTGATAAATATTCGGATTGTTTCGGTCTAAAAGGAGAAAAATTAGGAGTGACAAATGCTATAGAACATAAGATACCGACTGTCGACGACATACCAATCACAGCTAAGCCATATAGATTTCCTCATGCTCTCAAAAGCGAACTTGATAAACAATTAAAAGAAATGATTGAAGGAGACATAATTGAACCATCAAGTTCCAATTATACATCACCTGTTTTTCTAGTAACGAAAAAAAGCTGATAGTTCAGGGTAATAAACGATACCGACTAGTTGTCGATTTTCGACATTAAACGATAAAACCGTAAAAGATCGATACCCATTACTAATGTACTGAACTATTATCGGAGCAAATCGGACCAACAAAATCGGGTATAGCACCGTCTTGAGCACAGAAAGCGACATAAATAACAAGTTTTCGTATCTCATTCGGTTAGTTCAAGTTAAAACAATGCATATTGGATTATGCAAATTCTTCACCACTTCAAAGAGGCTTGATCGTGTTGCGAAGGCATGCAAGGCAAAGAAATATTTTTATTCCTTGCGGCGCAGTTATATACGCTATTCAGACTAAACCAAATTTAAAAATTTTGCAAGAGACGGCGCAATCGAAATACAAGCCAACATGTTATTTTGAAAGAAGTATTTTGCCAAAGAGTTTACGCGCCGCAAAATTAAAGCAGTAAAAAAATTTCCAATTCCAAAAACAGTGAAAAACATACGTCAATTTTTAGGATTAGCAGGTTATTATAGACGATTCATTGCGAATTTTTCGGGTATTGCTAGACCATTAAGTAATTTATTAAAGAAAGACGCACCCTTCCTATGGTCCAGCGAGGTTCAAAAGGCATTCGATGATTTAAAAGAAATGATTGAAGGAGACATAATTGAACCATCAAGTTCCAATTATACATCACCTGTTTTTCTAGTAACGAAAAAGCCTGATAGTCAGGGTAATAAACGATACCGACTAGTTGTCGATTTTCGACAATTAAACGATAAAACCGTAAAAGATCGATACCCATTACCTAATGTACTAGATATTATCGATCAAATCGGACCACAAAATCGTGTATTCACCGTCTTGAGCTCAAGAAGATCGACATAAAACAGTTTTCGCATCTTCATTCGGTTTATTTCAATTTAAAACAATGCATATTGGATTATGCAATTCTTCAGCCACTTTTCAAAGGATGATTGATCGTGTTTTCGAAGGCATGCAAGGCAAAGAAATATTTTTATTCCTTGACGGCGCAGTTATATACGCTAAAAATATTCAAGAGCATAACCAAAAGTTTGAAAAATTTTTGCAAAGAGTACGCGCCGCAAATCTGAAATTACAGCCAGACAAATGTGAATTTTTGAAGAGAGAAGTAGTGTATCTGGGACACGTACTATCACCAGAAGGTGTTTTGCCGGATCCAAAAAAATTAGAAGCAGTAAAAAAATTTCCAATTCCAAAAACAGTGAAAAACATACGTCAATTTTTAGGATTAGCAGGTTATTATAGACGATTCATTGCGAATTTTTCGGGTATTGCTAGACCATTAAGTAATTTATTAAAGAAAGACGCACCCTTCCTATGGTCCAGCGAGGTTCAAAAGGCATTCGATGATTTAAGAGAAAAATTGTGTAAACAACCAATACTACAAATCGCAGATTTTAATAAACCATTTATAGTGACTTGTGACGCTAGCGGTACAGCGATTGGAGCAATTCTATCACAAGGAGGGGTAGGAACCAACCTACCAGTTGCTTATGTCTTACGAGTATTAAACGAAGCCGAGCAAAAATATGATACTTACTCAAGGGAAGCATTAGCCATACTGTATGCTGTTACTCAGTTCGATTGCTATCTAAGAGGCCGTCGTTTCGTCATTATAACAGATCATAAACCACTTGTTTGGTTTAAAAACTCAGTAGATCCGACATCCAGAGTTAGTAGATGGAGAATAAAACTGAATGCATACGACTTTGACATCGTATACAAAGCCGGTAAAAGTGACGTTAATGCGGACGCTTTATCAAGAAATCCAATAGAAGAACCCGTTTATGTTATTAAAAATCATTCTATGGAAACACGCAGTCGTGCAGGAAAAATAACACGGCCAAACTACAACGAAAAGAGAGCAAAACGACCCAACAAGTCAAATATATCAAAAGAACCAGTCAAAAACCTCCCTATAATACAAGAAGTCCCCGAGGAAATTGAAACGATAGTCAACTCAGACAAAAGATTACAACCCATGGAGATAGATAATTTTAACAACAAATTTGACGAGTCCTGGGAAGAGAAGGATGTTTACGAAGAACCAAATGATGAAAAGAAATTCATTGAAGTTAAAGAACAACTCTCTATGAGAAAAGATAATTACGTTTATTTCATAACTACGACTGGAATGCCTTTAGATGAAGGATCCAGAAATTTGGCTTCCAAATTATTACTACGTCATTTTTCCAATTTAAATCCAGGAGAAATAAGAATCAATAACAAAAACGGAAAAATGCATTTTGCTATGGTGGTACGTGACGAAGAGCGACTGAGTACTTCAGAAATTATTAATAATCTAAAAACGAATCTATTAAATTTGAAAAATATTATATTAAAAGAAAAATTACGTTCAATAAGTATCACGAAGAGCGAATTTATTGAAAACGTTTCATGGAACGAAATATTGAAACAAATAAGTATAACTCTACGAAAAATTAATGTAAAAATAATTATTTGTTTAGGATTCATAAAATGTGTGGAAGAGAGTAATAGGGAAAATATTATTCGCGAAATGCACGAGTCTGCTTGTGCAGGGCATAAAGGCTTGCCAACTAAAAAAATTGGTTCGTGTTAAAACTAAACAACGTATGATAACAACAGATACTCCGTAGTCGGCTATGGAATCCATATCGGTCGATTTTGTGGGACCATTTCCCAGATCTCGAAATAATAACAATAATATATTAACCATTCAATGTAACCTTTCAAAATACTGTATGGCGATACCCATACCAGACGCGACCGCGGCAATGATCGCCGAAGCGTTAGTCCGTCGACACTTTTCAATTTTTAGCGCCCCATTGTTAATTATCCCCGACCAAGGTACCTCATTTTTAAGTAGTCTGATGAGAGAAGTAGCGAAAATTTTTAAGATTAAACAAGTTAAAACCACGGCTTATCACCCTCAGTCCAACTCCGTTGAGCGTTTGCATAGCAGCTTAGCAGATTATTTAAAAACAATGATAGAAAGAAATGACTCATGGGATGAGTTATGCGAATTAGCCGCGTTTTCGTATAATACGTCGGTACATGAGGGTCATCTCTACACACCTTTTGAAATTGTTTTTCAATTGAAAAATTAATAGCTACAGGAAAGCCAATCATCAAGAATTTCAGACAGGGGATAATGTCTGGTTATTAAAAGGAGGGAAGAAATACAAACTAGGCGATCAATATACTGGACCACATCGGATTTTAGAAATAGTTAATAACAAAGGAAATGTAAAAATAGAGCTAGCTCATAATAAAACGAAAATAGTGCATGTTAATAGGTTAAAATATTCATATATGGAGCCTTTGTAGGGCCTAAACATAGGTATATAATATATAATAGCGCCAATGTGCTTGAAAATATGTATACGCACATATATATATATATATATTTTACAGTTCTAAAAGGTTGTCAATAGAATAATATTTATTATCTTGTAATCACATACATTGGCATACATTCAACTTAAAATAAAATTATTTCAATTTATCTGACTTTATAAAAAAACGATATAAAAATAATATGTATATATCTTAATTAACGACGAAAATAAACTACAAGGAAATAATATTTTTTATTATACAGAAAGATCATTACAAGAAAAGCATACACTCACTTAAATTAAATAAATACGCGATTATTAAATTAGAAACGAATAAGGCAAATAACAAAAAAATAAGGTCTTTTTCTCTTTACTCTTCTCGCCTAAGATAACAATGATGTTAATGTACAAAGGAAAGTAAGGAAAAGGTTTAAATTTTCAATGTCAGTTGAGCTTAGTCAAATTTAAATTTAACTGCTATAAAAAAAAATGATTTACAATCAAATAGAATCATTGGAGTCTAACATATCACTAAACCTAAAACCTATATCGTGTCCTTCCTAAGGAGTGCTTAATTGCACCCTTTCCTCCTCGTTGCAGTAAAAGCTCCAGCAACACCGTCACTTATCCTTCCTAAGGAGTGCTTAATTGCACCCTTTCCTCCTCGTTGCGGTAAAAGCTCCAGCAACACCGTCACTTATCCTTCCTAAGGAGTGCTAAATTGCACCCTTTCCTCCTCGTTGCGGTAAAAGCTCCAGCAACAGTTCATACTAGTGTTCAATCTAATACTTTGTTCATAAATACTGATTAAAACAAACAATGTATATACAAGAAAAAGGTTTAAAAAAATAAAACAACACTTATTTTCATACGATTAATTCCATACGATTATTTAAGTTTTATATAGAACTAATAATATAAAACTTAAGACAGGCACGTTAGAATATTTTCCTTTTATTTATAAACAATAGGTATGCTAATTGTTTCGAATAAATTTTAAAAATTTTATAAAACAATTTAGAATATCCAATGATAATTGATACATATAAATAATATTTTTCTCGTGTTTATATTACCAATAATACAATGTGTAGCAAAAAAAAATATACAAAAATAATATAATTAGTAATAAAATTCTGGTGAATTTATTTAAATATTATTCAAAATTAATATTCTTTCATTGGAAACTAAAAAGTAAACAAATTTAAACGAATTCTCTTTATATTACTTGAACATAACAAGTAAGTTTCTACAGTTGTTAGTTTAAATAGAACCAAGAAAACGACGAATATTTAAATTGTTCCTCAAAATATAAAAATAAAAAGAGTGTAAATTAGTCATTTTTACGTGAAACGAAATGGAATTAAGCGAATAAAAACGAACGTTGCTGCCATAATTCTATGATGTGCAAGCATTGGGCAGTTCCGAAACTGCTTGGGTTATTCCGTCGTATCGTTTATTCAGTGTAGTCTACTCCTTCTCCCAAGATATAGGAGGATGGTTCTACATGGGCCTACTTAGCCTACTCAATTTTCGCACTGTCACTTATGTATTGCTCATTTTATTTTTTCATTTGTATCGATTGTATCTTTTTCTTATGAAACTGAATTAACTATTTCTCAATTATATATTATATTATATTAAAAGTGAATCTTTGTTTATAATGGCTGAAAAGAAAATTCTAAAAAAAAAGTCAAAAAATTATGTGTTCGTTTTATTTTGGGGGGGAGTGGGAGCGAAGAAAATCAAATTTTCTTCACTCCTAATCCTTTTATAAAAATATATATAGATATATTATTAAGATAGGATGTACTAACATTGTTCACATTGAAGGGCGAACCTATATTGCGTAAGAACAAGAAATTTTTTTTTTCTTCTCTTCAACAATTCGTAATAGTAGAATTATTAATTGAATACATGTAAAAAAAAGGAAACTAATATCTAACTCTTTTCTTTGACTTTTTCGAAAATATATATGTAAGCATACAAATATTATAGAAGAAAATTGAAAATTTTGTAAAAAAAAATGTGGCTACGAGAAAAAAAAATACTAGTAACATATATTTTTAACATGACTTGATGTATACTAAAAATTAAGGGTATAAACTAAAGATAAATAAATTTTTTTGTTAACTATAGAAAACACATTTAATAATAATTATACAATTTTTCGGAATATCTATAATAAATTGTAATAATAAAACTTTTTCTATTACGTATCTATTTGTATAGGTGAATTATATCAATACTGTTAAACTGTTTGAAATAATGTACTCGAAGTATGTAACATAATAACAAACGAAGTTGAACTACGAAATAAATAATTGTAATATGGTTTATAAAGTTCACCATAAGAAATAAAGAAAAATTAATCGAAATAATGTTTATAATTTAAAATTAAGTATGATATCTCATGTTAAGAGAAATAATAATATAATAATAATATTGATCAACGACGAGGGCGTCGTTTTTAAAAAGGGGGGGAGTTGTCGCGTCCCGACGAAAATTATATTATTATTTTTCGTAAAAAGTACTGCGTAGTTTAGAATAAAAATACGGCGTAGAAGACGAACAAAATAAGGTTGATAAAGAATGATTCTAAGTAAATGCAGTAATATAAAATATAATTTGTAGAGCTAAGGAATAGATTATTTTACGAGTGCTTCAAACGAAAAAGAGACTGATAAGTAGAGTTGAAAATATTATTCAAAGCCAATACGCATATAAGCGGGATCGCCGATAGTGAGATCGAAACGAAGGGTTACGCAAGAGTTTTTTTGTACAATCAATGCTCGGAGAAGAGGCGGCAATGGAAAACATCGACTAGAAAATTCGAGCATTAGAAGGAAGTAATAAATTAAGCCGTTCTTTGTCTTAATCATCGGGCTCCAACAGCATACACATCTAACGTCGACGCCCGCAGGTCTAGCAGGACATTATCCGGCAATTTGACACCGCTATCCACGTTCGAGGTGGACCTTTGTTCCTCACCGAATACACACACACATATATATATTTATATATATATACTTATATATATATATATATATATATATATATATATATATATATATATATATATATTTGGGTACTTAAGGTATATTCTTTTCGGCTATTTATACGCTTGTATTATTCGTAAAGGCAAACCTGATATTTTTTGTTATTTCGATTGCTGAACCAACCGTTTTCTTTTAAAACAATTATTATTTGATACTACAATTTATTTATAATAATTATTCGTTGCATTGCATTTTATTTACAATATTCATGGTTTGAATTGCAATTTATTAACTATAATTCATGTTTTAAACGACAACAATTTTTAATTTAATCTGCATTAATTTATAATAATTCTTATTTCGATTATTAATTATTAATGTTTATAATAAAATAACCTTGTGAACATTTTATTCTATAATGTGTTAACGTGTTCGCCGCACACTTGTTTATTTAATTCGTTATTTGACTTAAATAAATTTATGCAATTGTTAATAAAATAGTGTGATTTTATGTGTTTTTGCCCATTAAAAAGCTGTAAGAATTTAGTTACACGTGTTCATTTAAAGGAAAACAGCATATTATATTTAAATAAATAATGCATGATTAATACGAAATAAAACATATATTATTTTATTTATCCCACATTATATCCTACATCAGGCTAGTCCTAGTCAAACAAGAGCGAAAGGAACGCGAATGGTTTATTAACCATTTGCCTTCTTGTAATATTTTTTATAGTGGTTGGTACAAATCTGGACGTGACACATCATTGTTATAATCATTAAAAGATTATTCATAAACGAAAGATGTACATTTGCTGGTTTTTTCAACTATATCTTCGACTATAAGAGAGTATTTTTATGCAAAAGTCCCAATGTACAGGCTTATATCGGTTTGTATTTCGAAAAAAATGCATCATTTTTAACTGACAGTCAGCTGTTTGTTGTTAGCATAAAATTATTAATTTTTTTTGCTTTTTAAAAATAGTGATTGATGTTCCAAAATGTTGTGAATTTTTCATACTTTTATACAATGATTGCAAACTATTTTTTAATATCGGTGGACCCTAGTGTGGACTTTGTTTAAGATAAACAGCACATACCTTTTCAAATAATTTTTAATTAATGCAATATTTACGGCTTTCATGGCAATTTCTTTTAAATTAATAGGAGAATGTCAGATTTTGAGCATTTAAATTTTGCTTTAAACTCCCAAAATTGGGACTACTATATGGACGAATAAAGAAAATATGAATATTCGTACAGTAGTTCGGTTATAAGCTCCATGACGTGAGAAAAATGAGGGTAAACGAAGACAAATAAATCTGTATATTATATAGGTGCGAATATAAGGAAATGCTATATCATATATTTATTTTTGATGTACAAGGTATTATTTTTCATTTTCATTTATTCTAACATAAGTAAAATTTGTTATACTTATAATTATGAATTAAAAATTATACAAGAAAATGATTGTATTTTTAATTAATTAAATAATTAAGGACGTAGCGGACTTTGAAAATGAGCTTTACTTCTTTTTTACAAAGAAACAAATAAATTTCATTTTATAGATTCATTTTTATTTTTGATTCACGTTTGACATCATTGTAATAACAAAGAATATAAAAAATTGCTGTACTTACTCAGACTGTTCGATGATTGATTCATGAGGTTGATGAATTTTATACTTTTTATCGATCGAAATATAATTTTTGTAGCATTCTCTATGGTACGCAATTTGAAGACAATCTTCAGGAATACTGATTTCTTCGTATATTAATTTATATTTTTTGCGAATTACACAAAATTCATAATTTTTTTAAATGTCTCTTGCACGTTTTTAATTTATTAAAAATTCTTTTTTCTTCAACACAAAAAACATTTTTCTGTGTTAGTTACAATATTTTCTTCAGCTTCCATTTTAATATCTATAAAGCGTCTCTAATCTATTACTATACAAGCGTTTAGATGCAAGGTTACCGAAGCGCGTCGGTTAGTTCCAAAAACGGTCCCCTTTTAGGTATTCATAGGACCGTCCCATAGCATTTTGAACCCGTGGTCAAAACTCAGGACCGTACCAATATAACATCCAGAAATAAATTCTTTATATAGTATAAATTGTATTTTATATAAATGCAACATGTATACCACATAAAACAGAAATCATAGAACTTTAATATAAAAAAAATTATAATTTTACAAAAACGTGCTTATATATCGAAACAGTCTGTACTTTCAAGGTGAAAAGGCAACATATGCTCAAGTTAATTGCCTGTAATTTTAATTTTGCATTAAAATAGTTGATTAAAAGTTATAAAATAAATGCCAGATATTTATCTATTATTTTAAAATTTGAATTTTTCCAACTATTAGAAAAATTCGTGAATTTATTGCTTGTTTACACTATAAGTTATATGATAAATGAATTTATTGATCTCCACAAGCCTTCTTTGGCGCAAACTGTCTGGCAGTATGATATTATGATTAAAAAAGATATTTTTAAACGTCGGATTTGAAGCCAGACATTTATCAGACTTTTTAATTTTTTTTACTTTTCGACACGTTTGTTAACACAATAATCAATCTTATGCATTTCAAATTTGTCTGGCAATACTTGTTTTCGTTTGTATATTTGTTTATTATATGTAGCTGTTATGGCCAGACATTTGTAAATCAATTTTTTTTACACTAAAGTTTTACAACTTTAGTCGAGTACTTAAATTATGTATACACATACAAACTGTCTGGCGTGCATTTTTTTCGATGTTTTTTTATTCAATTTAGACAAATTTGGTTTCGCAATATGTTCGCTCTCTGCAGCTTAAATATTCACTAAATTGGTTTGAAACGTTACACACATGTGTTACAAGTATATGTATGTATGTATGTGTTATACGTATATATATGTATGTATGAATATATTATCAGAGGTTAGACGATGTCGAGATATTAATATAAGTTTCACTATTGAAAAGGACTCCCTTCGGGGAGGTCCTCGTTTTAACACGTTGAGTGGAGGGTGTTACAAGTATGAGATGTGTAATTATCTCTTTGGTTTTAGTATTAATTTTCTTCTATTTGTTAATTAATCTAAAAAAATTTTTTTTCTTTTAAATTCAGATTTTTAAATAATTATGGTTCTTATTGTAGTGTTTTTGTGCGATAGGAGAGAATATTTTGACTCCAGAATGTGATTAACATCTCTACGCTTTTTTGTTTGGTAAGAATGTGTGTGTACGTTAGTGTAAAATTATATCGAATCAAAATCGCAGTTATAACTTTAATAGTGTTTTTTCGCTCAACTGTTTTTTATACCCTTGAAAAAGACGCAAAAAAAACGTCCGAAGCGTCGGCTACAACAAAATGTTTGTTCGTAGAGATCAATAAAGCCTTCCTTTATTAACAAATGTACATTTGCCAGACGTTTGTAAAACGTTTGAGATTCGATGTTTTAACTACAACTTTGAGCGTGGGTGTCAAATATTTGAGCCCGCGGAAACTGTCTGGCTTCATGTTTTTGATGGATTATTTTCTAATAAACTATAGTCTTCTATGCATCCCAGACGTTTAGAAATCATTTTAATTTATCAATTTTTTTAACAAATAAAAAATTTATTTTGTTTATTTTATACCCACGAGGACGCTTTTGTATTAGGATATTCATCTACTCTTCAACATTAAATAGAAGTTAAACGAGTTGCCACACATTTATCAAACATTACCCAAAATATGCCACTAGCTCCCTGTCTAGTACCCATTTATATAAATAATTTACAATAAATATAAAAAACAGATTATTTCGCTTTACCAGAGTAGATTGCGTGGCTATCGTGGGGCCGGTCGCTCGCGTTTTCCCTAAGGCGTACAATTATAATCGCAAAATACAAAAATATATAAGATTGGACTGTACGACCCAACTATTGGATTGCTCTGGCTTCGTCCTACCATGTACGCTAAGGTAAGATTGTTCAAGACGGTTATCGCGGATCTGGTTTGATATTGCCAGAGTAAAGATTTAATAATTAAATAATAAATATTAACTGCGGGTATTATAATCACCTCTTTATGTAAGAAAATTAAAATAACCTGAATAAAACAATAAGTTTTATTTTTGCCTACACAATCTTTGAAACGTCTATCAAATTTTATTATGATGTAAAAAAAATTCTAATTAATTAAAAAAAAATTAATAAAGTTAAAATTTAGTTATAAATCTTCTTTTTATTTTTTCAATACTAATTTAATGCCAATTAATTAGCTAATTAATTAATTGGTTAAAACTTAGCCTACACTTTACACCAAATCTATTGTCTCACTGTCGCCTGTTATACTACGTAGAATTATGTAACGAGAAATTACAATTCCTAAATGGTATCGTTCTTAGCGCTCGTGATTTTATGACGTACACAATTTATTTTTCGCTCAACTGTTTTTTATACCCTTGAAAAAGACGCAAAAAAAACGTCCGAAGCGTCGGCTACAACAAAATGTTTGTTCGTAGAGATCAATAAAGCCTTCCTTTATTAACAAATGTACATTTGCCAGACGTTTGTAAAACGTTTGAGATTCGATGTTTTAACTACAACTTTGAGCGTGGGTGTCAAATATTTGAGCCCGCGGAAACTGTCTGGCTTCATGTTTTTGATGGATTATTTTCTAATAAACTATAGTCTTCTATGCATCCCAGACGTTTAGAAATCATTTTAATTTATCAATTTTTTTAACAAATAAAAAATTTATTTTGTTTATTTTATACCCACGAGGACGCTTTTGTATTAGGATATTCATCTACTCTTCAACATTAAATAGAAGTTAAACGAGTTGCCACACATTTATCAAACATTACCCAAAATATGCCACTAGCTCCCTGTCTAGTACCCATTTATATAAATAATTTACAATAAATATAAAAAACAGATTATTTCGCTTTACCAGAGTAGATTGCGTGGCTATCGTGGGGCCGGTCGCTCGCGTTTTCCCTAAGGCGTACAATTATAATCGCAAAATACAAAAATATATAAGATTGGACTGTACGACCCAACTATTGGATTGCTCTGGCTTCGTCCTACCATGTACGCTAAGGTAAGATTGTTCAAGACGGTTATCGCGGATCTGGTTTGATATTGCCAGAGTAAAGATTTAATAATTAAATAATAAATATTAACTGCGGGTATTATAATCACCTCTTTATGTAAGAAAATTAAAATAACCTGAATAAAACAATAAGTTTTATTTTTGCCTACACAATCTTTGAAACGTCTATCAAATTTTATTATGATGTAAAAAAAATTCTAATTAATTAAAAAAAAATTAATAAAGTTAAAATTTAGTTATAAATCTTCTTTTTATTTTTTCAATACTAATTTAATGCCAATTAATTAGCTAATTAATTAATTGGTTAAAACTTAGCCTACACTTTACACCAAATCTATTGTCTCACTGTCGCCTGTTATACTACGTAGAATTATGTAACGAGAAATTACAATTCCTAAATGGTATCGTTCTTAGCGCTCGTGATTTTATGACGTACACAATTTATTTTTCGCTCTAGAGAATAAGACTACTTAAATCAAGAAATAATCAAAATTTCCTGAAAAAATCAAAATTACAAGGAAAATTTCAAATGTTCCAAAATAACTTAAAATATTTCAAAAATTTGAAAGATTTGACAAAATTTTTCGATTTTGAAAAACTTGAAAAAATTTTAATTTTTTTATAAGATTTTTAAATATTATAAACTATTAATTAAGGAAATTTATTTATCTCATACGTAGGGCTGCACGAGATACCAAGGTTAATCTTGAGTTATACGTTAAATTTAATTTAAATCGAAAATAGCAAGTATTATTTCGGCGAAATTCTAAGAATTAAATTATATTGAACAAGACTCGTGTTGTTATTTACGTATAATTGTCGCGACAAACTCGCAACGAACTCGCAACCACTTATTGCAGTTTACACGTGTAACAAAGTAAAATGTCGAAATATTCACTTTAAATGATTTTTCCTATCCCAAGGAAACTCACGTTTTGGACGCCAGTTGTAACAGGGTAGATTCTACTCGTTAGGTGGATTCTAGTTATCCTGAGCATATCCTTAATGCACAGGAAATACTCTCGATATTACGATCGGCTGCGTTACCAAGCAGCTGATCGGTCAACGTGGTCGCCTTTCAGCTCGGTGGGAGCTAGCCTCAAGCTCCGTACGATGTCGTCTGCCCTGTGTACAGCGTGTGTACTTATTACCTGAGTACAGACTCTCCTCGTATAATAAATACTATTCTTCGCCAATACATGTGCTCGGCTACTGAGGTGTGTGTCGTGCGAAGTGTAATGCGCGACACCCGCGGGGCATGTCGGTATTCGCCTTTAGGATAGGGTTTAATCGCGGGTTTAATTAATTGACACACGCGATTAAATTAAAAACACAGTTTATTATAGAAAAGAGGGAATAGAAAATAGAATTTTCGTAATTATATTGAGTTGAGCCAAGGCAATGCTAAACCTTGGCTCAAGGTGAACAGAGTTAAAATCTAAACAATCGCGAGAATACAAATGTATGTAAGTGTGTGTGCGCCCGCCGCAATACACGTTCCGAGACAGGGTGTCTTGGTCTACTCGAGGAACGCGGGTGATTCGCCAGGTACAGATTAGCTGGCCTCGCTAGCAATCTAATGCGGATATTATTACGCTGGAGTCAGAAGCAATCCGGTTTGCCGTACGTGCTATTACTCGGTAGAGAGAGAAACAATGAGAGCGACTAGCCTATTGGTTGGTGCGACAGGGTACCGCGCGTATCCCGACGCCGATCGAGGATCCCGTCGCAAAAATAAACCGACGCACACCTGGCCAGGACTTACTTGTTGTCGACCGAGCTTTGGAGGTTGGCCTCGGGGAGTCCACGCTCGTCCTCTTTCTCTCTCTCTTTCTTTCTTTCTCGCCTCCTTGGCTTTGATTAGGCTCTCGATACTTTCTCCGTAGACTGCGGGATGTGGCCGGTACACCGCGGACAGAACGATACTGCCGGTTTGCCGTGCACAAAACATATAAAAGATGTCTTTTTATAATCAGAAACTGGCTATAAATTTAAATGGCTATAATTAAAAATTTTTGCGAAAAAATTCATGCAGCTTCCTTGGAGTAGTAGAAAAGCATCTCCACTTTTTTTAGTATTAATGTTGTCTCCTGTAAGCTGTTAAAGATACAAATATTATTGTACAATTATAAACACTTAATTTTTTAACATTTATAATGCTGGATTTTTAATTTATTACCCTTACGAGAATTATGATACTTAGTTGAAAGATTACTATAAATTGTACCAACGAGACTCATTTGCTACAAATTAAAAAATGGTCAGGTCTTGAACCCCAGCCCTTTCGGATTCGAAGGCGTTCACGCTACGACTGCGCTACGCCATATGCTAAGTGCCGATTCTTGCGCTGGCTTGCGTCGGTACTACAGAGCTCTAAATGACGGGTGATCTGTTCCAAGCAGGTCTACCACATCACAAAATGTATCAACATTATTATTATTATTCAGCAATACATTTTTTGAATTTCATAAACTTGTCACTGTCAATAGGGCGTCGGGCTCGTTATCTGGAGGTCCCAGGTTCGATTCCCGGCTCCGGCCGATTGATACAAGCACCACTGGGGAATGTATTTTCAACAAGTGCTTACTTTACCAAGACATCGTATGACCTCCGCGCTGATTAGCACCGGTTTGGGAGCATAAAAATAGCGACGTGAAAATAATAAAAAAAAAAATCTCAGATCTCATTTATGGATATATGTTTTTGTATTAAATACGAATCTTCAGTTGTTATAATAATAATGTGGATACATTTATAGTAATCCTTCAGATTAGTATCATAATTCTTATAGTGGTTGTAAAATTAAAAACCCAGTATGATAAATGTTTAAAAATTAAGTGTTTATAATTGTACAATAATATTTGTATCTTTAACAGCTTACAGGAAACTACATTAATACTGAAAAAAGTGGAGATGCTTTTCTACTACTCCAAGGTAACTGTATGAATTTTTTTGCAATGAGCATGCTAATAGATTCATCGGTATAAGGCAACAAATATACATTTCTATTAATATTAAGACCTACTCTGGAAATTTATAGGCAGTATCTTACTAGAAAAAGACACCTTTTTGACAGTATATGGTTTTCAGGGTGCACAGCAGCAGAATTTTTATTTTCACTATTTAAGGTTCAAATGGCTCACAGGAGTGTCACAGCATACATTTATGATTTTAAAAGTATTGTTAATGATAATTCAGACAATTTTACAAAAAAAAGTTATATTTGTTTATATTGAAAAATGCATCCACTGGGAGCTGCAAATTTATGATAATGGGCATATAATGCAAAAAGTGCTAAAATGTCAACTTTGACTGTGTAACTTAAAATAGTACCCACGAAGAAATCTGAAAAAATTCAGTAGAACTACTGGACACCTTTAAAACATATTCCCAAAGTTATAGCAATATTAATTTTTTTCATCGTCGATTTCAAAGAAAACCACCCATATATATCTTATATTATTATAATTAAAATTTTTCCTCAAAAGTGTCCGGCGTCCGGCATCCGACATTCACCATTGGGCGTCTTTTTATTATGTTTTATATATATGCATGTGTATACGGGTAAGTGTGTTATGGTGAAGAGGTCAGGGTGAGGGTGAGGGTGGAGGGATAGGGTTGGGGTCACCCTGACTAGCTGGACATCGTCTCCAGGAAGTGAAAATTTTTTTTGCAAATTCAAGTAGAAAGGCATGTAGACTTTCCTGTGGAGGATATCAGGATTACCTGGAGGTTACCCAGATCACCTGGACATCGTCTTCAGGAAGTGACAATATTTTTTGCACATTTATGCAGAACGGCATGTAGACCTCCCTGTATACGATGTCAGGATAACCTGGAGGTTACCCTGACCACCTGGACATCGTCTTCAGGAAGTGACAATATTTTTTGCAAATTTAAGCATAAAGGCATGTACACTTAATTTTTTTATGTAAAGTATGCAAAAAAAGTAAGTAAAAAATCGTAAAAAAATAAGAAAAAAAAAGTAAACAAAAAAGTAAAAAAAGTAAGTAAGTAAAAGTAAGTAAGCGAAAAAAGTTTAATGAACCCATTCTAGTCAGAATGTTTCATGTAAATCCTAAAGATCGAGAACGATTTTTTCTTAGATTATTATTACTTCATGTACGTGGGGCGGAATCTTTTGAAGATATACCCTCATACGAAGGCGTTGTTTATGATACATTTTATGAAGCATGTATAGTTAGACGTTTAATCATTACTGATAATGAATGGGATAAATGTTTAGAAGAAAATTGTAATTTTCAATTTCCACAGTCACTATGTGAACTTTTCGCCTTCATTATATCATTTGATCACAATTTTGATGCCTTGAAACTTTATAATAAGTATAAAGAACATTTCTTTGATCCTAAATCACCTGAAATTTTAGGAGAACAAAAGGCTTTAAAAATTATAGAGAACGTTTTATCAAAACATAATTTAACATTGCAACAATTTAATTTACATAATATTGATAATATTGATAATGAAAATCACAATGATATGTTTTATAATGATATTATTGCAATGAAGATAATGACATAGAAATATTGTTAAAATCTTTAACATTGGAACAAAAAACAATATTTGATACAATAGTAGAAGCAGTTACGATAATAAAAAAAAAATTTATATTTTATAGATGGTCCTGGTGGTAGTGGAAAAAGTTATTTATTAAATGCTATTATAAAATTTGTGAAAGTAAACAAAATACCAGAGTTAGCAGTTGCTTGGACTGGTATTGCAGCAAATTTATTAATAGGTGGTAAAACTATCCATTCAACATTTAAAATACCATTTAATTTAAACGAACAATCAACATGCAACATTTCACCAAATTCACAAATAGGTCAAATTTTAAAAAAATATTAAATTAATAATTTGGGATGAAATATCAATGACTTGTAAATATGCATTAGAAGCTATAGATATTTTTTTCAGAGATTTATGTCGAAATAATAAACCGTTTTGTGGTAAAATATTAGTAACATCTGGCGATTTTCGACAAATACTTCCTATAGTTCGATACGGAAATAGAACTCAAATATTAGAATCATGTGTAAAAAGTAGTTCTTTATGGCAATTATTTCAAAAGCTTACATTAAATAATACTTTAAGATTGGTCAATCAAACAGTATGTTTAAAACGTGGTTATTAAATATTGGAGAAAATATTTTAGCGATTAATAACGAAATAATTGAAAGAATTGAAGGTGACGGTAAGATATATTTAAATTCTTTAGTTATATTAATGTCGTCCACGCAGTTGAAATTGTAGATTAGGTATTGTATCGATAATTGATGAACACACTTTATTATTTAGATTACATTGCAACGTTTCGATGGAAATTCTCCATCCTCTTCAGGCATTACCTTTATTACACATATTTTACATTAGATTATAATAACAAGATTGAATATACAAATATTATAATTATTACATTGGTAACTTACTACACGTCAATATTCATTAAAAATTATAAAAATTCTTTCGTAGTATCTCTGAATCGTTGCACTATGAATTAAAGACAAAGTATAATAAATACATATTTTCGAAGATAAGTATTGCACAGAAGTTAAGGTTATATAGCCATCATTTACCTCTCCTTTATGTGATTTACACATTATTATAAAAATAGAAATCAATAAAATAAAATAAATAAATAAATAAACAATAAATAAATAAATAAATAAATAAATAATTGGAACAAAACACAACGTAGTTAACACAAAGAAAAAGCAAAGGCAGTCAGGTAAACACGAATGAAAACATGACAGACGGTTATTATATGAGTCATTTAAATCTTATTGACATGCGCAATTATGTACAATTATTAGATAAGCGCGCGAAATATTATAATACGGCGCGAAAATTCAAATCTTGTAATTGTATATTATAAGTGTAAATTCATGATAGGGAAATTAATACATGATAATACTTTTAATATTTAATTAATACATTATTTTTACTTAAAAATTATTTTTACCCAAAACTCAAATCACTCATAATACAATTAATCCGCGGCTATTGTAACCTGACTAGAAATTAATTAAGAACTAAAGGAGAAATAAATATTAGCTATCTATAATTTACTTTCATTTTATTAACAATATCATTATAGTGATGACTAAGATTTCTAACATCTTCCTTTACATTTATAGGATTATTTTCTAATTTAATATGAAGCATTTCAGATATAATTCTTTCTCTCCAATTGCATTCCTTATCAACAATTTTTACATTTTCAAAATCAAAAGAATGATTATAATCACTAATATGATCATTAATTACATATTGATTGTTTGATTTCTTTGTATTAGATATATGTTCCTTTATTCTACATATTTCGCGCGCTTATCTAATAATTGTACATAATTGCGCATGTCAATAAGATTTAAATGACTCATATAATAACCGTCTGTCATGTTTTCACTCGTGTTTACCTGACTGCCTTTGCTTTTTCTTTGTGTTAACTACGTTGTGTTTTGTCCCAATTATTTATTTATTTATTGTTTATTTATTTATTTATTTTATTTTATTGATTTCTATTTTTATAATAATGTGTAAATCACATAAAGGAGAGGTAAATGTTGGCTATATAACCTTAACTTCTGTGCAATACTTATCTTCGAGAATATGTATTTATTATACTTTGTCTTTAATTCATAGTACAACGATTCAGAGATACTACGAAAGAATTTTTATAATTTTTAATGAATATTGACGTGTAGTAAGTTACCAATGTAATAATTATAATATTTGTATATTCAATCTTGTTATTATAATCTAATGTAAAATATGTGTAATAAAGGTAATGCCTGAAGAGGATGGCGAAATTCCATCGAAACGTTGCAATGTAATCTAAATAATAAAGTGTGTTCATCAATTATCGATACAATACCTAATCTACAAAGATATATTTAAGCATTGATAGTATTACTAATGATGAAAATAATAAGTTGGATGAAACAATAACAATAGGTTTATAAATTCATTAATACCAAATGGTTTACCACCGCATAAATTAGTATTAAAAAAAGGAATGATCGTTGTGTTACTTAGGAATTTGCATTTAGATGGAGGTTTATGTAATGGTACCAGGCTCACGATTACAGAATTAAAACAGTACACTATATATGGAGAAATTATAACAGATAAAAATTCAGGACAAATTGTAATGATTCCAAGAATAGATTTATGTCCATCAAAGGATGATATACCTTTCAATATGGTTAAACGACAATTTTTCTATTAGACCAAGTTTCGCTATGACTATAAATAAAGCACAAGGTCAATCATTTAAAAAAGTAGGTCTATATTTACCAAGACCTGTATTTAGTCATGGTCAATTATATGTTGCATTATCAAGAGTTACAGATGAAAAAATCTAAAAATAAAATTTTCGAAATCGTCAATGATACTCACTAATACACAAGAAGATATACTTAATATAAATGAGAGTAATTTAAATAATAATGTAATAATATATACAACGAATATAGTTTTTTCTGAAGTGTTTGATACTTAAATAGTTTTTTTTTTATTTTTAATAATCAATTTAAGGTCGACTTATTAGGCAAACGAATTATAAAATAATAAGATATAAGCATCAGACAAAATTTGTAGGTAAAATTACGTATAGTAAAGAATATTTTTCAAGTATACATTATTTACATCAAGCAACATTTCAATATATCATTACTTAAGAAATAAACAAATATTAAAATATTAATTGTCAGCATTAAGCGACATTTTATTGGCAAAATTATTTAAGAAATATATAAATTTTAAAATAATCAACTGTCTGCATCAAGCGACATTTTTTTACTAAAATACTGAAGAAATAAACAAATTTAAAATTCATTGTCTGCATCATGCGACATTTTTTTACTAAAATTCTGAAGAAATAAACAAATTAAAAATTTATTGTCTGCATCAAGCGACATTTTTTTACTAAAATACTGAAGAAATAAACAAATTTAAAATTCATTGTCTGTATCAAGCGACATTTTTTTACTAAAATACTGAAGAAATAACCAAATTTAAAATTCATTGTCTGCATCAAGCGACATTTTTTTACTAAAATACTGAAGAAATTGTGACGTGGTATTCGCATACCCGGTATAATTAATTATTTTTAGTAATTAAAATTAACCGTTGGGCCGCGTTGCCCAATACCGCGCACACAATTATTTATTTATTTTGTTGTCCGAACTGCGGCTGTCGCCAGGAACGCGAGTTCGTTGGGACGTACGGTATGGAGGATTCGGGCGATCCTCCTTGCCTCGACGCGATATAAAATTAAAGGATGTCGGCGGGAGCGGGGAGAACACAATGATTACACACACAATTGAAATAAAAATGAATTAAATATTTATTTCGATGGATTATTTAACAAGATGGCCATTCAGGCCGTGTGCCGCGACATAGATTATTTCGCGCGGGCGGAGTTATCGGGAGTCAACCGGATCGAGATACTCGCCTGCGGTTGACTCTATTCCGATCTCCGCTATTCGGGTACCGGCGTACCCGAATACACTTCCGATGTACACACTCTCATACATTCGGGGGAAGGGGGGGAGCGCACGGTAATATAAACACAAACTTACCGGGGTGCGCCCCGTGGATGGCCCAGCCGATCCGTGTCCCTGTGTCCTCCTGGGCAGCGGAGGGCCGACGTCGGCTGCTGTGTCCAAAAGGCGGCCCTGTGCCGCGGCGAGTGCCTCGCGAACCGCGTCCGCACTCACTCACTCACTACCGTCCTTTTGTATACACCAATTCACTCGCGGCTCACTCACGAGGACGATCCGGGTTCCGACGGCTTTGCGTCTCACGCGCCTTTTCTTAGCCGGAGAACTCTCGATCGGTCCGGATAAGTTTGTCCGCCTCGAGCGGCGGATCGGGACGTACTGATTAGGCAATTGCCTAATTTCGAAAAAGGGATGAGAGTGGGAAACACACACACACTCTCGCGCTCTCATCCTTACGTACTATTGCGCGCGTAATTGTACACTTGATCGACGTAAACAAATGTCGTCGGTTGGCCTTGACATACCAAAGGCTCCGACGACTTACATTTAACATGAGTTTAAATGCTTTGTTCGCCGCGAATAGTTGTGTGACGATTTCCGTCACAAAGCCCCCCCCCCCCCCTAGACTCTACTTCCCTCGAGAAGGCCGAGTCGAAAGAAGGCACAATCTATTCGCGACCGCGCGCTGTACGCTTCTCTTCTTATCTTCAATTGGAGGCTGCTTTAATGATTCTTCGTGCTTCGTATGATATTGACGTGGCATACAATCACCAGGCCCAGCCTTCGCTGACTGTTCTCACGTACGCCGATACGTTTTGCCTACCGCTTTACATGGCAACCCGGGGTGGTACATATCCCTTCACATCGGATATGTGTACCTCGGTCCGTTTCTGACCAGACTCTTCTAGTCTCAGACCTACTGGAGATAGTACTTCTTTAACTTCAAAGGGTCTGTCATACTTTGGTGCCAGTTTAGCAGACATGCCTTACGCACTTTAGGAAAGTGTACGGCCAATTTGAATCATAAGCCTTGAGGACCTGCTTGAGACATCTTACAGTTCTGACATATCAGACACCGTAAGACAAATTGGTGGGTATCGTGGTAGATACCTGGCCAATAGTAATCTCTTATAACGCGTTCGTAAGTTTTTTCAATTCCCATGTTGCTGCAATGACCCATAGCTGGGTGGAAATGAGAATCTACTAAAACTCGGTTCCTCTGCTCTAAGGGTAGCACAATACGCCAGTCTTCCTCTCGTTCTGATACAGAGTCCAGGACTTTACCGCTTGTAAAACGATATAGCATATCATCCTCAATTTTCCACTCCGGAAATCTTCGAGGGTATGAGCGTACATCGTTTAATCTAGCAATATACCATGGGTCTGTAATTACTTCGAACGAGGCAATCTCTTCTTCGTCGGGGTCTGGGTTGATGGCACGAGAAAGCGCTTCCGGGACATAGTGCAAGGCTCCTTTCTTATGCACTATTTCAAAGTCCCATTGCTGCATTTCAAGTATCCATCGTGCCAACCTACCCGACTGCTCCTTGAGATTTTTGAGCCATATGAGAGCACTATGGTCGGTCACAGCCGTTAATCGATAGGCCTCAATGTATGGTCTCAATCTCTTAATAGCCCATATGAGAGCCAAGCATTCTCTTTCCGTTGTCATGTAATTACGTTCAGCGCAATTTAATAATCGGCTGACGTAGACAATCGGATGCTCGAAGTCCTCGTCGTCCAGTTGCATCAACACCGCACCTATTGCTAAGTCACTAGCGTCACTTTGGACGGTAAATGGCTTAGAAAAGTCTGGACGGGCTAGTACAGGCGCTTCAGCTAACGCAACTCTAAGCTGACAGAACGCCTCCTCCTGCTCCTCGCCCCAATCCCAAGCCTGGTCTTTACGCAGCAACTTGGTAAGGGGAGCTTTAATGTCAGCTTCTCGATTAATGAATCGAGAGTACCAGCCTACCATCCCGAGAAAGGATCTCAGCTGTTTGACATTACGAGGAGTAGGGTAATTAAGGACTGGAGCGACTCGTTCCTCGTCAGGCCTCAAGCCGTCCGCGTCCAATTTGTACTCAAGGAACGTTACGCTGGAACAACAGAACTCACACTTCTCTCGATTCACCTCGAGTCCAGCGTTATTTAACGTCCTTAGTACGTATTCGAGCCATTTTAGATGGTCCTCAAAAGTTTCGGTAATGACGATCAAGTCGTCTAAATAACCAAACACATGAGGTTCCATCTTAGGCCCGAAAATTGCATCTATAAGCTGTGCAAAGGTCATAGGAGCATTCATGAGGCCAAAAGGCATTCTCGTGAACTGCCACAGCCCCGACCCTGGTACAGCAAAAGCAGTATAATGCCGGCTCGCCTCGGCCATTAATATTTGGAAGTACGCTTTCTTAAGATCGATTTTTGATATGTACCTTGCATTATGCAGCTTATCCAATATGGTATCCATATTAGGAATTGGATAAGAATCACGTTTTGTGCTTGCATCAAGGTCTCGAAAATCGATACAGAAGCGATAACTTCCTTCGTCCTTGCGGACGATGACCGGAGCAGCTGACCAATCACTCGCACTCGGTTCAATAATGCCCTTGTCAAACATCTTTTTGACCTCACTCTGGGCAAATTCGAGGACCTTGGGAGACATACGTCTTGGCTTATGACGAACCGGTCTTGCACCAGGTTCAACCTCTATGTGGTGCTCCGTTAATGTCGTAAAGCCGTGGACGTCTCCCGAGGGCAAGAGTAGGCTTTCAACTAACTCTTTGACTTGTTTCCGCTGGTCGTCCTGTATCTCAATTATACCAGCACATTCAGCGGAAATCCTCGAATCGATGTCATGAGCTGTATCTCTGACGAAGTGTCTCCAATCACTCTCGCCAATACGCCAAATAGCTTCGCCTAATTTGACTTCCATATTCCAATGTTGTAGAAAATCCATACCGAGAATGATGGAATGCTCAATAATCTCTACAATTCTCAGTTGGATATTGCCATCAAGGCCTTCTACACAGAATAAAATGTCGATAAGGCCAAGGACTTTAAGTGCTGGTCCAGCCACACCTTTCACGATAACCTTGACAGGTCTCCATTTAAACTTGTACTGTTCCACAACATCTGATCGTACAAGAGAGACTATGGCGCCAGGATCGAAAAGTGCTTTAAAGTCCTTTCCACCGAGTCGTACCAAAAAGAATAGCCGGTTATCCGATTGGATTCCAGCAATTATCTGATCGGTTTGACTATCGTCGTTAGGAGTCGATGCCGTGTGCGTCATTTTAGACGTACTTGGTACGGCATCTGCCCCCCCCCCCCCCTGAACTGTACTTCTCGGCAACGAGTTTGTACGGTTCATGTTATGCACACCATCGACAACTACCTTCTCCACCAAGGGCTCGTTTTTGAGGACAATTTCCTTCTCCACCAAGGGCTTCTTGTCTTCTTTACTAGGTGTGTCACAACGGGGTGACGATGAGCAACAACCAAGGTCGTTCACTCCGATGGTGCTAAGCGGCTGAGATAACGATCTCTTTACGCTTTCTTCACCAATAATATCTCTGCTATCAGAGTATATTTGCCTTTGGAGTTCCTTAGACCAATCTTTAGCCTCACGCTTTTGTTGGTCTAATAAGGTTCCTTGTTCTGTTTTACCTTGCAAAGCTCGGGTGGGATTGACAGGTTGTGTTCTAAGAACTTTTCCATCTGTCGAATCCCCAGAACGTTTAGGATCCTTACATTCAGACTTACTTTCAACACCAACTTCGGTCTGAGAGGGAATTTGATCTCCGTTAAGGACTTTAGAGAAGTCAGCAAATGATTTGCTAGACTTCTTAAAGAGTTTAGAGGGTTCTCCAACCTTAAACTCTTGCCTTTGTAAACCATGCGGTTTACTTACTGCAGTGCAGGGCGCCAGGGCAGCTCGGATGCCCTGCGTTCAGGTTTCCCACGTTTTGGAGGAATCTGACGCAGGTAGGACATGTTTGGAGTGTAACGCCACTAGTTCCACACAGCTGGCACTCCTTTGCAACCAATTCGGTAGAGCACTGCTCAGCGGAGTGCCCAATGTTTCCGCATCGGTAGCATGTTCGGCTCGGGCAATCCGACGACCTATGACCGACTTTTTGGCATGTGAAACACACGCCGACAAAGTTGGTACTCAGGTTCGTTGGGTTTAGTGCCGTCGCCTGTGGTTGCACATACCTCACCAGGTTTTGTGCCATTTGTGGGACAAAAACATTTTGCTGGGGCAGTTGAGAATTCGTCAAAACACGTCTTTCTCTTTTGCCCGAGCTCTGTTTTTGTTGCCCATGTGACTGTTGAGAAACAGGCACGTACGATACGGATTTCGAATTGTGAGCACTCACTCCATTATTCGATTTGCCGTATCGTTTCTGAAAACTATTAGCGACGTTGGAAGTACCGTACACAGCGGCTGCTTCGTATTCGCTTGAAGAAGAGTTTGGCAAGTTTTTCGCACTTTTTTTGCTTTTCTTCTTAATAGTTTTCTTAGACGACTGTTTATCCGAATGAGAAGACTCATCCTTACTCTTTTCGGTAACAGTCGCCACTTTACCCGAAACTCGTGCTGCACCACTCTGTTTCGGAAAAGCTTCTGGTACGAGCTTCTCGCGCTTAATGTTGGAACTGGAAAATTTCGTGTCCCATGTTAAATGCTGCTCGTACTCTTTACCGTAGCTTGTCAAATCAGAGAAATTCCTGATTTGTCGTACTGGTATGTACCTACGGTAATCTGGCCTCATCTGCGAGTAAGCCATCTTCACTTGTTGTTCTAATAAGGGAGGGCATTTGAACTTATTTACGATCGCTTTAAAACAATTCAAGAACGTCGTAGCCTTTTCTCCCTCATTTTGTGTTCTTGATCGAAGTTCCATGAGTAAATCTTCGTCATTTAATATACGGCCATACTCATTTAGGAACTCGATCTCAAAATCACGCCAATCTCGAAGAGATGGCTGAACTGTTCTATACCAGAACAGTGCTGATTTTGAGAACACATTGGGCAGGGCACTGAACATCCTGCGATCTGCGAACTCGTTGTCATTTCTGAAGTCGTGCAAACGGTTCAGAAATTCTTCCGCGTCCTTTTCGGTCTCACCATCAAAGGACATGTTCCAGATACGCAGCTCTCGTGCGCACCCTGTCCGATCGTGCGTTCGGTTATCGTCTTCACGATACCTTGGCCTGGCCTCGTAGGAGTCTCTTTCCCGACGGTCGTCTTTATTATCCGTCCGGGAACTCCTACGTCTGCTGGTAGAAGGATTCCTACTCTCTTGTCGGCCTTCAGCCGCCCTACGAGAATCGGATCTCCTACGGGCAGGTTCGCGATCAGACTGATACCCATCGGACGAATCCGTCTGAGTGCACTGATCGCAAGTGGCCACCGCACGTTTCTCTCGAGGCGTTTCTCTACGTCTGTCCGACCTCTCTTTGTGACTGCTCCGGAATTTCCGGCTGTGCTCGGTCGTCGAGTTTACGGTTGGACTGACATTTATGAGTACGTCTCTCCGTACAGCTTTCACGACGTTAATCGTTGCTTGAGGCTCTACTTACAGAACGATGGTGTCGTGAATTTCTGTTTGGAGTCGTGTACTCACGCCTCTCTCTTCTATCTTGTCCCTCACAAGTCTTAGAAGAGGTCTCACGACGTCTCTGTTCAAATCTCGGTTTTTCATTAGATTGAACACTGACGTCATTAGGAAGGTCATATCTATTCCTATCATCAACTAATTGACGTTCGGTTGTATTAGCCTCGGGTTGCCTGTTGTCGTATTGTCTAGAGGTGTATGCTCGTGACGTACAACGGTCGGCTTCCGTCTGCGAACCCAAGTCAAAATATTGTGTTGGCACTTCACTCTCTCTAGTGCCAAGATGTCCGCTGTTTCTCTGCTCTTCAATTGGGAGGTAATGTGCGGGTGCATAAAAACCTCCCAGTTGAGCAGTCGTCACGGTCGTAACCGTCGACGTAGTGGTTGAGCACGAGGTTGCAGCCACTGAAACAGGAACATAAGGGATTGCAGTCGTGGTCATATTTGCTCCCAGTACCTCACCAAACCGTTTAGGTATAGCACCTGTTGATGCCAACCTCGGGCTTTGTGCAGAACTCATTGGCGAGTTTCTATACTGACCACTTGGTGACAGAGTTCCATTTTCTTCAGGAATGGGTGCTCTGTCACTAGCAACCCTTTCGCGATCCGACATTTCGGACTCGCAGGAAACTTCCGTTCCTGATGGGAACACATTCCCTTTCCTGGAACGAGGTTTCCTAATTTCCCATAGTTCCTGACATAGTAGAGGTTTATGTGCAGGCTCTGCCCTTACATTCTCATCGTATTCAGGGAACCATGGTATTTCCAGATTAATGTCTACACATCTTATCCTGTGACGCAAAAGGCGTTCGCGGCACTCCGCCTCTTCGCCATTTGCGTTTAAACTTAGATGCTCTAATTGGGCATACAGTGCCTCAATCGGAAGCTTCTTCGTTTCCCGACGAATATCCCTAGCTATGCGTGATTCACGCATAAGCTGGGCCATTCGGGCTTCATAGCTGCTGGCCATTATTTTTTTGACCAGCAGCAGCCGACGTGTTACGTCGGGAGAAGTACTCTCAACCGGGATTTCAGGTGAAATCCCTAGTGTTTCAAATACTTCGGAAATATCCAATTTTCAATTGGAAATTATTTTATTGGACTCACCACAATAAAATAATTATTACTCCCAACGAGTAAAAAAAATTTTGGTGTCGGCTTAATTACAATAAATTGTAAAAATGCACCGACTAGTGTACCAACAAAATTAATTCACTTAATCAAAATCCAAAAGATTTTCCTTAAACGAATATTTATTTCGTCCTTAGAAGGGCAAAATAATTAAATTTTGTTGGTTAAAGTTGTGGCAAATCACACACTTAACACTTGCACCAAATTAAAATTAATTATTTAACTTACTCACAAGTCTAAATAATTAATGTTTATAATAGTGTCTTGTGACTCACACACACCAAGACCCTATACAATTGCTTCTGCAAGCAAAAATAATTATTAACAAAAAGAAATCTTCAAATTATTTCAATATCGTCGGTAATTTACAAGTAATGGTAAATTTGACGATTTCCCAAAATATCTCTCTCGCCAGTTATAATCCAAAAGATTCCTCACTGGCGAAAAGAATTTATTTTGTTATGGAAATTGAAATAATTAAAGTTTCAATCTATTAATAAATACAGAACAACAAATTATAAAGGAAGAAAAGACAAAGAAAAATTAAATTATTTATCTCACTATAGAGCCTAACTAATTAATTTTAAAATAAATATAAAAATAAATACAGTGTCTTGTGATTCACACACACCAAGACACTATTTATTATTTTGCTTTTCCAAGCCCAAAACAACAAAAAAAAATTTTCCTTTATAAATTACACTACTCTACAAACACAAATTTAATTAAATTATTTCAACAGTAGGGGTATTTACGAAATGTTGTAAATCCCGTATGGTTTGCAACAAAATAATTATTTCACTAATTGTCGTCCCAAACGACAATTTTACAGCGAAATATATTTATTTTATCCTAAAAAGGACTAAATAAATAATTTATGTTGCTACCAAGTTGAAATAATTTATATTTCCTTTTTTTTAAATTGAACGAAAAGGAAATGAAAATTTAATTATTTAACTTGCTAACAAGTCTAAACAATTAAATTTATACACCGAATTATTTTACTCAAACACACCAAAAAAAAAATTATAACCAATTATTTAACTAACAAACAAGTCTAAATAATTGGCAAAAATGTGTGGAGATATAATTTAAACACACAAAAAAAAAAGTTTTTTAGATATATTAAAATTTCACAGCAAATAACGAATACGAAATATTAGGTTAAATGCCGATCATTAATATACATGCAAAAAAAAATTTAATTATTTGACTCACTCTCGAGTCTAAATAATTATATATTATAACTCTCGTATCTTTGCGGAACAATCACACAAAGATACTAAACATTAATTGTTTAACTTGCAAACAAGTCTAAATAATTAACAAAAGTTGCAAAATATATTTTATATACACAAAAATTTATACATATATTATAAAAATAAATAGTAACAAATATATACAATAATATATATATACAATTACTAAATTATAATTACATATAATATATGTCAGGGAGGGGAGAAAGACACAACAATTTCGCTCTCGAACTCAAAAAAAAACCAATTAAAATTTTGCCGCGTCCCGTATACAAAGAAAACAAAATTATTTAAATTTTCTTTAAAATGGAGGAATTAAATAAAATAATTCGCCGCAGTGGTTTCTCTCGGCGAAACCAGCTGCGAAGACTTTATACACGCGAAGGAGCTAGGTGATCGCGCTATCTGTCTCACTCACACACACCGTATAGCCCGCCTAGCACCTAACTCCGATTCCCCCGCGACTAGGGATTCTCTCTCTCACTCCCACTCGCGGGCGCAATCGAAGAGAGCCGATGATTATCGGCTCTCGCAAAGTCTTTACCGTTCGCAGGTCGGGGGGGATTCTCGCTGCCCGCGATCCGCGGCGCAAGGTACTCTCTCCCTACTTTGCTGCTCTCTATTATAATATAATATAATATTATACAAATTTAAAATTCATTGTCTGCATCAAGCCACATTTTTCTACTAAAATACTGAAGAAATAAACAAATTTAAACTTCATTGTCTGCATCAAGCGACATTTTTTTACTAAAATACTGAAGAAATAAACAAGTTTAAAATTCATTGTCTGCATCAAGCGACATCTTTTTACTAAAATACTGAAGAAATAAACAAATTTAAAATTCATTGTTTGCTTCAAGCGACATTTTATTGACAAAATTATTTATAAAATATACAAATTTTAAAATAATTAATTGTCTAATATAGCATTAATTAAATATCGATTAATATATTTTGATAATACTTGTTAGAATACATTGTCTGCAAAAAGTGATATTATTTTAGAACTTTGTTTAGATATTATGAAACAAAAAAATGCAAAATATATAAAATAAATACGATTATACGAGATGCCATATTATATTATTTATTTTAATTTTAATGTAGCCATATTGGAGCGTATATTTTTATCAATTTAAAAAAAATTTACGTATTATACCATACATAATTTTGAAATATATATATGTTAGAAAATCAAATATTCGAAACTTTTAATACACATTATATTTACGTTCATTGTATGACAGTCTCAAGCCTGTATATGCAGAGAGAAAATAATACAAACCAACATTCGAAATAAACTGTTATAGTTAAATATCATCATGAGTAAAAGGAATAAATTGTATACATTTCTTAAAATAAAATATTTTATCATTTATTTTTATTTATTTTAATAATATAACAACAAATTTTAATGAATAGATTAAAGCACAAAGGAAAAAAATTGGTTTGAAAATAACATAAAATAATTGTATCAAAATCGTTTAAAATTTATTTGTTATAAACTAATAATAAATTTAAGACTACACCTTACAATCAACGTCTAGCCTCAAAAATGTGATTCAACCGAGGGAGCGTTAGCGACCGAGGTAATATGGCTACGTACGTACAACTTTTTATACATACATTTTACCATTAATTATAACAATTGCACAACCGATAATTAATTTTGTTGTCAACAATTAATTGTCGTGGTGCCAGGTATAAATTGTATGTATTCAAAAATTATAATAAATATATATTATTTGTAATATTAATCACAAATTATATTTAGAAATATATTTAAAATAAGCATTTTTCTGTGAATTCCCATTTTACTGTAAATAATTATATAAATAAACAATATCTTTTTTAGACTTTATGTGTCCCTGGAATTATGACAAACAGTTCCTAGATCTTTCGGAAATTTCGGAGGAAATTCGGGATGAGTCGACTAATTACGGGGTTTCCTGGATATTTCGGGAATTTCTGAAATATTTCAGAAAGACTCCACTAATTACGGGATATCCTGGATATTTCGGGAATATCTGAGGAAATTCGTGATGACTCTACCAATAACGGGATTTCCTCGATCTTTCGGGAATTCCTGAGGTATGTTGGAATGACGCTACTAATTACGGGAATTTCTGGATATTTCGGGAATTTCTGGAATATTTCAGAAAGACTCCACTAATTACGGGATATCCTGGATATTTCGGGAATATCTGAGGAAATTCGTGATGACTCTACCAATAACGGGATTTCCTCGATCTTTCGGGAATTCCTGAGGTATGTTGGAATGACGCTACTAATTACGGGAATTTCTGGATATTTCGGGAATTTCTGGAAAAATTCGGGATGACTACTAATTACGGGATTTCTTGGAAATTTCGGGAATTTCTGAAATATTTCAGAAAGACTCCACTAATTATAGTATTTCCTGGATATTTAGGGAATTTCTGAAGTATTTCGGGATATTTCGGAAATTCTGAGGAAATTAGGGATAACACCAATAATAACGGGATTTTCTGGATCTTTCGGGAATTTCTGAGGAAATTCGGGATAACACCAATAATAACGGAATTTCCTGGATATTTCGTGAATTTCTGAGATATTTCTGGATAACTCTACTATTTACGGGATTTCCAGGATATTTCGGGAATTTCTGACATATTTTTGAATGTCTCCACTAATTATGGAATTTCCTGGATATTTCGGGAATTTCTGAGGAAATTAGGGATAACACCAATAATAACGGGATTTTCTGGATACTTCGGGAATTTCTGAGATATTTCGAAATGTCTCCACTAATTGTGGAATTTCCTGGATATTTCGGGAATTTCTTAGGTATTTCTGGATAACTCTACTAATTACGGGATTTCCAGGATATTTCGGGAATTTCTGTCATATTTTTGAATGTCTCCACTAATTATGGGATTGCCTGGATATTTCGGGAATTTCTGAGGAAATTAGGGATAACACCAATAATAACGGGATTTTCTGGATACTTCGGGAATTTCTGAGATATTTCGAAATGTCTCCACTAATTGTGGAATTTCCTGGATGTTTCGGGAATTTCTGATCTATTTCGGGATGACGCTGCTAATTTCGGGATTTCCTGGATATTTCGGGAATTTCTGACATATTTTTGAATGTCTCCACTAATTATGGAATTTCCTGGATATTTCGGGAATTTCTGAGGAAATTAGGGATAACACCAATAATAACGGGATTTTCTGGATACTTCGGGAATTTCTGAGATATTTCGAAATGTCTCCACTAATTGTGGAATTTCCTGGATATTTCGGGAGTTTCTGAGGTATTTCGGGATGATTCTACCAATTACGGGTTTTCCTGGATATTACGCCAATTGCTGAGGTATTTCGGGATGACGCTACTAGTTACGGCATTTCCAGGATATTTCGGGAATTTCTGAAGAAATTCGGGATGACTACTAATTACGGGATTTCTTGGATATTTCGGGAATATCTGAGGAAATTCGTAATGATTCTACCAATTACGGGATTTCCTGGTTCTTTTGGGAATTGCTGAGACATTTCGGGATGACGCTACTAATTACGGGTTTCCTGGATCTTTCTGGTTTTTCTTAGCTATTTCAGGATGACTCTACTAATTGCGGGATGTCCTGGATATTTCGCGAATTTCTGAAATATTTGAGCAAGATTCCACTAATTATAACGGGATTTTCTGGATACTTCGGGAATTTCTGAGATATTTCTGGATAACTCTACTAATTACGGGATTTCCAGGATATTTCGGGAATTTCTGACATATTTTTGAATGTCTCCACTAATTATGGAATTTCCTGGATATTTCGGGAATTTCTGAGGAAATTAGGGATGAGTATAATAATTACTGAATTTCCTGGATATTTCGGGAATTACTGAAAGATTTCAGCTAGGCTCCACTAATTATGGTATTTCCTGGATATTTCAGGAATTCCTGAGGTATTTCGTGATAACTCTACTAATTAAGGGATTTCCTGGACATTTCGGGAATTTCCTAGGTATTTCGAAATGTCTCAACTAATTGTGGAATTTCCTGGATATTTCGGGAATTTCTGAGGTATTTCTGGATAACTCTACTAATTACGGGATTTCCAGGATATTTCGGGAATTTCTGAAGAAATTCGGGATGACTGCTAATTACGGAATTTCTTGGATATTTCGGGAATTTCTGAAATATTTCAGAAAGACTCCACTAATTACGGGACTTTCTGGATATTTCGGTAATATCTAAGGAAATTCGTGATGATTCTACCAATTTCGGGATTTCCTGGATCTTTCGGGAATTTCTGAGGTATTTCTGAATAACTCTACTAATTACGGGATTTCCAGGATATTTCGGGAATTTCTGATATTTTCTGGATTTTTCGTCTGTAAAGTTCCAAAGGTCTTTTGTACATGCACTCTTTTTGTATAAACGCCAATCAAATGTTCTCTTTGTAGGTGTCTACGGACGAGTGGGTGGATGCTTTTATATATGGTGTGAATATGTGGTATGTGTTTGTGACTTTTTGTGTGCGCGTGTGTATAGTGTGTGGAGAGAGAGAAAGAGAGAGAGAGAGATATTTGCGTGACTCAATCGTAAAAATTTCTTTAATTGAAAGATGTGGAATCTTGGCACTAGTACTTTTTTCGTACAGGAACCATTATTCATTTATACATATTCTGGGATACATAGACTTGGTTTGCAATAATTTTTTTATCATGGGAAAATTTATGTTAATTACTCTGGTCATTACAATGGGGAATCTTGAAAATAGAACTTTTTTTTCAAGTAAAGTTATTGTTGAATTATACTTATTCTGGAATATATAGACATCGATTGTAATTATTTTTATATTGTGGGAAATTATTCATTAATCGGTCCGTTCTTTATTATGAGGAATCTTGGCACTAGTACTTTTTTCGTACAGGAACCATTATTGATTTATATATATTCTGGGATACATAGACTTGGTTTGCAATAATTTTTTTATCATGGGAAAATTTATGTTAAATACTCTGGTCATTACAATGGGGAATCTTGGAAATAGAACTTTTATTTCAAGAAAAACTATTGTTGATTACTACTTATTCTGGGATATATCGTCACCATTAGAACAAATTTTTTTATTATGGAAAATTATTCATAAATAATTCTGTTCTTTATTATGGGGAATCTTGGCTCTGGAACCCTTTTTGTTCAGGAACCATTATTGATTTATGCTTATTCTAGGATATATAGACATCATTTGAAAACATTGTTTTATTATGGGAAATTATCCATTAATTGGTCCGTTCTTTATTATGGGGAATCTTGGCACTAGAACTTTTTTTGTAGAGGAACCATTAATGATTTATACTTATTCTGGAATATATAGACATCGATTGTAATTATTTTTTTGTTATGGGAAATTATTCATTAATTTGTCTGCTCTTTATTGTGGGGAATCTTGGCACTGGAACCTTTTTTGTACAGGAACCATTATTGATGTATACTTATTCTGGGATACATAAACTTCGTTTGCAATAATTTTTTTATCATGGGAAATTTTATGTTAAATACTCTGTTCTTTATAATGGGTAATCTTGGAAATAGAACTTTTTTTGTACAGGAACCATTATTGATATATACGTGTGTGTATGTGTGTGCGTGTGCGTGTATGTGTTTGTGTATATGTATTTGTGTGTGTGTATTTGTGTGTGCGCGCGCGTATTCAGTTAGCGAGTGTTTATGGGCATGCACATACGTGGGTGTGTTTATGAGTGAGTTTTAGCGGGCGAATGCAAAAAGAATGTGTGATAGAGAGTATTTGTAGGCCAGAGCGTTAGCATTGCGTGTAGATGAGTGGAAACTTGGACGATTGGTTTTGTGGGAAAGTGTATCCCTGCGTGACAAACGGGGTACAAAGGTGGGTGAGTACGTGTGTGTTATGTGTGGGGCTTTTTTATAGAGGATTTATTATTGATTTTTAATCAGATTAGCATTTTTAGACATCGTTTTTATAATGTTTAATATGGGAAATTTGGTAGTAATTATTCAGTTCTTTTACTTTAAGATGTTTTGGCAATATTTTTTTGTAGAGCATCTATTATTGACTTTTCAGTTTTTCTGTGATTTCTTTAAAAAATTTTTTTTATTATGGATAATTGTGTTGTGATTATTGAGTTTTTTATTGTTTTTTTAACTTTTTATATAGAGGGTACATTATTGATTTTTTATTATCTTGGGATATTTGGACATTCTTTATTAAAATGTATTTTCTTGTTATTTGATTACAGATTTTGTCTATAATTTAAATATTAATTAAATGAGTGAATTTGACATGCCCCACAGTGTGTACTTTACGTTTTAACAATTTGTTTATTTTTATTGTAGTTATTATTCCTGTAGATATTAGTAATTAATATCTACAGGAATAAATATAAGATGGTTTGTGTATGCGTGAGTACTTACGGGTGCAAATCTACATAATATTAAAATTTTATAAGTGAAATTGTGAATTTTTCTGTAAAAAACCCCTTATACTGTAAAAAATATTTAGTGAATGTCATTTTTTATGAGTCCATTGTGATCGCATTGATACGAGGATAAATTTACCACTATTACAAATTTTTTAAAGACTCGTTTTTTATTAGTTTTTTGGCTTGGAAGTTTCAGTAGTCCGCGTACGTACGTACGTACAACTTTTTATACATACATTTTACCATTAATTATTACAATTGCACAACTGATAATTAATTTTGTTGTCAACAATTAATTGTCGTGGTGCCAGGTATAAATTGTATGTATTCAAAAATTATAATAAATATATATTATTTGTAATATTAATAACAAATTATATTTAGAAATATATCTAAAATAAGCATTTTTCTGTGAATTCCCATTTTACTGTAAATAATTATATCAATAAACAATATCTTTTTTAGACTTTATGTGTCCCTGGAATTATGACAAACAGTTCCTAGATCTTTCGGGAATTTCGGAGGAAATTCGGGATGAGTCGACTAATTACGGGGTTTCCTGGATATTTCGGGAATTTCTGAAATATTTCAGAAAGACTTCCACTAATTACGGGATATCCTGGATATTTCGGGAATATCTGAGGAAATTCGTGATAACTCTACTAATTACGGGATTTCCTCGATCTTTCGGGAATTCCTGAAGTATTTCGGGATGACGCTACTAATTACGGGAATTTCTGGATATTTCGGGAATTTCTGGAAAAATTCGGGATGACTACTAATTACGGGATTTCTTGGATATTTCGGGAATTTCTGAAATATTTCAGAAAGACTCCACTAATCACGGAATTTTCTGGATATTTCGGGAATATATGAGGAAATTCGTGATGACTCTACCAATTACGGAATTCCTGGATCTTTCGGGAATTTCTGAGGTATTTCGGGATGACGCTACTAATTACGGGTTTTCCTGGATATTTCGGGAACATCTGAGGAAATTCGTGATGACTCTACCAAATACGGGATTTCCTGGATCTTTCGGGGATTCCTGAGGTATTTCGAGATGACGCTATCAATTACGGGAAATTCTGGATATTTCGGGAATTTCTCAAATATTTCAGAAAGACTCCACTATTTACGGGATTTTTTGGATATTTCGGGAATATCTGAGGAAATTCGTGATGATTCTACCAATTACGGGATTTCCAGGATCTTTCGGGAATTGCTGAGGTATTTCGGGATGACGCTACTAATTACGGAATTTCCTGGATATTTCGGGAATTTCTGAACTATTTCAGAAAGACTCCACTAATTACGGAATTTCCTGGATATTTCGGGAATTTCTGAGGTATTTCTGGATCACTCTACTAATTACGGGATTTCCATGATATTTCGGAAATTTCTGAGTAAATTCGGGATAACACCAATAATAACGGGATTTTCTGGAAATTTCGGGAATTTCTGAAAAAATTCGGGATGACTGATAATTACGGAATTTCCTGGATCTTTCGGGAATTTCTAAGGTATTTCTGGATAACTCTACTAAATAATCTATTTCCTGGATATTTCGGGAATTTCTGAAATATTTCTGAGACTCCACTAATTATGGTATTTCCTGGATATTTCGGGAATATCTAAGGAAATTCGGGATGAATCTACCAATTACGGGATTTCCCGGATCTTTTGGGAATTCCGAGGCATTTCTGGATGATTCTACCTATTACGGGATTTCCTGGATAGTACGCGAATTTCTGTGGAAATTCGGGATGAATCTACTCATTACGGAATTTCCTGTATATTTCGGGAATTACTGAAATATTTCTGAGAGACTCCACTAATTACGGGATTTCCTGGATATTTCGGGAATTTCTGAGGAATTTCTGGATAACTCTACCATTTAAGGGATTTCCTGGATATTTCGGGAATTTCTGAATTATTTCAGAAAGACTCCACTAATTACGGGATTTACTGGATATTTCGAGAATTTCTGTGGTATTTTTGGATAACTCTACAAATTGAGGGATTTCCTGGATATTTGGGGAATTTCTGAGGTATTTCTGGATAACTCTACTAATTACGGGATTTCCAGGATATTTCGAGAATTTCTGAGATATTTCGAAATGACGCTACTAATTACGGGATTTCCTTGATATTTCGGGAATATCTGACGAAATTCGTGATGACTCTACCAATTACGGGATTTCCTGGATCTTTCGGGAATTTCTGAGGAAATTCGGGATAACACCAATAATAACGGAATTTCCTGGATATTTCGTGAATTTCTGAGGTATTTCTGGATAACTCTACTAAATAAGGGATTTCCTGGATATTTCGGGAATTTCTAAAATACTACAGAAAGACTCCACTAATTACGGGATTTCCTGGGTATTTCGGGAATATCTGAGGAATTTCGTGACGATTTTACCAATTACAAGATTTCCTGGATCTTTCGGTAATTGCTGAGGTATTTAAAAAAAACTCGACTAATTATGGTATTTCCTGGATTTTTCGAGAATTTCTGAGGTATTTTTGGATAACTCTACAAATTAAGGGATTTCCTGGATATTTGGGGAATTTCTGAGGTATTTCTGGATAACTCTACTAATTTCGGGATTTTCAGGATATTTCGAGAATTTCTGAGATATTTCGAAATGACGCTACTAATTACGGGATTTCCTTGATATTTCGGGAATATCGGACGAAATTCGTGATGACTCTACCAATTACGGGATGTCCTGGATCTTTCGGTAATTGCTGAGGTATAAAAAAAACTCCACTAATTATGGTATTTCCTGGATATTTCGGGAATTTCTGTGGTATTTTTGGATAACTCTACAAATTAAGGGAATTCCTGGATATTTCGGGAATTTCTGAGGTATTTCGAAAAGTCTCCACTAATTGTGGTATTTCCTGGATATTTCGGGAATTTCTGATTTATTTCGGGATGACGCTACTAATTACGGGATTTCCTGGATATTTCGGGAATTTCTGAGGTATTGCGTAATGTCTCCACTAATTGTGGTATTTCCTGGATATTTCGGAAATTTCTGATTAGTTCGGGATGACGCTACTAATTACGGGATTTCCTGGATATTTCGGGAATTTCTGTGACATTTTTGGATAACCCTACAAATTAAGGGATTTCCTGGATATTTGGGGAATTTCTGAGGTATATCTGGATAACTCTACTAATTACGTGATTTCCAGTGTAATTCGGGAATTTCTGAGATATTTCCGAATGACGCTACCAATTACGGGATTTCCTTGATATTTCGGGAATATCTGAGGAAATTCGTGATGTCTCTACCAATTACGGGATTTCCTGGATCTTTCGGGAATTTCTGAGGAAATTCGGGATAACACCAATAATAACGGAATTTCCTGGATATTTCGGGAATTTCTGAGATATTTCTGAAACTCTCTACTAAATAAGGGATTTCCTGGATATTTCGGGAATATCTGAGGAAATTCGGGATGAATCTACCAATTACGGGATTTCCTGGATCTTTAGGGAATTCCGAGGTACTTGGGGATGATTCTACCAATTACGGGATTTCCTGGATATTACGCGAATTTCTGTGGAAATTCGGGATGAATCTACTAATTACGGAATTTCCCTTATATTTCGGGAATTTCTGAAATATTTTAGAGAGACTCCACTAATTACGGGATTTCCTGGATTTTTCGGAAATTTCTGATGTATTTCGAAATGTCTCCACTAATTGTGGTATTTCCTGGATATTTCGGAAATTTCTGATTTATTTCGGGATGACGCTACTAATTACGGGATTTCCTGGATATTTCGGGAATTTCTGAGGTATATCAGGATAACTCTAATAAATAAGGGATTTCCTGGATATTTCGGGAATTTCTGAAATATTTCAGAAAGACTCCACTAATTACGGGATTTTCTGGATATTTCGGAAATATCTGAGGAATTTCGTGACGATTCTACCAATTACGGAATTTTCTGGATCTTTCGGTAATTGCTGAGGTATTTAAAAAAAAACTACACTATTTATGGTATTTCCTGGATATTTCGAGAATTTCTGTGGTATTTTTGGATAACTCTACAAATTAAGGGATTTCCTGGATATTTGGGGAATTTCTGAGGTATTTCGAAATGACGCTACTAATTACGGGATTTCCTTGATATTTCGGGAATATCTGAGGAAATTCGTGATGACTCTACCAATTACGGGATTTCCTGGATCTTTTGGGAATTCCGAGGTATATCGGGATGATTCTACCAATTACGGGATTTCCTGGATATTACGCGAATTTCTGTGGAAATTCGGGATGAATCTACTAATTACGGAATTTCCCTTATATTTCGGGAATTTCTGAGGTATATCTGGATAACTCTACTAAATAAGGGATTTCCTATATCTGAGGAAATTCGTGGTGACTACCAATTACGGGATTTCCTGGATCTTTCGGTAATTGCTGAGGTATAAAAAAAACTCCACTAATTATGGTATTTCCTGGATATTTCGGGAATTTCTGTGGTATTTTTGGATAACTCTACAAATTAAGGGATTTCCTGGATATTTCGGGAATTTCTGAAATATTTCAGAGAGACTCCACTAATTACGGGATTTCCTGGATCTTTCGGGAATTTCTGAGGAAATGCGGGATAACACCAATAATAACGGAATTTCCTGGATATTTCGGGAATTTCTGAGGATATTCGGGATAAATCTACCAATTACGGGATTTCCTGGATCTTTTGGGAATTCCGAGGTACTTCGGGATGATTCTACCAATTACTCGATTCTACTAGATCTACTAATTACGGAATTTCCTGGATCTTTGGTAATTGCTGAGGTATTATAAAAAAAACTCCACTAATTATGGTTTTTCCTGGATATTTCGGGAATTTATGTGGTATTTTAGATAACTCTACAAATTAAGGGATTTCCTGGTTATTTCTGTTTTGGATAACACCAATAATAACAGAATTTGCTGGATATTCGGGAATTTCTGAGGTATTTCTGGATAACTCTACTAATAAGAGATTTCCTGGATATTTCGGGAATTTCTGAAATATTTCTGAAAGACTCCACTAATTATGGTATTTCCTAATATTTCGGGAAGATCTGAGGAAATTCGGGATGAATCTACCAATTACGGGATTTCTTGGATCTTTAGGGAATTCCGAGGTACTTCGGGATGATTCTACTAATTACGGGATTTCCTGGATATTTCGGGAATTTCTGAGGATATTCGGGATAAATCTACCAATTACGGGATTTCCTGGATATTTCGGGAATTTCTGAGGATATTCGGGATAAATCTACCAATTACGGGATTTCCTGGATCTTTTGGGAATTCCGAGGTACTTCGGGATGATTCTACCAATTACTCGATTTCTACTAGATCTACTAATTACGGAATTTCCTGGATCTTTTGGTAATTGCTGAGGTATTTATAAAAAAACTCCACTAATTATGGTTTTTCCTGGATATTTCGGGAATTTATGTGGTATTTTTAGATAACTCTACAAATTAAGGGATTTCCTGGTTATTTCTGTTTTGGATAACACCAATAATAACAGAATTTGCTGGATATTTCGGGAATTTCTGAGGTATTTCTGGATAACTCTACTAAATAAGAGATTTCCTGGATATTTCGGGAATTTCTGAAATATTTCTGAAAGACTCCACTAATTATGGTATTTCCTGAATATTTCGGGAATATCTGAGGAAATTCGGGATGAATCTACTAATTACGGGATTTCCTGGATCTTTAGGGAATTCCGAGGTACTTCGGGATGATTCTACCAATTACGGGATTTCCTGGATATTACGCGAATTTCTGTGGAAATTCGGGTTGAATCTACTAATTACGGAATTTCCTGTATATTTCGGGAATTTCTGAAATATTTCAGAGAGACTCCACTAATTACGGGATTTCCTGGATATTTCGGGAATTTCTGAGGAATTTCTGGATAACTTTACAGATTAAGGGATTTCCTGGATATTTCGAGAATTTCTGAGGTATTTCGAAAAGTCTCCACTAATTGTGGTATTTCCTGGATATTTCGGGAATTTCTGATTTATTTCGGGATGACGCTACTAATTACGGGATTTCCTGGATATTTCGGGAATTTCTGAGGTATTGCGTAATGTCTCCACTAATTATGGTATTTCCTGGATATTTCGGAAATTTCTGATTAGTTCGGGATGACGCTACTAATTACGGGATTTCCTGGATATTTCGGGAATTTCTGTGACATTTTTGGATAACTCTACAAATTAAGGGATTTCCTGGATATATGGGGAATTACTGAGGTATTTCTGGATAACTCTACTAATTAGGTGATTTCCAGTGTATTTCGGCAATTTCTGAGATATTTCCGAATGACGCTACCAATTACGGGATTTCCTTGATATTTCGGGAATATCTGAGGAAATTCGTGATGTCTCTACCAATTACGGGATTTCCTGGATCTTTAGGGAATTCCGAGGTACTTCGGGATGATTCTACCAATTACGGGATTTCCTGGATATTACGCGAATTTCTGTGGAAATTCGGGATGAATCTACTAATTACGGAATTTCCTGTATATTTCGGGAATTTCTGAAATATTTCAGAGAGACTCCACTAATTACTGGATTTCCTGGATATTTCGGGAATTTCTGAGGAATTTGTGGATGAGTATTCTAATTACGGAATTTCCTGAATCTTTCGGTAATTGCTGAGGTATTTATAAAAAAACTCCACTAATTATGGTATTCCCTGGATATTTCGGGAATTTATGTGGTATTTTTGGATAACTCTACAAATTAAGGGATTTCCTGGTTATTTCGGGAATTTCTGAGGTATTTCGAAATGTCTCCACTAATTGTGGAATTTCCAGGATATTTCGGGAATTTATGAGGTATTTCAGGATAACTCTACTAATTACGGGATCTCTTTGATATTTCGAGAATATCTGAGTTAATTTGTGATGCCTCTACCAATGACGGGATTTCCTTGATCTTTCGGGAACTTCTGGGAAAATTCGGGATAACACCAATAATAACAGAATTTGCTGGATATTTCGGGAATTTCTGAGGTATTTCTGGATAACTCTACTAAATAAGAGATTTCCTGGATATTTCGGGAATTTCTGAAATATTTCTGAAAGACTCCACTAATTATGGTATTTCCTGAATATTTCGGGAATATCTGAGGAAATACGGGATGAATCTACCAATTACGGGATTTCCTGGATCTTTAGGGAATTTCTGAGGAATTTCTGGATAACTTTACAGATTAAGGGATTTCCTGGATATTTCGAGAATTTCTGAGGTATTTCGAAAAGTCTCCACTAATTGTGGTATTTCCTGGATATTTCGGGAATTTCTGATTTATTTCGGGATGACGCTACTAATTACGGGATTTCCTGGATATTTCGGGAATTTCTGAGGTATTGCGTAATGTCTCCACTAATTATGGTATTTCCTGGATATTTCGGAAATTTCTGATTAGTTCGGGATGACGCTACTAATTACGGAATTTCCTGTATATTTCGGGAATTTCTGAAATATTTCAGAGAGACTCCACTAATTACGGGATTTCCTGTATATTTCGGGAATATCTGAGGAATTTCGTGATGATTCTACCAAATACGGGATTTCCTGGATCATTCGGTTATTGCTGAGGAATTTAAAAAAAAAACTCCACTAATTATGGTTTTTCCTGGATATTTTGAGAATTTCGTGGGTATTTTTGGATAACTCTACAATTAAGGGATTTCCTGGATATTTTCGGGAATTTCTGAGGTATTACTGGATATTTCTACTAAATAAGGGGATTTCCTGGATATTTCAGGAATTTCTGAAATATTTCAGAAGGCTCCACTAATTATGGGATTTCCTGGATATTTCGGGAATATCTAAGGAATTCGGGATGATCGACCAATTACGGGATTTCCTGGATCTTTGGGATTCCGAGGTATATCGGAATGATTCACCAATTACGGGATTTCCTGGATATTACGCGAATTTCTGTGGAAATGCGGGATGAATCTACTAATTACGGAATTTCCCTTATATTTCGGGAATTTCTGAAATATTTTAGAGAGACTCCACTAATTACGGGATTTCCTGGATTTTTCGGAAATTTCTGATGTATTATCGAAATGTCCTCCACTAATTGTGGTATTTCCTGGATTTTTGGAATGTTCTGTGGATGAGTATTCTAATTACGGAATTTCCTGAATCTTTCGGTAATTGCTGAGGTATTTATAAAAAAACTCCACTAATTATGGTATTCCCTGGATATTCGGGAATTTATGTGGTATTTTTGGATAACTCTACAAATTAAGGGATTTCCTGGTTATTTCGGGAATTTCTGAGGTATTTCGAAATGTCTCCACTAATTGTGGAATTTCCAGGATATTTCGGGAATTTATGAGGTATTTCAGGATAACTCTACTAATTACGGGATCTCTTTGATATTTCGAGAATATCTGAGTTAATTTGTGATGCCTCTACCAATGACGGGATTTCCTTGATCTTTCGGGAACTTCTGGGAAAATTCGGGATAACACCAATAATAACAGAATTTGCGGATATTTCGGGAATTTCTGAGGTATTTCTGGATAACTCTACTAAATAAGAGATTTCCTGGATATTTCGGGAATTTCTGAAATTTTCTGAAAGACTCCACTAATTATGGATTTCCTGAATATTTCGGGAATACTGAGGAAAATACGGGATGAATCTACCAATTACGGGATTTCCTGGATCTTTAGGAATTTCTGAGGAATTTCTGGATAACTTTACAGATTAAGGGATTTCCTGATATTTCGAGAATTTCTGAGGTATTTCGAAAAGTCTCCACTAATTGTGGTATTTCCTGGATATTTCGGGAATTTCTGATTTATTTCGGGATGACGCTACTAATTACGGGATTTCCTGGATATTTCGGGAATTTCTGAGGTATTGCGTAATGTCTCCACTAATTATGGTATTTCCTGGATATTTCGGAAATTTCTGATTAGTTCGGGATGACGCTACTAATTACGGAATTTCCTGTATATTTCGGGAATTTCTGAAATATTTCAGAGAGACTCCACTAATTACGGGATTTCCTGTATATTTCGGGAATATCTGAGGAATTTCGTGATGATTCTACCAAATACGGGATTTCCTGGATCATTCGGTTATTGCTGAGGAATTTAAAAAAAAACTCCACTAATTATGGTTTTTCCTGGATATTTTGAGAATTTCTGTGGTATTTTTGGATAACTCTACAAATTAAGGGATTTTCTGGATATTTCGGGAATTTCTGAGGTATTACTGGATATTTCTACTAAATAAGGGATTTCCTGGATATTTCAGGAATTTCTGAAATATTTCAGAAAGGCTCCACTAATTATGGGATTTCCTGGATATTTCGGGAATATCTAAGAAAATTCGGGATGAATCTACCAATTACGGGATTTCCTGGATCTTTTGGGAATTCCGAGGTATATCGGAATGATTCAACCAATTACGGGATTTCCTGATATTACGCGAATTTCTGTGGAAATTCGGGATGAATCTACTAATTACGGAATTTCCCTTATATTCGGGAATTTCTGAAATATTTTAGAGAGACTCCACTAATTACGGGATTTCCTGGATTTTTCGGAAATTTCTGATGTATTTCGAAATGTCTCCACTAATTGTGGTATTTCCTGGATTTTTCGGAAATTTCTGATGTATTTCGAAATGTCTCCACTAATTGTGGTATTACCTGGATATTTCGGTAATTTCTGATTTATTTCGGGATAACGCTACTAATTACGGGATTTCCTGGATATTTCGGGAATTTCTGAGGTATATCTGGATAACTCTACTAAATAAGGGATTTCCTGGATATTTCGGAAATATCTGAGGAATTTCGTGACGATTCTACCAATTACGGAATTTTCTGGATCTTTCGGTAATTGCTGAGGTATTTAAAAATAAACTACACTAACTATGGTATTTCCTGGATATTTCGAGAATTTCTGTGGTATTTTTGGATAACATCTACAATTATGGGATTTCCTGGATATTTGGGGAATTTCTGAGGTATTTCGAAATGACGCTACTAATACGGGATTTCCTTGATATTTCGGGAATATCTGAGGAAATTCGTGATGACTCTACTCCAATTACGGGATTTCCTGGATCTTTCGGGAATTGCTGAGGTATTTAAAAAAAACTACACTAACTATGGTATTTCCTGGATATTTCGAGAATTTCTGTGGTATTTTTGGATAACTCTACAAATTATGGGATTTCCTGGATATTTGGGGAATTTCTGAGGGTATTCGAAATGACGCTACCAATTACGGGATTTCCAGGATATTTCGAGAATTTTGAGATATTTCGAAATGACGCTACTAATTACGGGATTTCCTTGATACTTTCGGGAATATCAGAGGAAATTCGTGATGACTCTACCAATTACGGGAATTCATGGATCTTTTGGGAATTCCGAGGTATATCGGGGATGATTCTACCAATTACGGGATTTCCTGGATATTACGCGAATTTCTGTGGAAATTCGGGATGAATCTACTAATTACGGAATTTCCCTATATTTCGGGAATTTCTGAGGTATTATCTGGATAACTCTACTAAATAAGGGATTTCCTATATCTGAGGAAATTCGTGGTGAACTACCAATTACGGGATTTCCTGGATCTTTCCGGTAATTGCTGAGGTATAAAAAAAACTCCACTAATTATGGTATTTCCTGGATATTTCGGGAATTTCTGTGGTATTTTGGATAGCTCTACAAATTAAGGGATTTCCTGGATATTTCGGGAATTTCTGAAATATTTCAGAGAGACTCCACTAATTACGGGATTTCCTGGATCTTTCGGGAATTTCTGAGGAAATGCGGGATAACACCAATAATAACGGAATTTCCTGGATATTTCGGGAATTTCTGAGATATTTCTGAAAGACTCTACTAAATATGGGATTTCCTGGATATTTCGGGAATTTCTGAGGATATTCGGGATAAATCTACCAATTACGGGATTTCCTGGATCTTTGGGAATTCCGAGGTACTTCGGGATGATTCTACCAATTACTCGATTCTACTAGATCTACTAATTACGGAATTTCCTGGATCTATTGGTAATTGCTGAGGTATTTATAAAAAAAACTCCACTAATTATGGTTTTTCCTGGATATTTCGGGAATTTATGTTGGTATTTTTAGATTACTCTACAAATTAAGGGATTTTCCTGGTTAGTTCAGAATTTTGCTGAGTATTTCGAAATGTCTCCACTAATTGTGGAATTTCCAGGATATTTCGTAATTATGAGGTATTCAGGATAACTCTACTAATTACGGGATCTCCTTGATATTTCGAGAATATCTGAGTAAATTTGTGATGCCTCTAACCAATTACGGGATTTCCTGGATCTTTCGGGATTTCTGGGGAAATTCGGGATAACACCAATAATAACAGAATTTGCTGGATATTTCGGGAATTTCTGAGGTATTTCTGGATAACTCTACTAATTACGTGATTTACAGTGTATTTCGGGAATTTCTGAGATATTTCCGAGATGACGCTACAATTACGGGATTTCTTGATATTTCGGGAATATCTGAGGAAATTCGTGATGACTCTACCAATTACGGGATTTCCAGGATATTTCGAGAATTCTGAGATATTCGAAATGACGCTACTAATTACCGGGATTCCTTGATATTTCGGGAATATCAGAGGAATTCGTGATGACTCTACCAATTACGGGAATTCCTGGATCTTTTGGGAATTCCGAGGTATATCGGGATGATTCCTACCCATTACGGGATTTCCTGGATATTACGCGAATTTCTGTGGAAATGTCGGGATGAATCTACTAATTACGGAATTTCCCTTATATTTCGGGAATTTCTGAGGTATATCTGGATACCTCTACTAAATAAGGGATTTCCTATATCTGAGGAAATTGTGGTGACTAACCAATTACGGGATTTCCTGGATCTTTCGGTAATTGCTAGAGGTATAAAAAAAACTCCACTAATTATGGTATTTCCTGGATATTTCGGGAATTTCTGTGGTATTTTTGGATAGCTCTACAAATTAAGGGATTTCCTGGATATTTCGGGAATTTTCTGAAATATTTCAGAGAGACTCACTAATTACGGGATTTCCTGGATCTTTCGGGAATTTCTGAGGAAATGCGGGATAACACCAATAATAACGGAATTTCCTGGATATTCGGGAATTTCTGAGATATTTCTGAAAGACTCTACTAAATATGGGATTTCCTGGATATTTCGGAATTTCTGAGGATATCTGGATAATCTACCAATTACGACGGATTTCCTGGATCTTTTGGGAATTCCGAGGTACTTCGGGATGATCTACCAATTACTCGATTTCTACTAGATCTACTAATTACGGAATTTCCTGGATCTATGGTAATTGCTGAGGTTTATAAAAAAACTCCACTAATTATGGTTTTTCCCTGGATATTTCGGGAATTTTGTGGTATTTTTAGATTACTCTACAATTAAGGATTTCCTGGTTAGTTCAGGAATTTCTGAGGTATTTCGAATGTCTCCACTAATTGTGGAATTCCAGGATATTTCGGGAATTTATGAGATTTCAGGATAACTCTACTAATACGGGATCTCCTTGATTCGAGAATATCTGAGTAAATTTGTGATGCCTCTACCAATACGGGATTTCCTGGATCTTTCGGGAATTTCTGGGAAATTCGGGATAACACAATAATAACAGAATTTGCTGGATATTTCGGGAATTTCTGAGGTATTTCTGATAACTCTACTAATTACGTGATTTCCAGTGTATTTCGGGAATTCTGAGATATTCCGAATGACGCTACAATTACGGGATTTCCTTGATATTTCGGGAATATCTGAGGAAATTCGTGATGACTCTACCAATTACGGGATTTCTGGATCTTTTGGGAATTCCGAGGTACTTCGGGATGATTTCTACCAACTACTCGATTTCTACTAGATCTACTAATTATGGAATTTCCTGGAATTTCGGGAATATTCTGAAATATTTCATGGAGACTCCACTAATTACGGATTTCCTGGCTATTACGGGAATTTCTGAGGAATTTGTGATGAGTATACTAATTACGGAATTTCCTGGATCTTGCGGTAATTGCTGAGGTATTTATAAAAAAACTCACTAATTATGGTATTTCCTGGATATTTCGGGAATTTATGTGGTATTTTTGGATAACTCTACAAATTAAGGGATTTCTGGTTATTTCGGGAATTTCTGGAGGTATTTCGAATGTCTCCACTAATTGTGGAATTTCCAGGATATTCGGGAATTTATGAGGTATTTCAGGATAACTCTACTAATTACGGATCTCCTTGATATTTCGAGAATATCTGAGTAAATTTGTGATGCCTCTACCAATTACGGGATTTCCTTGATCTTTCGGGAACTTCTGGGAAAATTCGGGATAACACCAATAATAACAGAATTTGCTGGATATTTCGGGAATTTCTGAGGTATTTCTGGATAACTCTACTAAATAAGAGATTTCCTGGATATTTCGGGAATTTCTGAAATATTTCTGAAAGACTCCACTAATTATGGTATTTTCCTGAATGTTTCGGGAATATCTGAGGAAATTCGGGATGATCTACCAATTACGGGATTTCCTGGATCTTTAGGGAATTCCGAGGTACTTCGGGATGATGCTACCAATTACGAGATTTCCTGGATATTACGCGAATTTCTGTGGAAATTCGGGATGAATCTACTAATTACGGAATTTCCTGTATATTTCGGGAATTTCTGAAATATTTCAGAGAGACTCCACTAATTACGGGATTTCCTGGATATTTCGGGAATTGCTGAGGAATTTCTGGATAACTTTACAGATTAAGGGATTTCCTGGATATTTCGAGAATTTCTGAGGTATTTCGAAATGTCTCCACTAATTGTGGTATTTCCTGGATATTTCGGGAATTTCTGATTTATTTCGGGATGACGCTACTAATTGCGGGATTTCCTGTATATTTCGGGAATTTCTGAGCTATTGCGTAATGTCTCCACTAATTGTGGTATTTCCTGGATATTTCGGAAATTCTGATTAGTTTCGGGATGACGCTAGTAATTAAGGGATTTCCTGGATATTTGGGGAATTTTCTGAGGTATTTCTGGATAACTCTACTACTACGTGATTTCCAGTGTATTTCGGGAATTTCTGAGATATTTCCGAATGACGCTACTAATTACGTGCATTTCCTTGATATTTTGGGAATATCTGAGGAAATTCGTGATTACTCTACCAATTACGGGATTTCTGGATCTTTCGGAATTTCTGAGGAAATTCGGGATAACACCAATAATAACGGAATTTCCTGGATATTTCGGGAATTTCTGAGGTATTTCTGGTTAACTCTACTAAATAAGAGATTCCTGGATATTTCGGGAATTTCTGAAATATTTCAGAAAGACTCCACTATTATGGTATTTCCGGATATTTCGGGAATATCTGAGGAAATCGGGATGAATCTACCAATTACGGGATTTCGTGGATCTTTTGGGAATTCCGAGGTATTTCGGGATGATTCTACCAATTACGGGATTTCCTGGATATTACGCGAATTTCTGTGGAAATTCGGGATGAATGTTCTAATTACGGAATTTCCTGTATAATTCGGGAATTTTTGAAATATTTCAGAAAGACTCGACTAATTACGGGATTTTCCTGGATATCTCGGGAATTTCTGAGGAATTTCTGGATAACTCTACAAATTAAGGGATTTCCTGGATATTTCGAGAATTTCTGAGGTATTTCGAAATGTCTCACTAATTGTGGTATTTCCTGGATATTTTAGAAATTTCTGATTTATTTCGTGATGACACTACTAATTACGGGATTTCCTGGATATTTGGGAATTCTGAGGAAATTCGGGATGAGTATACTAATTACGGAATTTCCTGGATCTTTCGGTAATTGCTGAGGTATTTCAAAAAAAACTCCACTAATTATGGTATTTCCTGGATATTTCGGGAATTTATGTGGGTATTTTTGGATAACTGTACAAATTAAGGGATTTCCTGGTTATTTCGGGAATTTCTGAGGTATTTCGAAATGTCTCCACTAATTGTGAATTTCCAGGATATTTCCGGAATTTATGAGGTATTCGGGATGACGCTACAAGTTATGGGATTTTCTAGAAATTTTGGGAATTGCTGAAATATTTCAGAAAGACTCCACTAATTACGGATTCCTGGATATTTTTTATTTTAATACCTTGTTTTAATATATTAATATTTTTGTCTTCAATATAATTTTTGTTGACAATTTCTTGTTTTTGTTTTCTGTCAATACTTATTTTTACAGTATCTTTATTTTTAATTCTTCTTTATAATTTTGAGATTCTTCTATTACATTTTCTTTCGATATTGTATTTTTGTCAATATTGTGTCCGAAACCTTGTTTTAATCGCGAGCGAAGCGAGCGTTTTTGGCTAGTATTATATTAAAATTCATCCGTTCTCCGGTGTCCGGCGGTGGTGTCCGGTGTCCCGCGGCGGTGACCAGTCTTCTGTTGTAAGAATTAAGAGTATGTGTGGAGTGGAAGGGTTAACGCTGATATTTCGGGATAACTTCACTAATTACGGGATTTCCTGGATATTTCGGGAATTTTTTAGTTAATTCGGGAAAACTCCACCAATTACGAGATATTATAAATATTTCACTAATTTCTTAGGTATGCGGGGATAAATCCACCAATTTCGGGATTTCCAGGAATATCGGGGTTTTCTGTTGTATTTCGGGATAAATTCACTAAATGAGGGATTTCCTGGACATTTCGGGAATTTTGAGGTATTGCGGGATATCCACCAATTTCGGGATTTCCTGGATGTTTCGGGATTTTTTGGGGTATTTCGGGATAAATTCACCAATTTGGGATTTCCTGGATGTTTTGAGATTTCTGGGGTATTTCGGGATGAATCCACCAATGTCGGGATTTCCTGGATGTTTCGGGATTTTCTGTGGTATTTCGGGATAATTTCACTAACTGATGGATTTCCTGGATGTTTTCGGATTATCTCTGGTATTTCGGGATATCTCCACCAATTTCGGGATTTACTGGATGTTACGGGATTTTCTGAGGTATTCCGGGATATCTCCACCAATTTCGAGATTTTCTGGATGTTTCGGGATTTTCTGTGGTATTCCGGGATATCTCCACCAATTTTGGGATTTACTGGATGTTACGGCATTTTCTGAGGTATTCCGAGATATCTCCACCAATTTTGGGATTTCCTGGATGTTTCGGGATTTTCTGGGGTATTTCGGGATGAATCCACCAATTTCGAGATTTTCTGGATGTTTCGGGATTTTCTGTGGTATTTCGGGATAATTTCACTAACTGATGGATTTCCTGGATGTTTTCGGATTATCTCTGGTATTTCGGGATATCTCCACCAATTTCGGGATTTACTGGATGTTACGGGATTTTCTGAGGTATTCCGGGATGAATCCACCAATTTCGAGATTTTCTGGATGTTTCGGGATTTTCTGTGGTATTTCGGGATAATTTCACTAACTGATGGATTTCCTGGATGTTTTCGGATTATCTCTGGTATTTCGGGATATCTCCACCAATTTCTGGATTTACTGGATGTTACGGGATTTTCTGAGGTATTCCGGGATATCTCCACCAATTTCGAGATTTTCTGGATGTTCGGGATTTCAGTGGTATTCCGGGATATCTCCACCAATTTTGGGATTTCCTGGATTTTCGGGATTTTCTGGGGTCTTTTGGGATATCTCCACCAATTTCGGGATTTCCTGGATGTTTCGGGATTTTCTGTGGTATTCCGGGATATCTCCACCAATTTCGGGATTTCCTGGATGTTTCCGGATTATCTCTGGTATTTCGGGATATCTCCACCAATTTCGGGATCTACTGGATGTTACGGCATTTTCTGAGGTATTCCGAGATATCTCTACCAATTTCAAAATTTTCTGGATATTTCGAGTTTTTTCTGTGGTATTCCGGGATATCTCCACCAATTTTGGGATTTCCTGGATGTTTCGGGAATTTCTGAAGAAATTCGGGATGACTACTAATTACGGGATTTCTTGGATATTTCGGGAATATCTGAGGAAATTCGTGATGACTCTACCAATTACGGGATTTCCTGGATCTTTCGGGAATTTCTGAGGAAATTCGGGATAACACCAATAATAACGGAATTTCCTGGATATTTCGGGAATTTCTGAGGTATTTCTGGTTAACTCTACTAAATAAGGGATTTCCTGGATATTTCGGGAATTTCTGAAATATTTCAGAAAGACTCCACTATTTATGGTATTTCCTGGATATTTCGGGAATATCTGAGGAAATTCGGGATGAATCTACCAATTACGGGATTTCGTGGATCTTTTGGGAATTCCGAGGTATTTCGGGATGATTCTACCAATTACGGGATTTCCTGGATATTACGCGAATTTCTGTGGAAATTCGGGATGAATGTTCTAATTACGGAATTTCCTGTATAATTCGGGAATTTTGAAATATTTCAGAAAGACTCGACTAATTACGGGATTTCCTGGATATCTCGGGAATTTCTGAGGAATTTCTGGAATACTCTACAAATTAAGGGATTTCCTGGATATTTCGAGAATTTCTGAGGTATTTCGAAATGTCTCCACTAATTGTGGTATTTCCTGGATATTTTAGAAATTTCTGATTTATTTCGTGATGACGCTACTAATTACGGGATTTCCTGGATATTTTGGGAATTTCTGAGGAAATTCGGGATGAGTATACTAATTACGGAATTTCCTGGATCTTTCGGTAATTGCTGAGGTATTTCAAAAAAAACTCCACTAATTATGGTATTTCCTGGATATTTCGGGAATTTATGTGGTATTTTTGGATAACTGTACAAATTAAGGGGATTTCCTGGTTATTTCGGGAATTTCTGAGGTATTTCGAAATTTCTCCACTAATTGTGGAATTTCCAGGATATTTCCGGAATTTATGAGGTATTTCGGGATGACGCTACAAGTTATGGGATTTTCTAGAAATTTTGGGAATTGCTGAAATATTTCAGAAAGACTCCACTAATTACGGGATTTCCTGGATATTTTTTATTTTAATACCTTGTTTTAATATATTAATATTTTGTCTTCAATATAATTTTTGTTGACAATTTCTTGTTTTTGTTTTCTGTCAATACTTATTTTTACAGTATCTTTGTTTTTAATTCTTCTTTATAATTTTGAGATTCTTCTATTACATTTTCTTTCGATATTGTATTTTTGTCAATATTGTGTCCGAAACCTTGTTTTAATCGCGAGCGAAGCGAGCGTTTTTGGCTAGTATTATATTAAAATTCATCCGTTCTCCGGTGTCCGGCGGTGGTGTCCGGTGTCCCGCGGCGGTGACCAGTCTTCTGTTGTAAGAATTAAGAGTATGTGTGGAGTGGAAGGGTTAACGCTGATATTTCGGGATAACTTCACTAATTACGGGATTTCCTGGATATTTCGGGAATTTTTTAGTTAATTCGGGAAAACTCCACCAATTACGAGATATTATAAATATTTCACTAATTTCTTAGGTATGCGGGGATAAATCCACCAATTTCGGGATTTCCAGGACATATCGGGGTTTTCTGTTGTATTTCGGGATAAATTCACTAAATGAGGGATTTCCTGGACATTTCGGGAATTTTGAGGTATTTCGGGATATCCACCAATTTCGGGATTTCCTGGATGTTTCGGGATTTTTTGGGGTATTTCGGGATAAATTCACCAATTTTGGGATTTCCTGGATGTTTTGAGATTTTCTGGGGTATTTCGGGATGAATCCACCAATGTCGGGATTTCCTGGATGTTTCGGGATTTTCTGTGGTATTTCGGGATAATTTCACTAACTGATGGATTTCCTGGATGTTTTCGGATTATCTCTGGTATTTCGGGATATCTCCACCAATTTCGGGATTTACTGGATGTTACGGGATTTTCTGAGGTATTCCGGGATATCTCCACCAATTTCGAGATTTTCTGGATGTTTCGGGATTTTCTGCGGTATTCCGGGATATCTCCACCAATTTTGGGATTTACTGGATGTTACGGCATTTTCTGAGGTATTCCGAGATATCTCTACCAATTTCAAAATTTTCTGGATATTTCGAGTTTTTCTGTGGTATTCCGGGATATCTCCACCAATTTTGGGATTTCCTGGATGTTTCGGGATTTTCTGGGGTATTTCGGGATGAATCCACCAATTTCGAGATTTTCTGGATGTTTCGGGATTTTCTGTGGTATTTCGGGATAATTTCACTAACTGATGGATTTCCTGGATGTTTTCGGATTATCTCTGGTATTTCGGGATATCTCCACCAATTTCGGGATTTACTGGATGTTACGGGATTTTCTGAGGTATTCCGGGATATCTCCACCAATTTCGAGATTTTCTGGATGTTTCGGGATTTTCAGTGGTATTCCGGGATATCTCCACCAATTTTGGGATTTCCTGGATTTTTCGGGATTTTCTGGGGTCTTTTGGGATATCTCCACCAATTTCGGGATTTCCTGGATGTTTCGGGATTTTCTGTGGTATTCCGGGATATCTCCACCAATTTCGGGATTTCCTGGATGTTTCCGGATTATCTCTGGTATTTCGGGATATCTCCACCAATTTCGGGATCTACTGGATGTTACGGCATTTTCTGAGGTATTCCGAGATATCTCTACCAATTTCAAAATTTTCTGGATATTTCGAGTTTTTCTGTGGTATTCCGGGATATCTCCACCAATTTTGGGATTTCCTGGATGTTTCGGGAATTTCTGAAGAAATTCGGGATGACTACTAATTACGGGATTTCTTGGATATTTCGGGAATATCTGAGGAAATTCGTGATGACTCTACCAATTACGGGATTTCCTGGATCTTTCGGGAATTTCTGAGGAAATTCGGGATAACACCAATAATAACGGAATTTCCTGGATATTTCGGGAATTTCTGAGGTATTTCTGGTTAACTCTACTAAATAAGGGATTTCCTGGATATTTCGGGAATTTCTGAAATATTTCAGAAAGACTCCACTATTTATGGTATTTCCTGGATATTTCGGGAATATCTGAGGAAATTCGGGATGAATCTACCAATTACGGGATTTCGTGGATCTTTTGGGAATTCCGAGGTATTTCGGGATGATTCTACCAATTACGGGATTTCCTGGATATTACGCGAAGTTCTGTGGAAATTCGGGATGAATGTTCTAATTACGGAATTTCCTGTATAATTCGGGAATTTTTGAAATATTTCAGAAAGACTCGACTAATTACGGGATTTCCTGGATATCTCGGGAATTTCTGAGGAATTTCTGGAATACTCTACAAATTAAGGGATTTCCTGGATATTTCGAGAATTTCTGAGGTATTTCGAAATGTCTCCACTAATTGTGGTATTTCCTGGATATTTTAGAAATTTCTGATTTATTTCGTGATGACGCTACTAATTACGGGATTTCCTGGATATTTTGGGAATTTCTGAGGAAATTCGGGATGAGTATACTAATTACGGAATTTCCTGGATCTTTCGGTAATTGCTGAGGTATTTCAAAAAAAACTCCACTAATTATGGTATTTCCTGGATATTTCGGGAATTTATGTGGTATTTTTGGATAACTGTACAAATTAAGGGATTTCCTGGTTATTTCGGGAATTTCTGAGGTATTTCGAAATGTCTCCACTAATTGTGGAATTTCCAGGATATTTCCGGAATTTATGAGGTATTTCGGGATGACGCTACAAGTTATGGGATTTTCTAGAAATTTTGGGAATTGCTGAAATATTTCAGAAAGACTCCACTAATTACGGGATTTCCTGGATATTTTTTATTTTAATACCTTGTTTTAATATATTAATATTTTTGTCTTCAATATAATTTTGTTGACAATTTCTTGTTTTTGTTTTCTGTCAATACTTATTTTTACAGTATCTTTGTTTTTAATTCTTCTTTATAATTTTGAGATTCTTCTATTACATTTTCTTTCGATATTGTATTTTTGTCAATATTGTGTCCGAAACCTTGTTTTAATCGCGAGCGAAGCGAGCGTTTTTGGCTAGTATTATATTAAAATTCATCCGTTCTCCGGTGTCCGGCGGTGGTGTCCGGTGTCCCGCGGCGGTGACCAGTCTTCTGTTGTAAGAATTAAGAGTATGTGTGGAGTGGAAGGGTTAACGCTGATATTTCGGGATAACTTCACTAATTACGGGATTTCCTGGATATTTCGGGAATTTTTTAGTTAATTCGGGAAAACTCCACCAATTACGAGATATTATAAATATTTCACTAATTTCTTAGGTATGCGGGGATAAATCCACCAATTTCGGGATTTCCAGGACATATCGGGGTTTTCTGTTGTATTTCGGGATAAATTCACTAAATGAGGGATTTCCTGGACATTTCGGGAATTTTGAGGTATTTCGGGATATCCACCAATTTCGGGATTTCCTGGATGTTTCGGGATTTTTTGGGGTATTTCGGGATAAATTCACCAATTTTGGGATTTCCTGGATGTTTTGAGATTTTCTGGGGAATTTCGGGATGAATCCACCAATGTCGGGATTTCCTGGATGTTTCGGGATTTTCTGTGGTATTTCGGGATAATTTCACTAACTGATGGATTTCCTGGATGTTTTCGGATTATCTCTGGTATTTCGGGATATCTCCACCAATTTCGGGATTTACTGGATGTTACGGGATTTTCTGAGGTATTCCGGCATATCTCTACCAATTTCAAAATTTTCTGGATATTTCGAGTTTTTCTGTGGTATTCCGGGATATCTCCACCAATTTTGGGATTTCCTGGATGTTTCGGGATTTTCTGGGGTATTTCGGGATGAATCCACCAATTTCGAGATTTTCTGGATGTTTCGGGATTTTCTGTGGTATTTCGGGATAATTTCACTAACTGATGGATTTCCTGGATGTTTTCGGATTATCTCTGGTATTTCGGGATATCTCCACCAATTTCGGGATTTACTGGATGTTACGGGATTTTCTGAGGTATTCCGGGATATCTCCACCAATTTCGAGATTTTCTGGATGTTTCGGAATTTTCTGTGGTATTCCGGGATATCTCCACCAATTTTGGGATTTCCTGGATTTTTCGGGATTTTCTGGGGTCTTTTGGGATATCTCCACCAATTTCGGGATTTCCTGGATGTTTCGGGATTTTCTGTGGTATTCCGGGATATCTCCACCAATTTCGGGATTTCCTGGATGTTTCCGGATTATCTCTGGTATTTCGGGATATCTCCACCAATTTCGGGATCTACTGGATGTTACGGCATTTTCTGAGGTATTCCGAGATATCTCTACCAATTTCAAAATTTTCTGGATATTTCGAGTTTTTCTGTGGTATTCCGGGATATCTCCACCAATTTTGGGATTTCCTGGATGTTTCGGGAATTTCTGAAGAAATTCGGGATGACTACTAATTACGGGATTTCTTGGATATTTCGGGAATATCTGAGGAAATTCGTGATGACTCTACCAATTACGGGATTTCCTGGATCTTTCGGGAATTTCTGAGGAAATTCGGGATAACACCAATAATAACGGAATTTCCTGGATATTTCGGGAATTTCTGAGGTATTTCTGGTTAACTCTACTAAATAAGGGATTTCCTGGATATTTCGGGAATTTCTGAAATATTTCAGAAAGACTCCACTATTTATGGTATTTCCTGGATATTTCGGGAATATCTGAGGAAATTCGGAAGAATCTACCAATTACGGGATTTCGTGGATCTTTTGGGAATTCCGAGGTATTTCGGGATGATTCTACCAATTACGGGATTTCCTGGATATTACGCGAATTTCTGTGGAAATTCGGGATGAATGTTCTAATTACGGAATTTCCTGTATAATTCGGGAATTTTTGAAATATTTCAGAAAGACTCGACTAATTACGGGATTTCCTGGATATCTCGGGAATTTCTGAGGAATTTCTGGAATACTCTACAAATTAAGGGATTTCCTGGATATTTCGAGAATTTCTGAGGTATTTCGAAATGTCTCCACTAATTGTGGTATTTCCTGGATATTTTAGAAATTTCTGATTTATTTCGTGATGACGCTACTAATTACGGGATTTCCTGGATATTTTGGGAATTTCTGAGGAAATTCGGGATGAGTATACTAATTACGGAATTTCCTGGATCTTTCGGTAATTGCTGAGGTATTTCAAAAAAAACTCCACTAATTATGGTATTTCCTGGATATTTCGGGAATTTATGTGGTATTTTTGGATAACTGTACAAATTAAGGGATTTCCTGGTTATTTCGGGAATTTCTGAGGTATTTCGAAATGTCTCCACTAATTGTGGAATTTCCAGGATATTTCCGGAATTTATGAGGTATTTCGGGATGACGCTACAAGTTATGGGATTTTCTAGAAATTTTGGGAATTGCTGAAATATTTCAGAAAGACTCCACTAATTACGGGATTTCCTGGATATTTTTTATTTTAATACCTTGTTTTAATATATTAATATTTTTGTCTTCAATATAATTTTTGTTGACAATTTCTTGTTTTTGTTTTCTGTCAATACTTATTTTTACAGTATCTTTGTTTTTAATTCTTCTTTATAATTTTGAGATTCTTCTATTACATTTTCTTTCGATATTGTATTTTTGTCAATATTGTGTCCGAAACCTTGTTTTAATCGCGAGCGAAGCGAGCGTTTTTGGCTAGTATTATATTAAAATTCATCCGTTCTCCGGTGTCCGGCGGTGGTGTCCGGTGTCCCGCGGCGGTGACCAGTCTTCTGTTGTAAGAATTAAGAGTATGTGTGGAGTGGAAGGGTTAACGCTGATATTTCGGGATAACTTCACTAATTACGGGATTTCCTGGATATTTCGGGAATTTTTTAGTTAATTCGGGAAAACTCCACCAATTACGAGATATTATAAATATTTCACTAATTTCTTAGGTATGCGGGGATAAATCCACCAATTTCGGGATTTCCAGGACATATCGGGGTTTTCTGTTGTATTTCGGGATAAATTCACTAAATGAGGGATTTCCTGGACATTTCGGGAATTTTGAGGTATTTCGGGATATCCACCAATTTCGGGATTTCCTGGATGTTTCGGGATTTTTTGGGGTATTTCGGGATAAATTCACCAATTTTGGGATTTCCTGGATGTTTTGAGATTTTCTGGGGAATTTCGGGATGAATCCACCAATGTCGGGATTTCCTGGATGTTTCGGGATTTTCTGTGGTATTTCGGGATAATTTCACTAACTGATGGATTTCCTGGATGTTTTCGGATTATCTCTGGTATTTCGGGATATCTCCACCAATTTCGGGATTTACTGGATGTTACGGGATTTTCTGAGGTATTCCGGCATATCTCTACCAATTTCAAAATTTTCTGGATATTTCGAGTTTTTCTGTGGTATTCCGGGATATCTCCACCAATTTTGGGATTTCCTGGATGTTTCGGGATTTTCTGGGGTATTTCGGGATGAATCCACCAATTTCGAGATTTTCTGGATGTTTCGGGATTTTCTGTGGTATTTCGGGATAATTTCACTAACTGATGGATTTCCTGGATGTTTTCGGATTATCTCTGGTATTTCGGGATATCTCCACCAATTTCGGGATTTACTGGATGTTACGGGATTTTCTGAGGTATTCCGGGATATCTCCACCAATTTCGAGATTTTCTGGATGTTTCGGAATTTTCTGTGGTATTCCGGGATATCTCCACCAATTTTGGGATTTCCTGGATTTTTCGGGATTTTCTGGGGTCTTTTGGGATATCTCCACCAATTTCGGGATTTCCTGGATGTTTCGGGATTTTCTGTGGTATTCCGGGATATCTCCACCAATTTCGGGATTTCCTGGATGTTTCCGGATTATCTCTGGTATTTCGGGATATCTCCACCAATTTCGGGATCTACTGGATGTTACGGCATTTTCTGAGGTATTCCGAGATATCTCTACCAATTTCAAAATTTTCTGGATATTTCGAGTTTTTCTGTGGTATTCCGGGATATCTCCACCAATTTTGGGATTTCCTGGATGTTTCGGGAATTTCTGAAGAAATTCGGGATGACTTCTAATTACGGGATTTCTTGGATATTTCGGGAATATCTGAGGAAATTCGTGATGACTCTACCAATTACGGGATTTCCTGGATCTTTCGGGAATTTCTGAGGAAATTCGGGATAACACCAATAATAACGGAATTTCCTGGATATTTCGGGAATTTCTGAGGTATTTCTGGTTAACTCTACTAAATAAGGGATTTCCTGGATATTTCGGGAATTTCTGAAATATTTCAGAAAGACTCCACTATTTATGGTATTTCCTGGATATTTCGGGAATATCTGAGGAAATTCGGAAGAATCTACCAATTACGGGATTTCGTGGATCTTTTGGGAATTCCGAGGTATTTCGGGATGATTCTACCAATTACGGGATTTCCTGGATATTACGCGAATTTCTGTGGAAATTCGGGATGAATGTTCTAATTACGGAATTTCCTGTATAATTCGGGAATTTTTGAAATATTTCAGAAAGACTCGACTAATTACGGGATTTCCTGGATATCTCGGGAATTTCTGAGGAATTTCTGGAATACTCTACAAATTAAGGGATTTCCTGGATATTTCGAGAATTTCTGAGGTATTTCGAAATGTCTCCACTAATTGTGGTATTTCCTGGATATTTTAGAAATTTCTGATTTATTTCGTGATGACGCTACTAATTACGGGATTTCCTGGATATTTTGGGAATTTCTGAGGAAATTCGGGATGAGTATACTAATTACGGAATTTCCTGGATCTTTCGGTAATTGCTGAGGTATTTCAAAAAAAACTCCACTAATTATGGTATTTCCTGGATATTTCGGGAATTTATGTGGTATTTTTGGATAACTGTACAAATTAAGGGATTTCCTGGTTATTTCGGGAATTTCTGAGGTATTTCGAAATGTCTCCACTAATTGTGGAATTTCCAGGATATTTCCGGAATTTATGAGGTATTTCGGGATGACGCTACAAGTTATGGGATTTTCTAGAAATTTTGGGAATTGCTGAAATATTTCAGAAAGACTCCACTAATTACGGGATTTCCTGGATATTTTTTATTTTAATACCTTGTTTTAATATATTAATATTTTTGTCTTCAATATAATTTTTGTTGACAATTTCTTGTTTTTTTTTTCTGTCAATACTTATTTTTACAGTATCTTTGTTTTTAATTCTTCTTTATAATTTTGAGATTCTTCTATTACATTTTCTTTCGATATTGTATTTTTGTCAATATTGTGTCCGAAACCTTGTTTTAATCGCGAGCGAAGCGAGCGTTTTTGGCTAGTATTATATTAAAATTCATCCGTTCTCCGGTGTCCGGCGGTGGTGTCCGGTGTCCCGCGGCGGTGTCCAGTCTTCTGTTGTAAGAATTAAGAGTATGTGTGGAGTGGAAGGGTTAACGCTGATATTTCGGGATAACTTCACTAATTACGGGATTTCCTGGATATTTCGGGAATTTTTTAGTTAATTCGGGAAAACTCCACCAATTACGAGATATTATAAATATTTCACTAATTTCTTAGGTATGCGGGGATAAATCCACCAATTTCGGGATTTCCAGGACATATCGGGGTTTTCTGTTGTATTTCGGGATAAATTCACTAAATGAGGGATTTCCTGGACATTTCGGGAATTTTGAGGTATTTCGGGATATCCACCAATTTCGGGATTTCCTGGATGTTTCGGGATTTTTTGGGGTATTTCGGGATAAATTCACCAATTTTGGGATTTCCTGGATGTTTTGAGATTTTCTGGGGTATTTCGGGATGAATCCACCAATGTCGGGATTTCCTGGATGTTTCGGGATTTTCTGTGGTATTTCGGGATAATTTCACTAACTGATGGATTTCCTGGATGTTTTCGGATTATCTCTGGTATTTCGGGATATCTCCACCAATTTCGGGATTTACTGGATGTTACGGGATTTTCTGAGGTATTCCGGGATATCTCTACCAATTTCAAAATTTTCTGGATATTTCGAGTTTTTCTGTGGTATTCCGGGATATCTCCACCAATTTTGGGATTTCCTGGATGTTTCGGGATTTTCAGGGGTATTTCGGGATGAATCCACCAATTTCGAGATTTTCTGGATGTTTCGGGATTTTCTGTGGTATTTCGGGATAATTTCACTAACTGATGGATTTCCTGGATGTTTTCGGATTATCTCTGGTATTTCGGGATATCTCCACCAATTTCGGGATTTACTGGATGTTACGGGATTTTCTGAGGTATTCCGGGATATCTCCACCAATTTCGAGATTTTCTGGATGTTTCGGGATTTTCTGTGGTATTCCGGGATATCTCCACCAATTTTGGGATTTCCTGGATTTTTCGGGATTTTCTGGGGTCTTTTGGGATATCTCCACCAATTTCAGGATTTCCTGGATGTTTCGGGATTTTCTGTGGTATTCCGGGATATCTCCACCAATTTCGGGATTTCCTGGATGTTTCCGGATTATCTCTGGTATTTCGGGATATCTCCACCAATTTCGGGATTTACTGGATGTTACGGCATTTTCTGAGGTATTCCGAGATATCTCTACCAATTTCAAAATTTTCTGGATATTTCGAGTTTTTCTGTGGTATTCCGGGATATCTCCACCAATTTTGGGATTTCCTGGATGTTTAGGGATTTTCTGGGGTATTTCGGGATATCTCCACCAATTTCGGGATTTCCTGGATGTTTTGAGATTTTCTGGGGTATTTCGGGATGAATCCACCAATTTCGAGATTTTCTGGATGTTTTGGGATTTTCTGTGGTATTTCGGGATAATTTCACTAACTGATGGATTTCCTGGATGTTTTCGGATTATCTCTGGTATTTCGGGATATCTCCACCAATTTCGGGATTTACTGGATGTTACGGGATTTTCTGAGGTATTCCGGGATATCTCCACCAATTTCGAGATTTTCTGGATGTTTCGGGATTTTCTGTGGTATTCCGGGATATCTCCACCAATTTTGGGATTTCCTGGATGTTTCGGGATTTTCTGGGGTCTTTTGGGATATCTCCACCAATTTCGGGATTTTCTGGATATTTCGAGTTTTTCTGTGGTATTCCGGGATATCTCCACCAATTTTGGGATTTCCTGGATGTTTAGGGATTTTCTGGGGTATTTCGGGATATCTCCACCAATTTCGGGATTTCCTGGATGTTTTGAGATTTTCTGGGGTATTTCGGGATGAATCCACCAATTTCGAGATTTTCTGGATGTTTTGGGATTTTCTGTGGTATTTCGGGATAATTTCACTAACTGATGGATTTCCTGGATGTTTTCGGATTATCTCTGGTATTTCGGGATATCTCCACCAATTTCGGGATTTACTGGATGTTACGGGATTTTCTGAGGTATTCCGGGATATCTCCACCAATTTCGAGATTTTCTGGATGTTTCGGGATTTTCTGTGGTATTCCGGGATATCTCCACCAATTTTGGGATTTCCTGGATGTTTCGGGATTTTCTGGGGTCTTTTGGGATATCTCCACCAATTTCGGGATTTCCTGGATGTTTCGGGATTTTCTGTGGTATTCCGGGATATCTCCACCAATTTCGAGATTTTCTGGATGTTTCGGGATTTTCAGTGGTATTTTGGGATATCTCCACCAATTTCGGGATTTCCTGGATGTTTTGAGATTTTCTGGGGTATTTCGGGATGAATCCACCAATTTCGAGATTTTCTGGATGTTTCGGGATTTTCTGTGGTATTTCGGGATAATTTCACTAACTGAGGGATTTCCCGGACATTGCGGGAATTTTGAGGTATTCCGGGAAATCTCCACCATTTTCGGGATTTTCTGGATGTTCCGGGATTTTCTGGGGTATTTCGGAATATTTCCACCAATTTCGGGATTTCCTGGATGTTTTGAAATTTTCTGGGGTATTTCAGGATGAATCCACCAGTTTCGGGATTTCCTGGATGTTTTGAGATTATCTGGGGTATTTCGGGATGAATCCACCAATTTCGGGATTTCCTGGATGTTTCCGGATTATCTGTGACATTTCGGGATATCTCCACCAATTTCGGGATTTCCTGGATGTTACGGGATTTTCTGAGGTATTCCGGGATATCTCCACCAATTTCGAGATTTTCTGTATTTTTCGGGATTTTCTGTGGTATTTCGGGATAATTTCACTAACTGAGGGATTTCCCGGACATTGCGGGAATTTTGAGGTATTCCGGGAAATCTCCACCATTTTCGGGATTTTCTGGATGTTCCGGGATTTTCTGGGTTATTTCGGAATATCTCCACCAATTTCGGGATTTCCTGGATGTTTTGAAATTTTCTGGGGTATTTCGGGATGAATCCACCAATTTCGAGATTTTCTGGATTTTTCGGGATTTTCTGTGGTATTTCGGGATAATTTCACTAACTGTGGGATTTGCTGGACATTGCGGGAATTTTGAGGTATTCCAGGAAATCTCCACCTTTTTCGGGATTTTCTGGATGTTCCGGGATTTTCTGGGTTATTTCGGAATATCTTCACCAATTTCGGGATTTCCTGGATGTTTTGAAATTTTCTGGGGTATTTCGGAATTAATCCACCAGTTTCGGGATTTCCTGGATGTTTTGAGATTATCTGGGGTATTTCGGGATGAATCCACCAATTTCGGGATTTCCTGGATGTTTCCAGATTATCTGTGGTATTTCGGGATATCTCCACCAATTTCGGGATTTCCTGGATGTTACGGGATTTTCTGAGGTATTCCGGGATATCTCCACCAATTTCGAGATTTTCTGGATTTTTCGGGATTTTCTGTGGTATTTCGGGATAATTTCACTAACTGAGGGATTTGCTGGACATTGCGGGAATTTTGAGGTATTCCGGGAAATCTCCACCATTTTCGGGATTTTCTGGATGTTCCGGGATTTTCTGGGGTATTTCGGAATATCTCCACCAATTTCGGAATTTCCTGGATGTTTCGGGATTATCTGTGGTATTCCAGGATATCTCCACCAATTTCGGGATTTCCTGGATGTTGTGGGATTTTCTGTGGTATTCCAGGATATCTCCACCAATTTCGGGATTTCCTGGACATATCGGGGTTTTCTGTGGTATTTCGGCTTAAATTCACTAACTGAGAAATAAAATTAGAAAAATTCCAAAAATAATTTAGGGGTTTCGGTACAGGTGAATAACAATATGACAACCACCCTTTTTTATCCCCAAAGGGTCATCTTTGATTATGACAACCAGTCTTAATTTTTCCCCATGTACTGATTGAGCGGTAGGGGGTAAGAGGGGGGTTTAGTTAAAAAATTCGAAAAATATTTTATAGAGGTGTTCGGTAAAAAAATGTGGTTCCAGTAATACGAACATTGACAAAAACAGTACTATTACTCTAATAAATTGTAACGAATCAATGTAATATTTGATTACAGCTGTTACAGGTCGACGTTCGACGATTTTCGGCGATTTTCGCGGAGCTTCGTAAAGATAAACGTAGGGAAAGAGAGAGAGAGTTTTCGGTTCGTAAGTGCGAGAGCACTTAGACTAATATCAACCGTGAGACTAAACTCAACCGGCGAGAAACTAATATCAACTGTGAGTCTGATATCAACCGTGAGATTGAATTCAACCGTTAGACTGATATCCACCGTGTGATTAATCTCAACCGGCGAGAGATTAACAGAGACTTATTTTCAACCGTCGTGAGAATTTCTTTGTTTATTCTTCTTTCCATTTTTTTGATTGCCTCGTGCCGCTTGTGATCCAGGGGGGTTATTCTATAACTGTATTACTAAATGAAATAGGTGATATAAAGCATCTCGGCCAATCAAAAAGTATTTTTAAACAGAAATTTTTGTATGTCAGCATCGATACAGTTACAGAATCAGGCGCCTGGTGCTGTGTTGGTGACCCAGTGAAGCGGTGATAGTTTATTCGGCGACGACGCAGCCCAGGAAGCTAAGGAGAGTAGCGACCACGCAGACTTCGCCTGGTTATTTAATTATCCAACCCGACTCACGCACTGTAAGTGCCAGTTTTGTAGTCTCTCTCTCTCTCTTTCTCTCTTTATTAATATCGCGTATCGACCTGCGATCTCGCGTGCAGCGGCACCCGTGTATTACCTCTTTTTGATAATATACTCTTGTTTTTTTATTTTAAATTAAACATCGTGTTTTCACTCTTATTGTTTGCCCTTTTATTTTCGTTCGCGTTCGCTAAGTAAAGGATACTGCCGCCTCCGCCTATACGTGTCTTATAGACTCGAATTATTACTGAGCGGCTGATCGCGTAGTGAGACTATTGTTTAACAGTAGTCAATTGGTATTATTTATTATTATTATTAAAAAAATAGCAAAACCGTTACAAAATTTTGATAATATATATAATATAATATATATAATTTAATGTAATACATATTTTATTTGACGATACGTTTTATTTTTTTTTTATTACATATATATAGATTTTTTTACAAACATTTTTCATCATCTTCTATTTCTAAGATGTAAAATGCGTGAGGAAGGTGGTTAAAACATTTAAAATATTATTTTTCTTTCATTTTTTTAATGTAATACCAAATGTAATATTAAAATAACTTTTATAATTAATATTCAATTTTTTATTATTGTAATTGGATTTCATTTATATTTTTTGGTTGCAATTACTAAAATTCTTTTTTATAAAAGATTTTTGAAAATAAAACAAAATTAATAAAATGTGAAAATAAATCTTTTAGCAAGAATTTTAATCTGAAAAAATTTTTTATAAATTCAATTATTACGTATAATTATTTGTTTGAAAGAATAATTGAATACATACGATACATTAGCTGAGTTTAGTAATTTTGTATGAAATTTTAATTCTTCATCTCCTTTCCATGAAACATCATGAAAAAGCATGAAATATATGTAAAATGGTCAAAGAATAATTTTATATTCTAATTTTTGTTGTTGAAAATATTATTCTGGTAGAAAAATAACACATTTGTTACCAGATTGATGTAGCTTCTTACAGGAATAGTGTGGAAATATTGTAAGTAATGATATATGTGTTACTACGTATTAAAAATAAAAATTAAACTTCCGTACTCCAGTGTAAGTTTTATCATGTCGATTATTTTTAATTTTTTGTCATTGTTTCAGTATTATGTAGAAATATGTTCAGTATCTATAAACTCTTGTGTACTTGACTAAGATTAAATAAATATATACAATGTTGCAAATATAATACACTGTTATTTTTATTTTATTGACTAAAAAAAATTATTCGTAACTGAATACTAGGTTAATTAATTACATATTATATTATATTTTACATTTTTATTCAATTAAATTGTAAAATTATAAATTTAAAAAAAATATAAAAAATGAGTATATATTTAGTGTAATTTCGGCCGAGGGAGCGTGAGCGACCGAGGAATTGTTTCATCGTCGATTTCAAAGAAAACCACCCATATATATATATATATATAAAAAAGTGCAAGTGCGCCACAATTGATTTTTTTATCCAAAAGTCTAAAAGAAAGCTTGGAGCAATACCTTTCAAATGGTCTGTAGCATTTTTATGGCCTCCAATTCTGTAAAAGGTTATGACAATTTAAAGAAAGAGAAAAAATTCACAAAAATTAACATGGTAATTCCCCTTTAAATTTTTTAAAAAATGTTGGGTTTTTTAAAATTATCATAAATATTTGCAATGTGTATCCAAAATTTGGTGCATAATAAATTTTGATCGGACCAGTTCACGTGGAATACCTCATATATATATATATATATATATATATATATATAATTAATTAAATTTTGGTAGTTTCCACGTACACATTTTTACAGGTTTTTACGTATCCCCTACACCTTTATTCCATTTCATTCCATTTCTCGCATTCGCTGGGGGTTATGCCCGTGGAGAGAGGGAAAACCTGTGGCCAAACCCGTTGGGATAAATGCCATTTAGGAAAACCTCCTCCGAGAAGGGCGGTGTATTCGAGAACAATTCTGTTTGGGTGGCAAGGTCACATTGCGTAGACTTTAACACCGAAACCGAATGCCTCACACCTCCCGTTCACGTTGTGGAATGTGAAAAAACACCTAACCGATCATTTAAGCTAAGCCCGAGAACGGTCACCCATCCAAGTGCCAACCGCGCGGTATATATATATATATGAGGTATTCCACGTGAACTGGTCCGATCAAAATTTTAATATGCACCAAATTTTGGATACACATTGCAAATATTTATGATAATTTTAAAAAACCCAACATTTTTTAAAAAATTTAAAGGGGAATTACCATGTTAATTTTTGTGAATTTTTTCTCTTTCTTTAAATTGTCATAACCTTTTACAGAATTGGAGGCCATAAAAATGCTACAGACCATTTGAAAGGTATTGCTCCAAGCTTTCTTTTAGACTTTTGGATAAAAAAATCAATTGTGGCGCACTTTTTTGAAATTGAATATTGACATGTAGTTTATATAACATTCACCTTGAAATTAGAAATTCTAACCCAGAAGAATAAATTTCAGACACAATTAGCAACGAATATTATATATAATGTTCTATAGTAAAAGTTGATACATTTTGAGTTAAATAGTGGTAAACCCAGCTGGTGTTGATAAAAACTTGGAAAAATCCACTTTTTGAGGTTAGAATAACTTTTGAGCAAATAGATTCTAGTACCTAAAAATTTTTTTCTGTATTCTGAATAACACTTCCAATGTGTACCCAAGATTTGGAGCATTTTAAAATTTTGATTGGACCACTTCGTGTGGAATATCCCATATATATATATATATTTTAACGGTAATTCTTCTAGTGCGAAATTACGGTCAACTGCCGAATTTGTCGCGACTTGACTATATGCGGATAATAGAGACGAAGGCGCCTACCGCGCAAAGATTCGGCAACCTCGCAGCGATCGCGAGAGCGCGTGAAGATTGAGATTCGTTTATGGCCGCGACACCGTAGCGGAAACACGAGCCCAAGTAAAAGCGAATGAGTGAGAGTGAGAGAGACAGAATGTTAATGTCTTGTCATTAAGTTCCGTCAAAGGCGTTTTGAGTCCCATCACTCGAGGTAGCCGTCGCCGACTTCCCCGGGTCTGATGACACAAGAGCGGGCGTATCCGAGTGAGTCAACTACTCCCTCTTAGTGAGCGAAGCGAGGTACACTCGTGCTACCTCGCGGAACGCGTTATCGTGCACACACAACAGCCTCCTCGCGAATTAGCTCGCAGTTTAGCGCACTGCCTAATTTGGTTGTAAAATTAGATTCCAAGCTTGTATAAATTCGATCATATTCTAGTTAAACTAATAGTAGATTGAACCTAACAAACTACTTAGTATTTTTCTTAGAACCCTTTCTCGATTACCCCGCCACCTCCGCGGGCGCATTGACCTTTAGTCAACGCGCATTACTGGCTCGGGCGAGCGCAAGCACCAGGAATATTCCCCCGAGTATACCTCGGTAGACGAGGTTGACCGAGTGGCGTGCGTTTCTGGACATTTGATCGAAAGACATTTGATCGAGGGACATTTGATCGAAAACCGTTTTGTCGAACGGACGTTTGGTCGAAAACCATTTGATCGAAAGGACGTTTCGTCGAAAATCATTTGATCGAAAGGACGTTTTGTCGAAAGGACATTTTGTCGTAAACGATTTTGTCGAAAACCGTTTGGTCGAAGAGACATTTGATCGAAAGGACATTTCGTCGAAAAAAAAAAATTTTTGTTCCTATAAATGATTATTTATATGTGATTACAAACTGAGTGTTGAAAATATAAAGTGTCAGCCAGAGTTAACCCATTTGGGTTAACCAACACAGCCAAAGTATGCGATCTGCCACACCCCGAGTTAGGTATTGGGTTAGTATGGTTATCGGGTTATTGGGTTATATATATAGATAATAAAAGAAAAAAAACATTTATAAAATAGAAAAACAAAAAAAAACAAAAAAAAATTAAAATACAATAAAAATAATGGAGTCATTGCTGACACGTCCACGTCGTGACTCTGGATTAAAAACCGAGATCAGCAAATTTAAACAAATTTTGTACAATCAAAAAAATTAATATATTTCGACAAAATGTCATTTCGATGAAAAGGTATTTCGAAAAATGGTTTTCAACGAAACGTCCGTTCGACAAAACGGTTTTCGATTAAACGTCCTTTCGACAAAACGGTTTTCGATCAAATGTCCATTCGACAAAATAGTTTTCGACGAAACGTCCTTTCGACGAAATCTCCTCGATAAAATGTCCGTCGATAAAATGGTTTTCGACAAAACGTCCGCAAACCAGTGGCGTGAACCTCGGTTGTCGACGGGATACACGGCGTCCAGTGCGCTTCGCCGCTGCGTAGGATCGCCGCAACGGCTACTGCTGCCGTCCACGTAAACCACACGTAGTTCACACTGAGTGCACTACAAACACCAGATTCACCGTTACGATATATATTTGGAAGTGTTGTTTTGATGGAATAAATAATAAGACGGTTCGTACGTTACTTCCTTGCTTTATTTTTGGAATCCGGGGGATCCGTTGTGAATCTACAGAGAATGGTTATAAAAACACGCTCTTAAGCTAGAAACCGGATCGAGCGGAAGGCGTGATGCGATGTTGCTTCTGCGACGGTCGAGCGGCATATAATCCTTCTTTTCCTTTCCTCCCGCCTCGTCAGAAGTCCGTTCTTGTGACGAGAATTTGTTTTAGTCTTGACCGTGGTGCGGCGCTGTTAGGAGCGGGAGATTGACTGCTCGATTGAGCCTCCACAGCCACTCCCCTTCCAAAGACCTTCTCCAAGGGGGAAGGGAATGTTACCTTCTTTACAGGTTTTGAGGTCGTTTCGACGGTGACCGGCTTCTGCGTTGACGTGGGTTGATGGAGCTGGATTTCTGGATCCGCTGCTTCTAAGTGGGCTGGAATTAATGCATCAGTGGTGATTGATTTTTCTTCTCCATCCACTAAGATAACGTAGACCTTGTAGTTGATGCGCTTGACCACTTTGAAGGGTCCCACGTATGGAGGTACCAGAGGCTTGCGTATGGTGTCCAGGCGTTGATACACGTGGGTGCATGATTCTAGGTTTTAGAGAACGAAGGGTTTGTAATTAGTGTGCTGCGCGGCTGGAACGGGTTCGATTTCCTTGATCAGCTGACGGAATTTTCCAATGAAGGTCTGCGGATCAGCTGGAGTGTTGGTCGTGACAAAAAATTCTCCTGGAAGTCGGAGAGTTGTTCCGAACAGCATCTCCGCTGGGGAAGCTTGAAGGTCCTCTTTGAAACAGGTGCGTAGTCCGAGCAGTGTCATCGGTAATCTTTTGGTCCACGGAATTTGCGATTCGCACATGAGAGCGGCTTTCAGCATGCGGTGGAAACGCTCGATAATCCCGTTGGCTTGAGGGTGGTATGGCGTTGTGTGGATTCGCTTGGCTCCGATCTGGTTAGCTAGAGCAGTGAAAAGAGACGATTCGAACTGCGTACCCTGGTCGGTTGTTCTGGTGAGGGCCGATCCGAAGAACGAAATCCATTCAGCGAAAAGGGCGTCTGCTACCGTATCTGCTCTCATGTCCTTGATCGGTACTGCTTGGAGCCACCTGGTGAAACGGTCAATGATCGTCAAGCAATATCGGAATCTGTCCACCAAGGGGAGAGTGATCAGATCCAGGTGAATATGCTGGAAGCGGTTATCCGGGTCCTGAAACGACGACAGGGCAGCACGGTTGTGACGGTGCACCTTTGAGCGTTGACAGGCATCGCAGATGCGAGCTCAGCGGCGTCTCTGCGGATTCTTGGCCACACGAATTTCTCCGACAGCAGGCAAACTGTTGCTCGAATGCTGGGATAAGCAGGACGATGGACCACGTCGAAAGCTAGACGTCGGAGAGATTCTGGTAGGAACGGCCGAACGACGTTGTTGTGAATGTTGCATGCCTTGGATCTGAAGCATCTGCAAATCAAGGGAGCCTGAGTTTCGAAGACGCACTAGCTCTTGGTCCGCGGTTTGAGCTTCTGCGATGGCGGCTGCGTCTAGAGCGGACGGCATGTCAATGGCACAGCATCTCGAAAATGCATCTGCAACGGCGTTATCTTCTCCTTTGACGTGCTGGAAGGTTACGTTGTGCTGGAGAATATAGTCTAGGTGTCTTTCTAGGTCTAGGTAAATTTCCCCAAACAAATCTGACACGGGCTTTGAGCTTTCAAGTCTCTGGAGCTTTAAGTTTCTGGTCTGGTCCAAGTCGTTATAGACCGCGCAGGCGTAGTCAAAGTGAGGCAAAATTAAGACTTCGACAAGAAATTTACGGGTATTCCTGGAAAATGCCCGTCTATGGAAACGGAGTGAACGTAAAATCCCGTGCACCTTCTAAGATATAGCTAATACGTGCTTGGACCAGTGCAGAGTGGGCAGCAGCCAGACACCTAGTGATTTTACTTGATTTTCGTAGTGGAGATAATTATTCAAAAGCTTAACTCGCGGGGCAGTGGTTAGATCTATACGCGAGACATATGCTTTACTGCCCAGGATCATTACTTTGGTTTTATTAACGGTTAGGTCTAAACCATTTAGGTAAGCCCATGCAACCGCGTCATCATCATGTGTGATTCGCTGGACACCCAATTCAAATTCCCCCGGAGGAAAGGAATAGTAAACCTGAGCACCATCGGCATAGATCATGTGATTACTGAATTCTGGGAGATCGTTAATGAAACCGAAAAAAGCAAAGGACCCAAAACACTGCCCTGCGGTACGCCAGAATTGACCCCAAGCCAGTCGGAGTAGACGCCCAACTCGTCCACCACTGCCTGCGAAGGACCAACCAAGTAGTGCAAAAACCACCTTAATACAGTGTTCGAGCAACCTACATTACGTAGTTTGAGCAACAGAGGGCCGTGTGGCACCGAATCAAACGCCTTGGAGAAATCGAACAGGACCAATGGAGTGATCATACGCGAGTCAATGGCCCTTCTGATGTCCTCGAGAACACCTAAGAGAGCAGTCTGCGTGCTATGACCTCTGCGAAACCCTGCTTGTCTGTCTACCAATTTATGATTTGTTTCTAAATAATAAGATAACTGTGAGTGTACCAACCGTTCAAGCAATTTTGAGACCTCGCAGAGTTTAGCAATTGGCCTGGTGTCCGAGCAAGATTCGATCCTGTTCGACATCGCCAATGGAAAGAGCAAAGACTTCTTCCAGCAGTCAGGAAAAAAACCGAGTGATAACATGTCGTTAAACAGAGATGTAAGCTGTGGAGTTAATTGTGGTTGAAGCAGTTTGAGCATCGCCACAGATAACCCGTCCGTCCCCACTGCCCTTGATTTTGCATTAAAAAGGGCACGCTGAACTCCCAAGGAACTAACTGCTTTAACTTCAAAATTGGGTGGACTAGAAAGGTCGGAGACAGAGGAATAAATTGTGTTTAAAAAAGAAGGTGAAAGCGGAGAAACCCGATTGGAGATTGAGACATAGTAATTGTTCAATTGCTGGGACGAGAAAGTATCCAATGGAGATTAGTTGGTCTTGGCGCACAGTCCAAGGTTTTTTAATTCCCTCCATTTAGCTTTCGGCTTTGCAGCATTTTTTAGTTTGTTTGAAATATACTTTTATTTATTGCTATCGAGAAGGTTTGAAATTCTGTTTCTTAGTGCTTTATATTCCTCGTAGTCTTCTAAGCGGTTAGATACTTTGAAATTTTTAAATGCTAAATTCCTAGACTTAATAAGCCTTTGAACTTCCGCTGTCTCGGTAATGGTATCAAAAGCGGAAAGAGCTGATATCATAAGATGAGATACGGAAGCCAGGAGGTGAGAGGATGAATCGTCGTAAGAATAATTATGATTATGAGAAGAGGAATTATGATCGAAAGAAGAGAGTAATGACATTTGTGGTACCGAGCCTAATGAATGAAAGTTATGAGAAGTGCGTAATAAATTAGGTGAAGACATGCTAGGTGAGTGAGTGTGATGAGAAATGGAAAATAAATTAGATGATGACATATTCAAATTCGAATTCAAATTCAAATTCTGGTCAGGCGACTCTAGAGGATTTAAAGTATGAGGTTCAGGTGAATAATGGGGTAAGAGAGTTATGTTGGAGTTGTAAATAGCATTGAATGTATTAGACAGTTCTTGGATGTTGATCCCTTCCAAATCACGTGACCAGTACCTTTTTATTTTGGGCGGATCTCTGTTAATAAGTAATTGAATTGCTATGAAGTCATGGCCCGCAGCAAAAGGAGTTGTTGATTTAAAGTAATTGAAATCAGGTAAAGGATCACTAATAAGGAAGAGATCAATCCATGTGTGTGAAAAACCTAAAAATGTGATCGCATGATGAGTTGGTTCGGAAACAACGAGAGATAAATTGAGGGCTGTTATATTAGCTCTCATCATGTCTGCCGCAGCACTTGAAGACTTCATATCAATATTGAAGTCCCCAGTAATAACAGGAAGACTATGGGAAGGAAGGATATGAGATAATAAATCAAAAAAGATAATGGGGTAAGATGCTGTTGGCCGTCTGTAAAGAATACTCAGAATCAGCGAGGTCGATTTACCGATGATATGTAATATAATAAACTCGGGAGAATTTGAGAACAGTTTATCAGAATGGGCCAGCATGTAAACTTTGTACTCATCTCTAACATAAGAAGCAACTCCCCCTCCTTCCTTACCCACTCGGTCAAGTCTGTAGAGAGTGTACCCAGGCAATTTTACTATATCAGAGGAGTCCGATTCAGTTGTCTGTGAGTGCAATCACATCGTAGGCTTGTGGATAAATTAAAGATTCAATTCATGAGAAGAGTGTCTTGAGTCTGTTAATGTTAATGTGAATAATAGAGAAGGAAAGTGTGTGTGATTGTGAGTGTAATAGAGGCATCTGACCAGCTGCCCTTCATAAGGAAGGAAGAATAGGATTGAGCGGTGGAGAATTTGGCGGTAGGGAGAGGAGTGCAGCTTCAGACTTGATGCGAAACAAAGCACCTTTTTTCTTTACGCATATAGATAGCACAATTTTTAACAATCGGGCGCAAGTAACCTATTTCCTTCGCTTTGCGCAGAGATTTCGTTTAGAGAGCGTGAACTGTCTTCGGCCATAATGGCCTGATATATAAAGAAGATTCCCCTCCTATGCCGAAAATACTACAAGTCGTTGCACTCTTTAAGAGATAGGCTCTTTCAACGATTAGGTCTCTGACGGCCGGTGAAGAAACCTTACAAACTAAGCCTTTAGACGCGCTGAGAGAGGAAGGAATAATCGTCGTTTGGCTTGATAAGGATGAATTGATTGAGTTGATTGCACGCGGCAGCCATGAACGGATCTCGACGATGGGTGACACGACCAGCGGAAGATTAATATGAATCAAGATGGTTTCAATTACTTTGAGATCATTTAAAGTGGAAGCGATAGGCAGACCTGGGAATAAAATATCACAGGAGTTAGTATCTTGTCTTGTCATAGCTAGGGTGGAAAGTATCTTTCAACAGCTCTATGTAGCTGTAAAATTTATAATTTATGTTCGAAGTACGTTTATTGTCGAAATCGACGCCTGATTACAGCGCCATTCGGAGCCTCGAGATCAAGCGGCTATCAACAGAGGCTATATCTCCGACACCTTTTTAAGTTGAAATGAAAAATATCAAGAAAAACAAAAGATAATAAGACTTTTATTTCAAAGTCTAGTTAGTAATGAATATGAGAGAAAGACATAATAACAAAATAATTGAAAAATATACTTATGTGCTGTGGCATGAGACTTTTTAAGTGCTGAATAAAAAATGAAGCGGGCGTCGGGTCTTGAACCCGAGCCCCTTCGGATCCGAAGGCGTTCACGCTAACCACTGCGCTACGCCCGCACTGGTCGTAGCGCCTGCTTATTGCTCTCATATGCTACCGATACCGCGCCGCTTCGCGGTGTCGGTAATGCTGGCATCTATATATGACAAGTGGATTAAATCCACCTTGTCACAGTGCAAAATATGTGTTACTTTTATGTACAAACAAGAAAATGAAAAATACCTTAAAAAAATAAATAAATATTTGATTTTGTAATTTTTATGTATCGACATAAAAGCTTGGCTTGATGCAAATGAGTAAATATATATATTTTTTGAAATGTTTAAATGTTTAAGATTTTTGATAGCAAAAAAAATTATTTTGTTTGTTTGTTATTTTGTACTAATGTGTATAACCTGGAATTTTAAAATGTAGAATAAAGAAGTTAAAATATAAGGTAAAAATATTATACTTACATGTTTAAAGTAACTCTTGAATGTATCGATATAGGATTAAATAATAAAAATATCTGTGTAAGGTAATCCTGTGATAAAAGAATTAAAATAGTTAAATAAAAGCTGTATTTATAAGCTTATTTAAAGTACTAAATTAAGTCTAATTTAATTAATTTAAACTGTTTATGCAAAAGAAAACTCCTCTTTCGAAAACTCTTCTCCAATAATCAGTTTAAAACTGTATGTAAAATATTTTGTTATTTCACTATATACATGTGTTTCATACCTATACTTGAGATTAAAGAGGTTGTAATGAAAATGTACAAGTTAAAATTAAAGGTTTTTCATTTCACTTATTTATGACAAATTGAAATTATAACTAAACAAAAATAAACTTAAGTATGTATTATCGGTCACACCGAACTAAATAATTTATTTTAGAATAAAGTAGGCCCATTGTACTCTTTGTCCACTATGGTTGGTGGAATTTCCCAGAGCACGGCCTTTATTAAAAACAATTAAAGGCGTTTCGTCCTCGATCTCCAGCTTGGACTCCTCAGTAAGGAACTGGAGATCTTACCTTAGACACCTTTTGCAAGATAAACCGCGACGCCAGCAAGATGTTCTGCGGTTATATATATAGAAAAGAGACGACGATCTCTACAACGAGTGTAGAGATATAGTCGTCTCCATCTGGTGGTGGGAAAAACCACCAGCCTGAGTGCGACGTATGCGACCTAGTCGCGATCGAGGACGAAACGCCTTTAATTGTTTTTAATAAAGGCCGTGCTCTGGGAAATTCCACCAACCATAGTGGACAAAGAGTACGATAGGCATGCTTTATTCTTAAATAAAGCATTTAGTTCGGAGAGACCGATATTATATAATTTACACATATACATATCACCGAACGATAAATTCATTTTATTTCAAATAACTTGCGACTCGGTCTAATACGTCGCATTCTGGCTGGTGGTTTTTCCCACCACCAGATGGAGACTACTATCTCTCTACACTCGTTGGAGAGATCGTCGTCTCTTTTCTATATATACAGTCGCAGAACATCTTGCTGGCGTCGCGGTTCATTTTGCGACAGGCGTCTAAGGTAAGATCACCAGTTCCTTACTGAGGAGTCCAAGCTGGAGATCGAGGACGAAACGCCTTTAATTATTTTAAAAGGCCGTGCTCTGGGAAATTCCACCAACCATAGTGGACAAAGAGTACGATAGGCCTGCTTTATTCTAAAATAAAGCGCTTAGTTCGGATAGACCGATATTATATAATTTACACATAATAATCTTTAGTTTTATACTCTCTTTACAATTTTAATCTTAAGTCGAACAAACTTTTATTTATTTACTATCTTTAATTAAATGGAGACATTCATTAAACAAATTTTCTTAAGTAACTTCAGTTCTTTATACAAACATAAGCTTTAATCAAATTAATTTTCTTAATTACATTTCATTCAATAATTGTAACTTCAGAATAAATTAATTCTTTTAATTAAATTGCACTGTAATCAAACATAACGTCTCATTAAATAAACTCTCTTTGTTGCTTTTCACTTTGTAACGTTGTATTTCCTTGAGAGGATTCCGTGTACAACGACTACTATGGCGTACTAACAATTTTGATGAATTTTCAATTATATATATATATTTTGTGTCAATTGTATTTTATATTATTAATCCCGACGGTCGAATGATATTTAATTAGTGGGCGCCAGACCGTCGATAGGGTTTTAAGACTCACCAGGGTATAAAGGTGTTCCTGCGCCGTCACCACGGACAGTGACGATAACCAACGTTGGTCCAACACTCTGAAATGGAGAAGGGAGCCGAAAAGATTCGAATACAAATATCTGATAAACTATCTAACAATAGATTTATTACTTAAATTTTTAAACTCATTATATAAATATTTATTTACAGATTATATCGAATTATATCGAAATTAATCGGTACAAATACGCGTTAGTCACACCGCGTGTACACGAGAGAAACTCTTTTATAGTTTTAATCAATCATATTACAAACTATTTATATGTATATATATATTTTTATTTCGTATTACTCGCGATTTAAACTCACATAAGTTAAAACGAAAACAAAAGAAAACTAATACCGAAAATTTCCAAGACGCGATATCTCACGCACTCCGTGGAATTCGCTCGTTACAAAAATTATTACAAAATGGCCAGACAGACCACTCACCACAGTACCGCCAAGAAATATCCTGTCGTGAATCTCTCGCTTATACTTAATAATTTCCCAAGAAAAATGATTGCTTCCTTAATATTCGATATATAATCCTTCTTCTCCTCAACAATAGGTCTATATAGATATCTCTTTATCTCAATGATAATTTCTCCGAACCAATTTCAGTGCCTCTAATGATGAAGAAAAAAAGAAAAATCACGATTGCTCTACTACTATAGTTGAACACCGAATGACCGCCTTTTTTCTCCTTCGTACTCGATTATCTCTCGAAAAATCCGATCCAGGGCGCTGAAGTCCTTCTTCCTTATTTCTTTAGTCAATCGGTTTATTCCTTTTTCTCAATCAGCTAACCGATCTTCGTTCCGCAGCGCCACCTATTTCACTCCTCGTCGATGAATGTCGGAGAGTCCGACGGAATAGAATTGCAAATTCCTATTCCGCATGGTCAAGCGCCTCCAGCTTTGCAGTCTATTATCTCCTTTCTCTCTCTTACTTACGCGCGCACGTATATGCGAGTCATTCCGTAGTTCGTTCGTTCCCCCCCCCCCCCGCCGGCGCGCCTCTCGTCCAACTCGCCTGCTTACGCGCATGGGCAGAGCGCCCCCACCGCGTTAACCAAAACTTGCATGAAGACAACATGTCTGCCGTATTCGCGCGGGGGGAGCGTGTTGTTTACGTATATATGTATACGTGAAGTACGCGGTAATGTTAACCGAGACACTATCGGAGAGCCCGATCGGAGAGCACAGAGGACCTCGAGACTCCTGGCCGACGTTGGACCTCCCCGGCATCACCGGCGACGCCTTCGAGTGTTCGCGTGACGACAGGTTGAGCGGCAACAATTTCCTTCTCCATAAGGTAAGTAGTATTTAAACCATAACATAGACCTCTACCTTTGATAATAACCTTCTGTTAAAGAGGAGGGATTAAATTCCTTAGCCCTAGTAGCGAGGATAACCCGGACCGAGCTACTCAATAGTTTGTTTACACACGACCTAACCTCTCCTGTCATACTTACAGTATACACACATCTTTCCTCTTTTCTATCCTTTATTTCCTACCTTTACCTTTATACAACCTAATCCTTAAATTAACCATCATTTTATCTACCACAAACTTTAATACTAATAACATTTTCTTTTCTTTTCAGGTACTGAACGAGTCACCATGGTGAGGAGGCAACAAGGATGGAGCTCGCCCCAGGTTGACAGGGGACTTATACACCGTACCTCACCACAGCGAGTCCTGCTGAGCCTTAGGGAGTCAGCAACGCACAAACAAGACAGAAGGTCTTGTTTGTGCCCAGGTAAGCGGTTCCAGTTTTAGTATAAGGGTATATAAAATCATTTGTTATTCGCTCTCACTATATATATTAATCTTTTATATTTCTTTTTTCAGGTTCGAACAAGGAAAACTTTCCCCTTAATATAAGCATTGAGCTTTTAATTTTTCTATCCTCCCCCTGTGAGGTTTCTACCTCACAACTTTTAAATAAACACAACCTTTAGTTAAATTACCTCTCTTAATTCTTAGTCTGCCTTTATTTAATAACAACAATAAAATATATTAACCTCACATAAATAATCTTTAGTTTTTTTTATAATTAATTATTGAATATTAAAATTTCAATATTAAAACAATTTAATTCTATCTATACATTATATGTCGTCATACTACATCGTTATTATCGTCATAAAACATAAGCAAAAATCTCTTAACTACATTCTAAAATTCTATGTGCGCGCGCATCTATTGCGCGTCATCTCAAAAGGCGGGAAGAATTCTGGGCGAGGTGACGCCGTCGCCATTTTTGAGGCCACCTGAGAATTCCACTTTCGACGCCATCTTGGATGCCGCTTCCAAGAATTTTTTAAAAATTCTATTCGTTTTTAGATTTTTATATGAAAGGTTTAAAATCAAACTTTATATTTACTTTACTGCTTAAAACGTCTTTAAATTAATTAAGCTTTATTTTATGTTTATTATAAATGGCTTGAAAAATGCTAAGCGATATTAATCTTAATATATACTTATCATCTAGTACTCACATTTTCCTTTAACCTTTAGAGGACGGAAATTTTCTAGTTCAAAAAAACTTATTTTTTCAATAAAATTAATGTCTAAAAACATCGGATCACTTTTAACCTTCAGAGGACGGGGATTTGGGTTTACTGTTTTCTCTCACTTTTCTATAAAAATCGAGTTTTTGTGATGTTTTACATCTCAAAATTAACACATGTAAAGGGTCGATCATGGGCATGGCCCGTATAGGGGCCATCCCGTCCTCTAAAGGTTAATGGAATTACCTTCATCAGATGACGCTTTCTGCATTTTCCACTCTCTTATTATTACGCTTCTTGAGAAACAACATCTTTTTCTACTCGTAAGCAGCCTCAGGAGGTTAAAGCTGAGCGGTACTCCCGCACCGACGCTAACTACGTCGCACTCGAAAAACTAGAAAGCGTTTCTAAAAATAAACACTTTTCACTTCACACACCACATGCGCGGTGGGAGCGTGCCGGGACCATAACCTGTTGGGGTTTGGAGTTAATCGAGTAGGTACGAGAAATAAGACTCGGAGTTAATAACACAAAATAGTTTATTATAAGAGCACGTAAGTAGAACCCTTCAGGTCAGTGGTACGAACCGAAGTGAAGCGGGCGTGCAGTTAACCGTACGCAGCGCCACCGCTAGGCGTCATACAATCATATACGGGATAGTTTGCCTACTTTCCAACATGTTCATTTATTCAGATTATTACTGGTCTTTTATTAGCAATTCGTTTTATAAGTTAAATTATAAATAGGTATTTATATACTCGATATTATAATTTTATGAATCTAATAATCTTTTATTACAAATTTCTGTTTTTAATTTTTTTAATTTACTTTTAAATTTTCGAAAATACTTAAGTAGGTACACTTTGTTACTTTAGAAGTATGATACAAAGATTGTCTCTGCTCGAATATCAGGGGAAATATGTTTGAAAATTCAATCAGCAATGGTTTTTTTTTTTTTGTTATTTAATGTCGCTTTATTTATGCTGCCAGGGCTAATCAGCGACGGAGGTGAACGGTGTGTCTGTAAACAAAGCACATGTAGTTGAAACAGTGGTGCTTGTGTCCATCGGAAGATATCATCGGTCACTGTAATTAGTCTAATAATTACAGTTTCCTGTCCTCCCGATGGAACCACCTCGATCCTCTTTACATCTTCGCGTCCCTAACGTTCCCTATAGTTCAGATGCCCGTGCCTTTCATGCACTGACAAGTGCACGAAACGCACGCGCACCTGAACTGGCGTCACATTATAGTGACACGCCGAGCCACTGAGTCGCGGTGTTCGAAAAATGCACATGAAAAAATTTTCAGATGTACACGTCAGGGATCGAACCCACGACCCTCGGTGTGAGAGTCGGGAGCTCTACCCATGAGCCACCGCGGCTCATGATATCAGCAATGGTAAATGTGAATAATCCTCGGAGGTTCAACATTCCCTTAAGGGTTTAGATTTTATTCTAAATTTAGATTCAGATTTTATTGTAAATCAAAACATATAGAATCAATAATTCTGACTAATTTACAATCTTTTTTTAGGTTTTGATTGATAGTAAGAATTCCTGGCTTAGTGGAGTCAAACGAATGCCAGATCCGATTTAATGACCTCGAATATATTAGATTTATATAAGTTAGGGTCAGACAGTTATTTGATATAATGTATAACGTTTATAAATCGTATCTACAACTCTTTATTTATAACATATAACTTTATTTTTCAGTTGTATTGTTAGACACAACATCAGAAGGAAGCTTAAAATGGACAAAATTTCCATTCGGAAAACAGGCTAATACACCAGGTGTAAGTATATTTTGGTTTCATTTTTTAAGTAACATTAGTTTACTAGTGCTTTCTGACTTTAACTTTATTAAAAGATTTTAACATGATTTCGCTTTGAAAATAGGCTTAGTTTACATTGCATTTTCAATTCGCAGATTATGTGAATTGAAGAAAATCGGAGGTATTTAATGTGAATAATTAACGGAAAAACTCACAAAAGATAATGATTGAGACGAAGCATATTTCTGAAAGAAAGATAAAAATGAAATTCTATGAGTTTCTTTTAGAAGTAGCTTTTTTTAACATTTATATATCAGAAACACCTTTATCGTGACATAAAAGTGGCCTTAATTAACTACACCTACTTTTATCCATATTATAAATTGTATAAGTATATAGTGAAGATTCCTCTTCATCATAGTTTGAAGATGTTCTTAAAAAGTGACGTTTTCGCTTAGATTTTGAATTTGATCTATTGAATTTAATAAAGTTTTTATAACAGCAAACCAACATAGTGGCAGACAATTGTTTTTATATTCTAATTATATGTAAAATATGCGTATTGATCAACATCAAATATAAATAATAAGAAGTATCTATTTCAAACACTATTGTCTATTGATGTAATCAGTTGTTCCAACATCTGTATGATATTCGTCAATGCCCAATGGTTTGATAATATCTACGTAAGTTATGAGGGCTTTTAACCAACTAAACAGTGCTCATCCGGATAAATATTTCACCTGTTTATTAAAAAAAATCCGAACAACTCTTAATCTTAATCATGTGAAAATGGCGTGATATTTTCGATAAATTTATCAGTTAATTAACGGGATATCGGACCATAATTATAAGGTTCTACACCTCCAATTCAAAAATTATATTTAAAATATTCAATTAAAATTCTGAAAAATCTTACGAATAGTTTATTATTTAAACAAGAAAAGATTATTTTTGTAATACTTTTGAATAAACAGTTATTTCGACCAACAAAAGTATACACCTTTAAGCCAAATATTAAATGCTAATTATCAATTTTAAATTTTGCAAATATTTGTATGTATTGTTTAAAACATGCATAAGAGCTTGACGTAAAGGATTTTTTTCAAAAATTAATTGTTTTAAATGCTCATTTTCTGAAGCTCTTATCCCTTAACTCGTGCGTTATAAAATTTTATATTCTAAGAAATTATATTCTAAAATTATCATTGAAATACTTATAGGGCAATTGATTTATATAAAGTGATACAGAATAATCATAAAAACAAATTTGTTCTCATTCATATACTTTTTTTTCTCTCCGTGTATGTACGATAATGTATTTATTTTTTTTTATTCTAGATTTTTGTGCCCTCTTTTTCCTGGCACTTCCTACCGTTTATCCTCTGGGGACTTTAACGGTGTCCACCTACTACCTATGTGTAGGTGCTTTATCCATCCCTTAAAAACCCCACCATCTCGCATTCGCCCGGGGTTATGCCCGTGGATGAGGGAAACCTGTGAAGCAAGGAAAACCTCACACGAGATGGCCGGTGTATTCGAAACATTCTTTTTGGGTGTCAAAGTCACATTGCGTAGGCCTTGACACCGAAACCGAATGTTTCACACCTCCCGCTCACGTTGTGAAGTATGAAAAAACACCTAACCTGCCACGAAAGCCAAGCGATCGAGAGCGTCACCCATCCACTTGAGTACCGCGCTCAATACTGCTTAACTTCCGTGACCGGCTGAGGTGCGTCTCCGCCACCGCGTCGGTCTCTTTCATATATAAATTTGGTTTTTATATGAAACCCCCTTAAATAAATGTTATTTATTTTAATCAGCAATTGTTAAGGGGAGTCCGGAGGGTTTTCACCAATCCATCACTCGAAAATTTAGGGGCTGTAGTGGCGCTGCCGTTCGGTTGAGTTCATACTTGACAATAAATAAAGAAAATAGCGTTTCTACACGAAATCGAAGTTGAGCGACATAGGTATCGATTTAATGATTAATTACCTATTACTTTACTGATCGAAAAGACAGTATTTTCAATCATAATGCTGTACAATTAATCGATACAGTAATTTCAGTTTCGGTATATAAAGCATATAAAATTATATACACATAAACATACTTTTACATGTTACAACACAAATGCAGCTATCTAATTAAAAGTATGGTTTATTCACCAAGATTAAGAAATATTCCTTTGTTGTATGGTTTATAAATAGTATATGTATCACACTAATAATCTTTATAATGTTTTGTAATACTGATGTTGTCTATGACGTGATCATTATCATAGGGTCTGTTGTTTTTGTTAGACAATTTTTGTTCGTCTTCTTTAAATTTTCTTTTTTCTATTATCTGGAATCGTGGTATTTTATTTAACGGTTCGTATTGGAAATGGTGGCGCAATAGTAATGGAAAGTCTTTACTTCGCGTGACGCTATTTGAAACCTGACCGACACTACACCTATATATAAGTTTCATACACTGTCGATTAGCAAACATCGATCATAAAAGAGGAACAACTCGAATATTGTGCAGCTTATGCATACTGCACATATCTGTATACAAAGGATTAGTTGTGAAAGTAGTTGCTTAGACTAGCCGCTCAGTTTGTTATTGTTTTGACAAGCAATATCAAATTCTTTTTGGTTTTTGTATACGTTATTTTATGAATCATCCAACGGCTCATTCCCTTTGTAGGTGTTTACGCCTATTGAAGTTTCCAACTCCTATGGGTATATTTGTGACATCTTTATCTGTTTTTAATATTTCTAATTGTATTAAGAGAGTGGAAAAAGTACGTAGAGTACTTTTGGTTTTTCTGCGGATTCAACAATAATGTCAGATCAATCCGCGCGGTCGTATGAATTGTAACGCGACAGATTTAAATTTTTCAATACGTATTTTCAATGGATACGAATTTTAATGTATCTTTGCAATGCACTATCTCGCTCACTCAAATGTCAGCAAAAATGAAATGTTTGCGCAGTTCGTTACGAAAAATAGTGTTTGATACACATGCACTTTGTATCAAAAATAATTATTTCGTAATTTTAAATTATGGGGGTTTATGGGAAATTAACCTTTTGTAATTTTGAATTATGAGAATTTATGGGAAACTAACTTTTCGAAATTTTGCTTAAAGCAGGTATTGAAATGCTTTTTCTTATAAAACAATTTATTTTTATTATGTGTGTGTGTGTGTGTGTTAAATATAAGATTTATTAAAAACTACACTTACAATCTACAATGCCGGGGTAGACGCCAGTCGCGTTGATTCGCGACGAATAAACGATAACTCGCGGGTTTCGTAGCAGAAACTAATGTCAATGGGATACAATCGCCGGCCTAATATGTGGCCGGATTACGGTATATACCCGAATACGCTGTAAGGGAGGAATGGGGAGGACGGGATGTTTCTCTCTCTCTCTGTCTCTCTCTCTATATCACTCTTTCACTCACTCGCAAATGCTATTCGTTAGCTGGCTATTTTTCCGGTATCGTCGAGTCGACCGACCGTAGAGCTCTAGTTCTCGGCGCTCTCGAGAGCCGTGATCGTACCGCGCGCCTGCGCAGTACGTACTTTGCTCGTGGTACATCGATCTCGCATCGAGCGCGTGAGTCGATTTCTGCTGTATTCAGGCTGTAGCGGCGCAAGTCGGCTGTGTGGTGTATGGTGACCTGGTGCTATTTACGTCTCGGAGATGCGGTATAACTTCCTTCTAGGTAACTATTAAATCGTTCCGGATTATCTGTCATCAACTAATTTGTACGGTGTGAGTTTCAGGCACGAAGCTCACCTGCCGCCGCATCGCTACTCGGAGCCGCCTTGATCCTCTCTCCTCGACGACGTCAACCTCGGTGACTGATAGCCGCTCCTTCTACAGATCCAGGTAAATACCTCGTCGTGAGAATTACGCAATTATGCATATTTAATTCATGTATGTGCTATTTTATGAGGTCTGCTATACAAGTTGTTTACGTATACCAACCTAACCTCATTATGTCCTATACTGTTCCTTGTACAGCTGTACATGTATTTTCTTGATCAATGTCCTTTACATACAGCTGTATGTCCTCTTCCTTGCGCCTCGTCCTCTTAATGCGTACTTGTAATAATTAATTTGCTCTTTTACGACTGCTTACTGGTTGGCGTTGGAGGCTCCAGAGCTCACCGCCTGGATACTGCTTCTTCACCTTGACTGCAGTCCTGTGGAGCTAAGGAGGGTCCTCGAGGCTTCTTCATTAGTAACCTCCCTTTATTCATCTTGTTTGCGGTGTCAGACCCGGAGGAGCCTACCTGATGCTAACTGAGCTCGCCCAGGGCCGTCAACGCCAGGACCACCCTAGTGCTTCAGCTACGTATGTGTGCTGTGCTTGGAATAGGATTTTAGTCTGTGAGGGTAGGTAGGTGTAGGGAAGGGTACATGGGTAGGTAGGCTTATTTTAGGGACTCGTATAGCTTGTGCGGGTAGTTAGGTGTTCGCTATGGGTTCGATAGTTTGTTACTTGACATGTGCAGAACACATTGTCACAATATATATGAATTTAATTATATTTTTCAGTATTATGCATACTTTCCTTTTTACTAACTTACTTGCCTATCGCTAAGTTTTAAATTTTGTCAAAGATGTTAGAAAATTAATTAAAGGAAGCCCGACAAAGAAAATACTCAACGACCCCACACCTTACCATTTGGCCACCAGGATCTCGACGATTCCGCGTACCTTGTACATTATGTCGTTATTTCTCGATCTTTTCTTTAGACAATCCTCCTCCCGCTTCTCAAGTTTCAACCTCAGCATTCCACGTCAAGTGGTCCAATCGAAATGTAAAGTGCAGACTGGAAATTTTTTTTCAGAATACACCAAAAATAGTACAACAAGAGCGCAAAATGCGGCATTCGCAGCGAGTTCGAGTTTCAGGCCCGAGCGTAGCGAGGGCGCTGAAATCGAACGAGTGCGAAGGCAGTATTGCGCTCATGTTGCATATACTATTTTTTTCACGAAGGACGCGGTGTTATATGAAATGTAAATATAAAGTGTACAGGGTGTGATAATTTGTGGAAATAAATAAATTGGTGCTGTTTGAAACAAAATCTTTATTTTTAAGGCTCTGCAGAAAAAAATGTTAACATCCTTTAGAAACAGGAAAATTTTTCTTAAACTTATAATTATAACTATTTTAAAGGTAAAATTTGTATTTACGAACATAAGAACATATTATGTGTATTTAATTTGAATTTGTTATATTAATAGTAATATTACAATTGTTGAAGTGAAGTGCAGGATTTCCTTTTGAATGTTCATTACTTGTAATATTTATTGTCTTGGGCTGCATATCAATATCAAAAAAATTATCAGGTATACGTAGATCTGTGTCACTTAAATTCTCTGTACAGGTTGCGACTATAGATTTATCGATGTTTGCAGCTTTGTTGGCAGATAGATAATTAAAGTTTTTCTTTGTTTACATGGCGGTGGTTCGTCAATAATTTCTTCATTGCTTTTGAATAATACTACGTCATGATTCGAAGTAGTAGAGGTAGATGGTTGCAGATTCAAAGCATTCGTTATGTTACCACATATTTGTTATTTGTTACGCATTGAATCTTCAAGATAAGATTGAGCTACTTTATCGGATTTCCATCCGCCGTGTCTTTTTAAAGCCAGTATATCACCTCCACCATCCACCAGCAGAGTTGCAGAAGTTCTTCTGAACGTGTGGTTAGTATACAACTCTGGATTAGGTAAATTTAAGAGTTTAGCTATTAGGCGTGGCATTTCAGCTATTTTGTTTTTACCAATAGGTTGTTTAGTGCATTGTCTCATTTTATAATTCATAAAAAATCTATCGAGTACATTTCGCAAGTTAATGTATTTTTTACAACATCATAAAAAGCTCCATTTATGACAAAAGACTTAGAAATTTTAGTTCTAGTTTGTTCTATTTTTACAAAAAATAGATTACCATGGTCTGCAACTGAGCTGTACTTTAAATTAGTTATTTCATCTATTCGAAGACCTCCGCAGATAGCGACTTCGATGACGGCCTGTAAAAGTAGAGAAAAATAATATCATTCAATGAGTGCATGAAATTAGGAGTAAAGACATGCCAAGAAAGTGGAGGGAGGCGGAGCCCCCATCCCCCTCATAAAATAGTACATTCCGATACAGGTGCGCACATGTATCATATACTATTTTTCCTAACGAACTGCGCAAAATTCGATAATTATATATGGGTGGTTTCACGTTAACTAATGAAGTAAAAATTTAAATATTGTTAACAATAGTTAAAAATAGAGTAGAGAAGTAGGCGGCGAAGGGGAAGAGGGGCTCCAGGGGCAGAGCTCCTGGTGGGGGCGTAGGGGGCGAAGCCCCCACCGGGGAGGTTTGGGGGGCGGAGCCCCCACGCCCTTAAAAAGAAATATACCTTACTAAAAAAAAAAATAAAATTATTTATAACATAAATACATATTTATTGTCATAATTACAATTTAAATAAACGATGATTTTATATACAATTTTTTCAACATAAATATATTAATTTATTTTAAACTGTTAACTTAAACAAAAGTATTTTAAACATAGTCTTTGAAAGAACATCGAACTATGATTTATCGCGCGCGAAGGTCAGGTAATGTTTATTTACCTTCTATCTTTTTCTCTTTCTTCCCTTTTAATATGTAAATTATTTTGATCAATTAAATGACTTTAAAATAGAGAATGAATAATATAAATATAAGTAAATAAATAAATAATAAATAGAGTGCTCCAAGCGGTAACTTTACCAATGCAATTGTACAAAAAATAATAAAGAGATAATAATAAAAATTATTCAAAAAAATAAAAAAAAGATGATGTTAGAATATAAATCAATAAAAACAAACACTAGTTACAGAAATTTAAAAAAACAAATAATGCATATGACAAAAAAATTATGTTTGAATGTAAATTAATTATACAGTAATTTTAAAAATAATACTCATAATAGGTAATTCAATAACAACAAAATGATTGCACAATAGAAATTATTAGTAATAAAAAAAAAATAAATTGTACATTTTTGAATACAACAATTATATTAAAAGTGTAAATAAATTACGAAAAAAACATATTAGTTAAAAATAATAAACATAAGCGTCAACATAATAAGCAAATAAATACAGAAATTAATAAAAAAAAATAAACATTGTAAACAAATATAAAAAATGTATAACGAATAATGTAAAAAGTGCTATAAACAAAAATAGTAAAATTATATCTCTATAAAATGATTAATAAATATCAAACAATATTTTGTTACCTTTACATCTAAATAATTGTTGTCTGAGGCTTCCTTGCAAAATCGTGTGATCTCCTGTGATGTGAAAACTTTTGCTTTTTTAGGAATATGCGTAGAGTGCAATTCTTTCAAAAATGTCAGTAATTTTTTGTATTTTGATATATCGATACTGTTGAACGAAAGTATTGTTGATCTTAATTTTGAATATTTAGACCACAATGTCGCTGACGAAAATTTTTTAGATATCTCTTTAAAATAAACTTTAAAGATTTCTTCTGCAAAAGATGTCGTTTTTTTCGTTTTGCGCCAATCTTTAAAAACATTATATTCCTTTACTTATTGTTGTTTTGATTTTTTAGAAAGAAGATTTAAATTTATTATTTTTGCTTGCTCAAGAATTTCTGTAGGCACTGAATCTTCAAAATCACTATCACTTTCCATTGTTAATAATGTACAAATCGTAATAATTTACAAACGAAAGGTATTAAAGACTTTATTTAATCAAATCATATACTGTAATTAAATAAGTCTACGAACAACTGTGCATACATTTATTAGAACTATAATTTTAATGAAAAAGATTGTTACATTTAAGCAATGATTGTAGCGAAACAAGTATCTTTATTTATACCGCGGAAAGGATATGTATAATTATCAAAGTCAAACCCATTTATTTCTTAGAAATAAAGACTCACAGTATATTTAGATACAGCGCTAGTGTCAAAGAATGTAAAAGCTTTGTCAACAATGCGCGTTCAATTTGAGTATATTGTTGTCTTTATTTAACACCTAGCAAAATATTCAATACAATATTACTGTACCATTTTGCGTCTTGTTTTAGACATGTAAAATAGGCGTTTTGCGTCGTGAGTGGAAAAAAGATCTTTTAGATACCGGAATTTATTTGTTCGAAAGTTATTTTAACCTCAAAAGTTAATATTTTAAGTTTTCAACACCTGCTGTGTTAACTGCTATTTATCGCAAAATCTATCAACTTTTACTAAATAACATTACATGTAATATTGGATGCTAATTGTCTCTAGAAATTATTCTTCTGGGTTTGAATTTCTAATCTGAAGGTCTATGTCTCTTAAACTATATACTAATGTTGAACTTGAAAAAATTTTAAATTCCCCACAATTAATTTTTTCAAAAGCAATACCTTTTTAATGGTCTGTAGCTTGTAACTAACCTTTAATTCTATTAGTTATGATATTATGTTATGATAACTTAAAGAATTGCAACAGTTTTTAGAAATTTAAATGTAAATTACCATATTAAAATTCGAATTTTTTTGTGTTCCTTTGAATTATTGAAGAACCTTACCTCTGAGACATCAACCGTATTTATATATACATATGTCAACGGCGAAATAAACGATTATAAAAAAGAATAAATAGTACTTTATTATATAAAATAAAAAAGGGTTTGGGCGCCAGCCGTGTACGATCGCGGCGAATCTAGTAAAGATTGCTCGGCTGGGTGCAAGCTGCGACGACTTGCTGCGCGAGGGGAGGGACCGGAAAAATGGAGAAGCACACTTACGAATACCCACCTTTGCTGTGCGAAGATCGTCTCCTGAAGTGCTGCTCTGCGGTTCGATTACACATGCACACACACACACACACACACACACGCACGCACACACGCACGCACACACACCCGTGCCGGGTTTGCTGGGCCCGCATCGTGGCGTCTCCCCAGGTGTTGGATAGGGGAATGCTTTCCAGATATGGATGGTACCGAAAAAATCAAATATTCGGGGCGAACCAAAACCAGATAGGGGAAGGCACCCCGAAATAAAACCACGTATGGATAGTGAGCTGAAAACAACACTACCCCAAGCGGGCATGGCAATCCTGTCAAATCCCGCCACTGATTCCGATCGGGTGAAAGCCCCGGTGGTCAGTGCTGGTCCCAAGGATTTTGGGGGGGACCAAACTCACACCGTCAAAATGGTAAATGCTGCGGAGGTTGGTCACTCGGCCTCTGTAGCATCTAATGCTACGTGTGACCTGCCCTCGACTGGGATGTCGAGTGACGCTGACAAAGCTTTTCTCCGTCTGCGTGAGAAGGTAGATACCCTGGTGGAGTTTGTTCTTAATGAGAACAACATCCACAAAGAGCTGAAGAGTATGGCGAGAGCAACCAGCAGAGCTCTCAATGAATACGTGCCGGTGAACAGTGCTGTGTGTTCAACAGCGCCGAAAATTAAAATGGCGGATGCGCGTAGGGACGGAACGTGCCAAACGTCGCCCATCTTCCGCGCTGAAGAGCGTCAAAGGAGGCCGGTGGAAAGGGAAAAGCCCTCACCACCTCAGCAACCCCCGGAGAAAAGGAAGAAGGGGTCAAAGCAGCCCAATAACAAAAGTGGGCCAGCAGATGCTTCGCCATCCGTTCCTAAGACGAGTGGGAACCAGTCAAAAGTCCCTGACTGGGTCACAGTAGTGAAGAAGGGCAAGAAGAAGAAGAAGATGAAGAACAGCCAGCCGAAGCAGCATGAACAGCAGAAACGTGCCAGCAAACCGGCCAAAGGCACCGCAGAGTCTAAGGCCGGAGTAAGACCCCCACGCCCAGATGGCATCAAGATCAAGACACCTAGCGGGGGCTCTTCCTACGCTGACATTCTCCGGAAGGTCAAGGCTGCACCGGAGCTAAAGGCACTAGGAGAACGGGTCACGCGTATCAGGCGCACCAGGGCTGGAGAGCTCCTCCTCGAACTGGGGCGACCCGGAACGGAAACGGCGGAGCTGAGGACAGTGGTCTCGTCCACACTGAGTGGGTCAGCAGAGGTCCAGTTGCTGACTCACAAAGTGTCCATCACCATCAGGGACATGGACGAGTCCACGACAACAACGGAGGTGGCCGCAGCGATTGCGGCAAAGATCGGGCCAAATGTGGTATCCCCGGATAATATTAAAACCAGGGGTTCCTACAGTGGCACCCTAGCTGCAACCATCCAGCTTCCGGCAGTAGCAGCCAAAAAACTGCTGCAAGACGGGAAGCTCCGGATCGGATGGGTCAATTGCAGAGTTCGACTGCGAGAGGTATCCTCGCGCTGCTACCGATGCCACGAATCGGGACACATCGCGAAGGAGTGCAAGAGCGCAGTCGACCGGTCAGCGCAATGCTATCGGTGCGGCCAAGAGGGCCACAAAGCAGTGGACTGCAAGGCCAAAGCCAAGACCTCGCATGAGGAAGGAGCACACATCAAAAATGATTAAGGTGCTCCAAATAAACCTCAACCACTGCGCTGTGGCCCAGGACCTGCTGTCCCAGCTGGTCAGAGAGGAGAGAGCGGACGTAGCGATCATCAGCGAGGAGTTCCGGGATCTCGAGAAGTCGAACTGGGTAAGGGATGCCACGGGCAAGGGGGCCATCTGGATATGTGGAAATATACACATCTCCAGAAAGATGGTCGCCCCCCTTCCCAGCTTCACCTGGGTAGAGGTGGCGGGGGTACGCATGTACAGCTGCTACTTCCCGCCCAGCGATTCCACCGAGGACTTTGCGAGATCTCTGGATGCAGTCGTCACCAGTGCTCGGTCCTCACGGCTACCGGTCGCAATCGGTGGGGACTTTAATGCTTGGGCGACGGACTGGGGCAGCGCCAAGACCAACGCGCGTGGTCGCGCACTTCTCGAGGCGTTCGCTCTACTGGGGCTGGAGATCGCTAACACAGGGACAACCCCGACTTTCACCAAAGCCGGCAAGTCGTCCATAGTCGACCTCACCTTCGTCAATCCAAGATTGATGGGGGGAGGGGGACTCGGCTGGAAAGTTAACGATCGTTACACGGGTAGTAACCACCAAGCACTCGTGTACCAGCTCCAGCTGACCAGCGGGAGGACAAAGAGAGCAGGAAGAGGAGCAAGAGAGAGATGGGCACCAGCCACGTTTGATCGTGAGACGTTCCTCTGCTCCCTTGAGGGGGCAAAAGTGGAGGGAACCGCCGAAGAAAAAGCACGAGGCCTCACGAATGCCCTAACAGCGGCTTGCGATGCCTCTATGGCCGTGAAGTTTAACCCTCGCGGCCGATAATCTGGTGGAGTGAGGACATCGCAGAAAAGAGACGTGAGTGCCTGCGTGCCAAAAGGCTGCACCAAAGAGCGAGGGGAACACCGCGGTTCCAAGATCGTTCCGCAGAATACGAACAAAAGCGGAGGGATCTCAAGGTGGCCATCAAGGATGCCAAGAGAAGGTGTTGGCGGGAGCTCTGTGAGGAGGTGGACCACAACCCCTGGGGCAGACCATATAAAACGTATCAACCCCGGGGGCGCTGTTGCACCCACCGACCCAATTTTTCTGGAAGAAGTCGTCCGCCACCTGTTTCCAGAACATCGAAAAAGGGCAGCAGAGACGGGCCTGATGGCCACCATTGGTGCAGCCGAGTCGCCAGACATTAGTGAAGCCGAGCTGAGGATGGCCGCTAAAGGTATTTCCGTACGTAAAGCCCCAGGGCCGGACGGAATACCTGGTCTGGCCGTCAAGACAGCGGCGATGAGTGCTCCCGGCTTGTTCCTGGACGAATTCAACGCATGCATAAGAGAAGGTTGCTTCCCGGCCCAGTGGAAGACGCAGAGGCTGGTACTCCTACCGAAGGGAAACAAACCCCCGGAGGAGCCATCATCTTAATGCCCGCTCTGTCTACTGGATATAGTCGGGAAGCTCCTGGAGCGGGTGATCTGCGCCAGGCTCGCAGCGGCCATCGGTCGGGCCGGAGACCTCTCCGACAACCAGTTCGGCTTCCGAAAGGGTCGATCGACCATGGACGCTGTAGGCAGAGTTGTTGGTATAGCCACAAACGCCATCAATGCTGGTCGGAGTGCAAGGCGGATGTGTGCCATCATCACCTTGGACATCCAGAATGCCTTTAACTCTGCCAGATGGGACGACATCATGCTGTCCCTGCAGCACTTCCAAGTGCCACTCTATCTCAGGGAGGTCACCTCGAGTTACCTGACTGACCGTACTCTGCTCTACGACACCGACGACGGTGTGCATTCCCACAACATCACGGGAGGCGTGCCGCAGGGTTCGGTCATTGGGCCCCTACTCTGGAACGCTGTCTATGACGGCCTGCTTAGGCAGCAACTTCCGGAGGGTGTCTCGATGGTGGCTTTCGCGGACGACGTGGCGCTAGTGGTGGTCGCAAAGAGTGTCGAAGAGATCGAATATCTCGGAGACGTCTCTATAGAAGTGGTCGCCACTTGGTTGAGAGACCACGGACTTAGTCTGGCGGCGGAAAAAACGGAGGCGGTGCTCATCTCTCGCACAAAAAAGGAGAGGACCGCCACCTTCACGGTAGGTAAAGAACGGATACGGTCGGTGAAAACGTTGAAGTATTTAGGGGTTACACTAGACGCGCGGCTGTCGTTCAAACACCATCTCGCGAACGCAGGCTCAAAGGCGACAAAGGTGGCCCATGCGCTGGCGGGCATCATGCCCAACATCGGGGGACCCCAGCAACCGCGAAGGTCTCTCCTTGTCTCGGTGGTGAGCTCCGTAATTTTATACGGAGCTTCTATCTGGGCTGATGCCCTGAACAGGCACAAGAGCTTTGGTGCTCCGTGCCAGAGAGCCTGCAGGATAGCTGCGCTAAGGGTGGCCCGGGCGTACCGAACCGTATCTGACATTGCGCTCTCGGTGGTCGCGGGGACCGCCCCCTTCGACCTCCTGGCAGCCGAGAGAGCTGAAAGACACCGTGAGGGTGGGCGACGCCTAGAAGAGAACCGCTGCCACAACCGATGGTCATTGCGGACCGTAGAGGAGTGGCAGCGGAGATGGGACTCAGCCAGGGACGGCCGCTGGACCCACCGCATCATACCGCGGATCCGGGAGTGGGCGAGCAGGAAACACGGCTTCGTCAGTTTCCAGCTTACCCAGGTGTTGACCGGGCACGGATGCTTCCGTAGTTACCCATTTCGTATAGGGGTCTACGGCAGCGCAGAGTGCCCGGCTTGTCCAGGGGTGGACGAAGACGTGGAACACGTCCTCCTACGGTGTCCTCGTTTCAGGGAGGAACGGGACCAATTTCAAATCACTTGGAGCGGTCCCCTCACCACTGAGGGCATCGGGGCGTGCCTGCTTGACTCCCAGGAGGGATGGAACGCGGTGGTAACCCTCTGTACGTCCGTAGTGGACAGGCTGGGTCTCATCAGAAGAGAAGAGGAGAGAAGAGTTGCGATAGCAACATTAGTGGGCTAACCTAGCCGTTGCCTCCCCCCGCGAAATAATGCCTTGCGGCGGTTTCCGCGGGGGAATAAAGGTAAGAAAAGAGGTGGAGTTTTAGTGGGTATGCCTATCGACATCCCTCGATAGGAGAGTCCCACACACGGGGAGTCTCGCACGCACACACACACACATACACACACGCGCACGCACGCACGCACGCACGCACGCACACGAATATATCTATTATCTGGTGATAGAGGTTAGCTATGAGTTGCCTCGATGGTGTCCCGATGAGCTCTCTCGAGCTCGGGCTCGTTCGCTGCTTCGTTGCTCGGGCCGAGCGTGCGCGCGCAGCTTCTCGTGTCAAGTCGTCCGTCGGCTGCCGTCGTCTCGCGCGCCGCGTGTAGTGAGTGCTCGCGGCCGTATTCACACGAAGCGGACGACCCCGACCGGGCCGCTGCTTCCCACGGAGAGAATCATATTCCTGGTGATAACGTCCTCGAGGTAATATGTAACATCGTTCCATCTCTTCTATATTCGGCTAATTAGTTTTCTTCTTTCCGGATGTAGACGGAACTGCCAACTCGGTTCTTCGCGCTCACTTACTCTCACGGCGGCCGATCAGCTGGTGCGCGTCGGGTCACTTGCTGCTGCTTTCCCTGGGTGCTACGTTGCTGCGAGAATTTCTGGCTGCTTCCTAAGTAACAATCTAGCTCTCGAAGGAGTGCTTCATATTTATAATTAGTTATTATTTGAGAATTATGGTAATGTTATGGTTACCACGACTTCACTTCTAATCCTCTCCTTGGATGTAGCTGTCAGTTTATGTGTGCAACTACATGCTTCCTTGTCTCCTCCTAATTAGGATCATTCCTAATTACTTATTATTTTACAGCTTCCTGGAGTCCTTTGTTGCTACTCGTGCTGCTCAGCATGACACCCTGGGCCATAGTATGCTGCTTGTTTGGCCCTGGTGCGATGCCTCCTGGAGCAATATCACCTCTCCTGCGATGCTGCTGGATTGTGCTATGTGGGGAAGTGTTGGGACTCTGGGGTAACTTGGATACGTTAGGCAGGTTTAGTGATTTGAGGGTAGGTAGGGCAACTTGCGTAGTAACCCGCTCGCTTCTTATTGACAGGTATGAAGTACCTTGTCACAATATATATATTATTATTATTACAAATTCGCAATTTATGTAATAAATTTGAGCAGTTAGAGGCGTCTTGCTCTCGAGTCTGCTGTGATAGAGCCCAAACTGTTCGCGATGTTTTCAATTCTTGTAACGCAACTTAGGTAGCCGTTAAGGAGTTGATTGATCCTGCCAAATGTAAAATTTGTATTTAAAAGATTATTTACAGGTTACACAAATCAGTGATTATCGAGAGTAATGGTTTTAAATCATTATATTTGTGCAATAACAATACCTTGTCTTAAGCGGGTATTGAGGTCAAACCGGATTATTCATTATATACCGGTTAACCTTACAGAACAGGAGATCCCACTGTATCACGCTACTTAAAACTTCTCCTTTGACGCTATTGATAACCTTACAGTAGTGTACCTGTGTCCTTCTTGTGATAAGAATTACCGTTCTTGTGTAATTGAAGTTAGCTCAGATGATCATGTTCGTCTATTGAGAAGGCAGAAGGTTAACATACAATGGGAGGCGTGTCGAATTGCAGCTTACTTAACTATTTTTACTGTTACATCTGCCAAGTATTGGGCCATATCGCTAGTAACTTTAAAAATAATATGTTTTGTAGTTTCTGTGCAGATAACCATCTATCTCGAGGTTGTAAGAACCAAACGAATTGAAAATGTTGTAATTATGTTGCTGCTCGGTTAACAACGCAATTCTCTCTTTTACGGACAAGTCCAAGTGCCATCAAGTAAGACGCAAGATGACCGCAAAATTAGTTTAGTTAATTATGATTATGAATCACTATTCGAAATTTCTTAGTAGTTGATTAAATGCGCTTAGAGGCTCAGTTTGTTCATATTTGTTTCATTCTTATTAGACCAAAATTAGAAGTAATAGGTATCAATAAACCTTGGTTAAAATCTAAATGTTCGTATATTTAAGTACTCGAGCTTCTACTAGTATACCACACTTACAATAGATCTTAAAAATGAACAAATGCAACATTAACTTGGGTTTGACGTAATGAACGATTCCCGCTTGTTTGGTTTTCCATCTATTCTCCTGGATATTTAGATATTTTCTGAGGTATTCCGGGATAACCCCACTAATTACTGGATATGTAGGGAATTTCTGAAATATTCCGGAATAATTACACTAATTACGGGATTTCCTGGATATTTCGAGACTTTCAGAAGTATTCCGGGATAATGTCACTGATTACGGGATTTCCTGGATATTTCGGAGATATCTGAGTTATTCCGGGATAACTTCAATAATTACGAGATTTCTTGGAAATTTCGGGATAACTTCACTAATTACGCAATTTCCAGAAGATTTCGAGAATTATTAAGATATTCCCGAATATTTACACCAATTACGGGATTACCTGGATATTTCGGGTATTTCTGAGGTGTGTCGGCATAACCTCACTAATTACGGGATTTAGTGGATATTTATGTGGTTTCTGGGGTATTCCGGGATAATTCCACTAATTACGGGATTTCCTAGATATGAACAGGAATTTCTGAATTATTTCGGACTAACTCCAATACTTACGGTATTTCCTCGATATTTCGGGAATTTATGTGGTAATCCGGGATAACTCCACTAATTACGGGATTTCCTCGATATTTCGGGATTTTCTAAGGTATTCCATGATAACTCCACTAATTACGGAATTCAATGGATATTTCGGTATTTTCTGAGCTACGTCGGCATAACCTCACTATTTACGGGATTTATGTGATATTTATGGAGTTTCTAAGGTATTCCAGGATATCTCCACTAATTACGGGATTTCCTCGACATTTCGGTATTTTCCGAGGTATTCCGAGGTAACTTCATTAATTACGGTATTTCCTAGATATTTTGGGAATTTCTGAGGTATTCCTGCATAACTGCAATAATTACGGGATTTCCTGGAAGTATCGGGAATTTCCGAGGTATCCCGGGATAACTCCACTAATTCCGGGATTTACTGGATGCGTCGTGCTTTTTCGAATTATTTCGGGATATCTTCACTAATTACGAGAATTTCTAGATATTTCGGGATATCTTCACTAATTACGAGAATTTCTAGATATTTCGGGATATCTTCACTAATTACGAGAATATCTAGATATTCCGGAATATTTACACAAATTACGGTATTTCCTAGATTTTTTGGGAATTTCTGAGGTACTCCGGGATAACTTCACTAATTACGGCATTTCCTAAGCATTTTGGGAATTTCTCAGGTATTCCGAGATAACTGCACTAATTACGGGATTTCCTGGATGTTTCAGGTATTTCTGTGGTATTACGGGATAACTTCATTAATTTCGGGTATTCCTGGATATTTCGGAAATTTCTGAGGTATTCTAAGATAACTCCATTAATTTCGGGTATTTCTGCATATTTCGAAAATTTCTGCGGTATTCCAGGATAACTCCATTAATTACAGGAATTCCAGGATATTTCGGAAATTTCAGAGGTATTCCGGGATAATTGCACTAATTATGGGTTTTACTGGATATTTCTAGAATTTCTAAAATATTCCGGAATAATTGCACTAGTTACGGGATTTAATGGATATTTCGAAGATATCTGAGGTATTTCTGGATTATTTCACTAATTACGAGATCTTGGACATTTCGGTATAACTTCACTAATTACGGGATTTTCTGGATATTTCAAGAATTTTCGCGATATTCCGGAATATTTACACTAATTACCGGAGATTATTCCTGTATCAGTCGGGAATTTATGAGTCTATGCTGAATAATTGACACTAATTGACGGGTTTTACCTGGATATTTCGCGAGAACTTTCTGAGATATTCCGAAATAATTACATTAATTACGGAATCACCTGGATATTTCGGAATTTTCTAAAATATATCAGGAATAAGTCTACTAATTACTGGATTTCCTGGTGATATTTCGGAAGATACTTCCGGGACTTACGTTTTACTGGATATTTCTAGAATTTCTAAAATATTCCGGAATAATTGCACTAGTTACGGGATTTAATGGATATTTCGAAGATATCTGAGGTATTTCTGGATTATTTCACTAATTACGAGATCTTGGACATTTCGGGATAACTTCACTAATTACGGGATTTCCTGGAAGTATCGGGAATTTCCGAGGTATCCCGGGATAACTCCACTAATTACGGGATTTCCTCGATATTTCGGGAATTTATGTGGTAATCCGGGATAACTCCACTAATTACGGGATTTCCTCGACATTTCGGTATTTTCCGAGGTATTCCGAGGTAACTTCATTAATTACGGTATTTCCTAGATATTTTGGGAATTTCTGAGGTATTCCGGAATATTTACACAAATTACGGTATTTCCTAGATTTTTTGGGAATTTCTGAGGTACTCCGGGATAACTTCACTAATTACGGCATTTCCTAAGCATTTTGGGAATTTCTCAGGTATTCCGAGATAACTGCACTAATTACGGGATTTCCTGGATGTTTTCAGGTATTTCTGTGGTATTACGGGATAACTTCATTAATTTCGGGTATTCCTGGATATTTCGGAAATTCTGAGGTATTCTAAGATAACTCCATTAATTTCGGGTATTTCTGCATATTTCGAAAATTTCTGCGGTATTCCAGGATAACTCCATTAATTACAGGAATTCCAGGATATTTCGGAAATTTCAGAGGTATTCCGGGATAATTGCACTAATTATGGGTTTTACTGGATATTTCTAGAATTTCTAAAATATTCCGGAATAATTGCACTAGTTACGGGATTTAATGGATATTTCGAAGATATCTGAGGTATTTCTGGATTATTTCACTAATTACGAGATCTTGGACATTTCGGGATAACTTCACTAATTACGGGATTTTCTGGATATTTCAAGAATTTTTCGCGATATTCCGGAATATTTACACTAATTACGGGATTTTCTGTATATTTCGGGAATTTATGAGGTATTGCGGAATAATTGCACTAATTACGGGTTTTACTGGATATTTCGAGAATTTCTGAGATATTCCGAAATAATTACATTAATTACGGAATCACCTGGATATTTCGGAATTTTCTAAAATATTCAGGAATAATTCTACTAATTACTGGATTTCCTGGATATTTCGGAGATATCTTAGGTATTCCGGGATTACTTCACTAATTATGAGATTTCTTGGACATTTCGGGATAACTTCACTAATTACGGGAATTCCGGGATATGTCGAATTTTTCTGAATTATTTAGGGATACCTGCACTTGTTACGTGATTTCCTGGAAATTTCTGAGATATCTGAGGTATTTCGGGATTATTTCACTAATTATGAGATCTTGGACATTTCGGGATAACTTCACTAATGACGGGATTTCCTCGATATTTCGGGAATTTCTGAGGCATTCCTGGCTAACTCCACTAATTTCGGGTATTCCTGGATATTTTGGACATTTCTGAGGTATTCCAGGATAACTCCCCTAATTACGGGATTTCCTGGATATTTAGGTATTTTCTGAGGTACGTCGAGATAACCTCACTAATTACGGTATTTCCTAGATATTGTGGGAATTTATGAGGTATTCCGAGATAATTGCACTAAATACGAGTTTTCGTGGATATTTCAGGAATTTCTGTGGTATTACGGGATAACTCCATTAATTACGGCATTTCATAGGCATTTTGGGAATTTCTGAAGTATTCCGTGATAACTGCACTAATTACGGGATTTCCTCGATATTTCGGGAATTTCTGAGGTATTCCGGGATAACTCCACTAATTACGGGATTTCCTGGATATTTCGGAACTTTCAGAGGTATTCCGAATACTTGCACTAATTACGGGTTTTACTGGATATTTCGAAAATTTCTGAGATATTCCGAAATAATTACACTAATTACGGAATTACCTGGATTTTTCGGAAATTTCTAAAACATTGCGGAATAATTCTACTAGTTACGGGATTTCCTGGATATTTCGAAGATATCTGAGGTATTCGGTGATTACTTCTCTAATTATGAGATTTCTTGGACATTTCGGGATACCGTCACTAAGTGCGGGATTTCCTGGATATATCGAGAATTTCCGAGATATTCCAGAATATTTACACTTATTACGGGATATCCTGCATATTTCGAGAATTTCTGAGGTATTCCAGGATAACTCCACTAATTACAGGATTTCCTGGATGCGTCGTGCTTTTTCGAATTGATTCGGGATATCTTCACTAATTACGGGAAATTCTACATATTTCGGGAATATCTGAGATATTCCGGAATATTTATTCAAACTACGGTATTTCCTAGATTTTTTGGGAATTTCTGAGGTACTCCGGGATATCTTCACTAATTACGGCATTTCCTAGGCATTTTGGGAATCACCTGCATATTTCGGAAATTTCTAAAATATCCCGGAATAATTCTACTAGTTACGGGATTTCCAGGATATTTCGGAGATATCTTAGGTATTCCGGGATTACTTCACTAATTATGAGATTTCTTGGACATTTCGGGATAACATCACTAATTACGGGATTTCCTGGATATATCGAGAATTTCCGAGATATTCCAGAATATTTACACTTATTACGGGATATCCTGCATATTTCGAGAATTTCTGAGGTATTCCAGGATAACTCCACTAATTACAGGATTTCCTGGATGCGTCGTGCTTTTTCGAATTGATTCGGGATATCTTCACTAATTACGGGAATTTCTACATATTTCGGGAATATCTGAGATATTCCGGAATATTTATACAAACTACGGTATTTCCTAGATTTTTTGGGAATTTCTGAGGTACTCCGGGATATCTTCACTAATTACGGCATTTCCTAGGCATTTTGGGAATCACCTGCATATTTCGGAAATTTCTAAAATATCCCGGAATAATTCTACTAGTTACGGGATTTCCAGGATATTTCGGAGATATCTTAGGTATTCCGGGATTACTTCACTAATTATGAGATTTCTTGGACATTTCGGGATAACATCACTAATTACGGGATTTCCTGGATATTTCGGGAACTTCTGAGGTATTCCAGGATAACTCCACTAATTACGGTGCTTCCTATATATTTTGGGAATATTTGAGGTAATCCTGGATAACTGCAATAATTACGGGATTTCCTGGAAGTATCGGGAATTTCTTAGGTATTTCGGGATAACTCCACTAATTACGGGATTTCCTGGCTGCGTCGTGCTTTTTCGAATTATTTCGGGGTATCTTCACTAATTACGAGAATTTCTAGATATTTCGGGAATATCTGAATTTATTCCGGGATAACTGCACTAATTACGGGATTTCCTCGATATTTCGGTAATTTCTGAGGCGTTCCTGGCTAACTCCACTAATTTCGGGTATTCCTAGGCATTTTGGGAATTTCTGAGGTATTCCGGGATAACTGCACTAATTACGGGATTTCCTCGATATTTCGGTAATTTCTGAGGCATTCCTGGCTAACTCCACTAATTTCGGGTATTCCCTGCTATTTCGGAAATTTCTGAGGTATTTCAGGATAACTCCACTAATTACGGGATTACCTGGCTATTTAGGTATTTTCCGAGGTACGTCGGGATAACCTCACTAATTACGGTATTTCCTATATATTGTGGGAAGTTATGAGGTATTCCGAGATAATTGCACTAAATACGGGATTTCCTCGATATTTCAGGAATTTCTGTTGTATTACGGGATAACTCCATTAATTACGGCATTTCATAGGCATTTTGGGAATTTCTGAGGTATTCCGTGATAACTCCACTAATTACGAAATTTATTGGATACTTCGGTATTTTCTGAGTTACGTCGGCATAACCTCACTAATTACGGGATTAATGTGATATTTATGGAGTTTCTCCATAAAGGTATTCCAGGATAACTCCACTAATTACGAGATTTCCTCGATATTTCGGTACTTTTTGAAGTATTTCGAGGTAACTTCACTAATTACGGTATTTCCTAGGCATTTTGGGAATTTCTGAGGTATTTCGGGATAACTGCACTAATTACGGGATTACCTGTATATTTCGGGAATTTCTGAGATATACCGAAATAATTACACTAATTACGGGATTACCTGGATATTTCGGGAATTTCTAAAATATTCCGGAATAATTCTACTAGTTACGGGATTTCCTGGATATTTCGGAGATATCTGAGTTATTTCGGGATAACTTCACTAGTTACGGGATTTCCAGGATATTTCGGAGATATCTTAGGTATTCCGGGATTACTTCACTAATTATGAGATTTCTTGGACATTTCGGGATAACATCACTAATTACGGGATTTCCTGGATATTTCGGGAACTTCTGAGGTATTCCAGGATAACTCCACTAATTACGGTGATTCCTAGATATTTTGGGAATTTCTGAGGTATTCCGGGATAACTGCACTAATTACGGGATTTCCTGGATATTTCGGGAATTTCTGAGGTATTCCGGGATAACTCCACTAATTACAGGATTTCCTGGATGCGTCGTGCTTTTTCGAATTGATTCGGGATATCTTCACTAATTACGAGATCTTGGACATTTCGGGATAACTTCACTAATTACGGGATTTTCTGGATATTTCAAGAATTTTTCGCGATATTCCGGAATATTTACACTAATTACGGGATTTTCTGTATATTTCGGGAATTTATGAGGTATTGCGGAATAATTGCACTAATTACGGGTTTTACTGGATATTTCGAGAATTTCTGAGATATTCCGAAATAATTACATTAATTACGGAATCACCTGGATATTTCGGAATTTTCTAAAATATTCAGGAATAATTCTACTAATTACTGGATTTCCTGGATATTTCGGAGATATCTTAGGTATTCCGGGATTACTTCACTAATTATGAGATTTCTTGGACATTTCGGGATAACTTCACTAATTACGGGAATTCCGGGATATGTCGAATTTTTCTGAATTATTTAGGGATACCTGCACTTGTTACGTGATTTCCTGGAAATTTCTGAGATATCTGAGGTATTTCGGGATTATTTCACTAATTATGAGATCTTGGACATTTCGGGATAACTTCACTAATGACGGGATTTCCTCGATATTTCGGGAATTTCTGAGGTATTCCGGGATAACTCCACTAATTACGGGATTTCCTCGATATTTCGGGAATTTCTGAGGTATTCCAGGATAACTCCACTAATTACGGGATTTCCTCGATATTTCGGTATTATCTGAGGAACGTCGGGATAACCTCACTAATTACGGTATTTCCTAGATATTGTGGGAATTTATGAGGTATTCCGAGATAATTGCACTAAATACGAGTTTTCGTGGATATTTCAGGAATTTCTGTGGTATTACGGGATAACTCCATTAATTACGGCATTTCATAGGCATTTTGGGAATTTCTGAAGTATTCCGTGATAACTGCACTAATTACGGGATTTCCTCGATATTTCGGGAATTTCTGAGGTATTCCGGATAACTCCACTAATTACGGGATTTCCTGGATATTTCGGAACTTTCAGAGGTATTCCGAATACTTGCACTAATTACGGGTTTTACTGGATATTTCGAAAATTTCTGAGATATTCCGAAATAATTACACTAATTACGGAATTACCTGGATTTTTCGGAAATTTCTAAAACATTGCGGAATAATTCTACTAGTTACGGGATTTCCTGGATATTTCGAAGATATCTGAGGTATTCGGTGATTACTTCTCTAATTATGAGATTTCTTGGACATTTCGGGATACCGTCACTAAGTGCGGGATTTCCTGGATATATCGAGAATTTCCGAGATATTCCAGAATATTTACACTTATTACGGGATATCCTGCATATTTCGAGAATTTCTGAGGTATTCCAGGATAACTCCACTAATTACAGGATTTCCTGGATGCGTCGTGCTTTTTCGAATTGATTCGGGATATCTTCACTAATTACGGGAAATTCTACATATTTCGGGAATATCTGAGATATTCCGGAATATTTATTCAAACTACGGTATTTCCTAGATTTTTTGGGAATTTCTGAGGTACTCCGGGATATCTTCACTAATTACGGCATTTCCTAGGCATTTTGGGAATTTCTGAGGTATTCCGGGATAACTCCACTAATTACGGGATTTCCTCGATATTTCGGTATTATCTGAGGAACGTCGGGATAACCTCACTAATTACGGGATTACCTGGATATTTCGGGAATTTCTGAGGTATTCCAGGATAACTCCACTAATTACGAGATCTTGGACATTTCGGGATAACTTCACTAATTACGGGATTTTCTGGATATTTCAAGAATTTTTCGCGATATTCCGGAATATTTACACTAATTACGGGATTTTCTGTATATTTCGGGAATTTATGAGGTATTGCGGAATAATTGCACTAATTACGGGTTTTACTGGATATTTCGAGAATTTCTGAGATATTCCGAAATAATTACATTAATTACGGAATCACCTGGATATTTCGGAATTTTCTAAAATATTCAGGAATAATTCTACTAATTACTGGATTTCCTGGATATTTCGGAGATATCTTAGGTATTCCGGGATTACTTCACTAATTATGAGATTTCTTGGACATTTCGGGATAACTTCACTAATTACGGGAATTCCGGGATATGTCGAATTTTTCCGAATTATTTCGGGATGACTGCACTAATTACGGGATTTCCTGGATATTTCGAGAATTTCTGAGGTATTCCGGGATAACTGCACTAATTACGGGATTTTCTGTATATTTCGGGAATTTCTGAGATATACCGAAATAATTAAAGTAATTACTGAATTACCTGGATAATTCGGGAATTTCTAAAATATTCCGGAATAATTCTACTAGTTACGGGATTTTTTTGGATATTTCGGAGATATCTGAGTTATTTCGGGATAACTTCACTAATTACGGGATTTTCTGGATATTTCGGAGATTTCTCGGGTATTCCGGGATTACTTCACTAATTATAAGATTTCTTGGACATTTCGGGATAACTTCACTAATGACGGGATTTCCTGGATATTTCGAGATTTACCGAGATATTCTGGAATATTTACACGAATTACGGCATTTCCTAGATATTTCGGGAATTTCTGAGGTACGCCGGGATAACTTCACTAAATACGGGAATTCCGGGATATGTCGAATTTTTCCGAATTATTTAGGGATACCTGCACTTGTTACGGGATTTCCAGGATATATCGGAGATATCTGAGTTATTCCGGGATAACTTTACTAATTATGAGGTTTCTTGGACATTTCGGGATAACTTCACTAATTACGGGATTACCTGGATATTTCGAAAATTTCTGAGATATTCCGAAATAATTACACTAATTACGGAATTACCTGGATTTTTCGGAAATTTCTAAAACATTGCGGAATAATTCTACTAGTTACGGGATTTCCTGGATATTTCGAAGATATCTGAGGTATTCGGTGATTACTTCTCTAATTATGAGATTTCTTGGACATTTCGGGATACCGTCACTAAGTGCGGGATTTCCTGGATATATCGAGAATTTCCGAGATATTCCAGAATATTTACACTTATTACGGGATATCCTGCATATTTCGAGAATTTCTGAGGTATTCCAGGATAACTCCACTAATTACAGGATTTCCTGGATGCGTCGTGCTTTTTCGAATTGATTCGGGATATCTTCACTAATTACGGGAAATTCTACATATTTCGGGAATATCTGAGATATTCCGGAATATTTATTCAAACTACGGTATTTCCTAGATTTTTTGGGAATTTCTGAGGTACTCCGGGATATCTTCACTAATTACGGCATTTCCTAGGCATTTTGGGAATTACCTGCATATTTCGGAAATTTCTAAAATATCCCGGAATAATTCTACTAGTTACGGGATTTCCAGGATATTTCGGAGATATCTTAGGTATTCCGGGATTACTTCACTAATTATGAGATTTCTTGGACATTTCGGGATAACATCACTAATTACGGGATTTCCTGGATATATCGAGAATTTCCGAGATATTCCAGAATATTTACACTTATTACGGGATATCCTGCATATTTCGAGAATTTCTGAGGTATTCCAGGATAACTCCACTAATTACAGGATTTCCTGGATGCGTCGTGCTTTTTCGAATTGATTCGGGATATCTTCACTAATTACGGGAATTTCTACATATTTCGGGAATATCTGAGATATTCCGGAATATTTATACAAACTACGGTATTTCCTAGATTTTTTGGGAATTTCTGAGGTACTCCGGGATATCTTCACTAATTACGGCATTTCCTAGGCATTTTGGGAATCACCTGCATATTTCGGAAATTTCTAAAATATCCCGGAATAATTCTACTAGTTACGGGATTTCCAGGATATTTCGGAGATATCTTAGGTATTCCGGGATTACTTCACTAATTATGAGATTTCTTGGACATTTCGGGATAACATCACTAATTACGGGATTTCCTGGATATTTCGGGAACTTCTGAGGTATTCCAGGATAACTCCACTAATTACGGTGCTTCCTATATATTTTGGGATATTTGAGGTAATCCTGGATAACTGCAATAATTACGGGATTTCCTGGAAGTATCGGGAATTTCTTAGGTATTTCGGGATAACTCCACTAATTACGGGATTTCCTGGCTGCGTCGTGCTTTTTCGAATTATTTCGGGGTATCTTCACTAATTACGAGAATTTCTAGATATTTCGGGAATATCTGAATTTATTCCGGGATAACTGCACTAATTACGGGATTTCCTCGATATTTCGGTAATTTCTGAGGCGTTCCTGGCTAACTCCACTAATTTCGGGTATTCCTAGGCATTTTGGGAATTTCTGAGGTATTCCGGGATAACTGCACTAATTACGGGATTTCCTCGATATTTCGGTAATTTCTGAGGCATTCCTGGCTAACTCCACTAATTTCGGGTATTCCCTGCTATTTCGGAAATTTCTGAGGTATTTCAGGATAACTCCACTAATTACGGGATTACCTGGCTATTTAGGTATTTTCCGAGGTACGTCGGGATAACCTCACTAATTACGGTATTTCCTATATATTGTGGGAAGTTATGAGGTATTCCGAGATAATTGCACTAAATACGGGATTTCCTCGATATTTCAGGAATTTCTGTTGTATTACGGGATAACTCCATTAATTACGGCATTTCATAGGCATTTTGGGAATTTCTGAGGTATTCCGTGATAACTCCACTAATTACGAAATTTATTGGATACTTCGGTATTTTCTGAGTTACGTCGGCATAACCTCACTAATTACGGGATTAATGTGATATTTATGGAGTTTCTCCATAAAGGTATTCCAGGATAACTCCACTAATTACGAGATTTCCTCGATATTTCGGTACTTTTTGAAGTATTTCGAGGTAACTTCACTAATTACGGTATTTCCTAGGCATTTTGGGAATTTCTGAGGTATTTCGGGATAACTGCACTAATTACGGGATTACCTGTATATTTCGGGAATTTCTGAGATATACCGAAATAATTAAAGTAATTACTGAATTACCTGGATAATTCGGGAATTTCTAAAATATTCCGGAATAATTCTACTAGTTACGGGATTTTTTTGGATATTTCGGAGATATCTGAGTTATTTCGGGATAACTTCACTAATTACGGGATTTTCTGGATATTTCGGAGATTTCTCGGGTATTCCGGGATTACTTCACTAATTATAAGATTTCTTGGACATTTCGGGATAACTTCACTAATGACGGGATTTCCTGGATATTTCGAGATTTACCGAGATATTCTGGAATATTTACACGAATTACGGCATTTCCTAGATATTTCGGGAATTTCTGAGGTACGCCGGGATAACTTCACTAAATACGGGAATTCCGGGATATGTCGAATTTTTCCGAATTATTTAGGGATACCTGCACTTGTTACGGGATTTCCAGGATATATCGGAGATATCTGAGTTATTCCGGGATAACTTTACTAATTATGAGGTTTCTTGGACATTTCGGGATAACTTCACTAATTACGGGATTACCTGGATATTCGGGAATTTCTGAGATATACCGAAATAATTAAAGTAATTACTGAATTACCTGGATAATTCGGGAATTTCTAAAATATTCCGGAATAATTCTACTAGTTACGGGATTTTTTTGGATATTTCGGAGATATCTGAGTTATTTCGGGATAACTTCACTAATTACGGGATTTTCTGGATATTTCGGAGATTTCTCGGGTATTCCGGGATTACTTCACTAATTATAAGATTTCTTGGACATTTCGGGATAACTTCACTAATGACGGGATTTCCTGGATATTTCGAGATTTACCGAGATATTCTGGAATATTTACACGAATTACGGCATTTCCTAGATATTTCGGGAATTTCTGAGGTACGCCGGGATAACTTCACTAAATACGGGAATTCCGGGATATGTCGAATTTTTCCGAATTATTTAGGGATACCTGCACTTGTTACGGGATTTCCAGGATATATCGGAGATATCTGAGTTATTCCGGGATAACTTTACTAATTATGAGGTTTCTTGGACATTTCGGGATAACTTCACTAATTACGGGATTACCTGGATATTTCGGGAATTTCTGAGATATAACGAAATAATTACACTAATTACTGAATTACCTGGATATTTCGGGAATTTCTAAAATATTCCGGAAGAATTCTACTAGCTACGGGATTTTTTTGGATATTTCGGAGATATCTGAGTTATTTCGGGATAACTTCACTAATGACGGGATTTCCTGGATATTCTGGAATATTTAAACAAATTACGGCATTTCCTAGATATTTCGGGAATTACTTAGGTACTCTTGGATAACTTCACTAGCTACGGTAGTTTCTAGATATTGTGGGAATTTCTGAGGTATTCCGGGATAACTGCACTAATTACGGGATTACCTGGATATGTCATGATTTTCCGAATTATTTCGGGATGACTGCACTAATTACGGGATTTCCTGGATATTTCGGAACTTTCAGAGGTATTCCGGGCTAATTCCACTAATTGCGGGTTTTACTGGATATTTCGAGAATTTCTGAGATATTCCGAAATAATTACACTAATTACGGAATCACCTGTATCTTTTGGAAATTTCTAAAATATTCCGAATAATACTACTAATTACGGGATTTCCCGGATATTTCGAGAATTTCCGATATATTCCGGAATATTTACACTAATTACGGGATTTCCTGCATATTTTGGGAATTTCTGAGGTATTCCGGGATAACGCCACTAATTACGGTGATTCCTAGATATTTTGGGAATTTCTGACGTATTCCGGGATAACTCCACTAATTACGGGATTTCCTGGATATTTCGGTATTTTCTGAGGTATTCCGAGGTAACTTCGCTAATTACGGTATTTCCTAGGCATTTTGGGAATTTCTGAGGTATTCCGGGATAACTGCACTAATTACGGGATTACCTGGATATATCGGGAATTTCGGAGGTATTCCTGGATAATTCCACTAATTTTGGGTATTCCTGGATATATCGGAAATTTCAGGGGTATTCCAGGATATCTCCACTAATTACGGGATTTCCTCGATATTTCGGTATTATCTGAGGAACGTCGGGATAACCTCACTAATTACGGGAATTCCAGGATATTTAGGAAATTTCAGAAGTACTCCGGGATAATTGCACTAATTACAGGTTTTACTGGATATTTCGAGAATTTCGGAAACTTACCGAAATAATTACACTAATTACGGAATTACCTGGATATTTCGGGAATTTCTAAAATATTCCGGAATAATTCTACTAGTTACTGGATTTTTTTGGATATTTCGGAGATATCTGAATTATTTGGGGATAACTTCACTAATTACGGGATTTCCCGGATATATCGGTATTTTCTGAGGTATTCCGAGGTAACTTCACTAATTACGGTATTTCCTAGATATTGTGGGAATTTCTGAGGTATTCCGGGATAACTGCACTAATTACGGGATTACCTGGATATATCGTGAATATCTGAGGTATTCTTGGATAATTCCACTAATTTTGGGTATTCCTGGATATATCGGAAATTTCTAAGGTATTCCGGGATAGCTCCACTAATAACGGGATTTCCTCGTGTTTCGGTATTATCTGAGGTACGTCCGGATAACCTCACTAATTACGGTATTTCCTAGATATTGTGGGAATTCTGAGGTATTCCGTGATATTTGCACTAATTACGGGATTTCCTGGATATTACAGGAATTTCTGTGGTATTACGGGATAACTCCACTAATTACGGGTTTTTCCCGGATATTTCGGATATACCTGAGGTATTCCGGGATACTTCACTAATTACGAGATTTCGTGGATATTTCATGAATTTCTAAAATATTCCGCAATAATTCTACTAATTACCGGATTTCCTGGATATTTCGAGAATCTCTTAGATATTCCGGACTCACTCCACGAATTACAGGATTGCCAGGATATTTCAGAATTTTCTTAGGTATTCCGGGATACCTTCACTAATTTGGGGTTTTCGCCGATATTTAGGTATTTTATGAAGTTCGCCGGGATAACCACACGAATTACGGAATTTCCTGGTTATTTTGGTATGTACGAGAATTTCTGAGGTATTCCGTGATATTTGCACTAATTACGGGATTTCCTGGATATTTCGGGAATTTCTGAGGTATTCCGGGATACTTCACTAATTACGGTATTTCCTAGGCATTTTGGGAATTTCTGAGGTATTCCGGGATAACTCCACTAATTACGGGATTTCCTCGTGTTTCGGTATTATCTGAGGTACGTCCGGATAACCTCACTAATTACGGGATTTCCTGGATATTTCAGAATTTTCTTAGGTATTCCGGGATAACTGCACTAATTACGGGATTTCCCGGATATATCGGTATTTTCTGAGGTATTCCGAGGTAACTTCACTAATTACGGTATTTCCTAGGCATTTTGGGAATTTCTGAGGTATTCGGGATAACTGCACTAATTACGGGATTTCCTGGATATTTCGAGAATTTCGGAAACTTACCGAAATAATTACACTAATTACGGAATTACCTGGATATTTCGGGAATTTCTAAAATATTCCGGAATAATTCTACTAGTTACTGGATTTTTTTGGATATTTCGGAGATATCTGAGTTATTTCGGGATAACTTCACTAATTACGGGATTTCCTGGATATTACGGCGATTTATGTGGTATTCCGGGATTACTTCACTAATTATAAGATTTCTTGGACATTTCGGGATAACTTCACTAATGACGGGATTTCCTGGATATTTCGAGAATTGATCAGATATTCCGGAATATTTACACTAATTACGGGATTTCCTAGATATTTCGGGAATTTCTGAGGTATTCCGGGATACTTCACTAATTACGGGATTTTCTGGATATTTCGGAGATATCTGAATTATTTGGGGATAACTTCACTAATTACGGGATTTCCTGGAAATTTCGAAAATTTCTGAGTTATTCCTGGATAACTTTACTAATTATGAGGTTTCTTGGACATTTCGGGATAACTTCACTAATTACGGGATTTCCTGGATATTTCGAGAATTTCGGAAACTTACCGAAATAATTACACTAATTACGGAATTACCTGGATATTTCGGGAATTTCTAAAATATTCCGGAATAATTCTACTAGTTACTGGATTTTTTTGGATATTTCGGAGATATCTGAGTTATTTCGGGATAACTTCACTAATGACGGGATTTCCTGGATATTTCGAGAATTGATCAGATATTCCGGAATATTTACACTAATTACGGGATTTCCTGGATATTTCAGAATTTTCTTAGGTATTCCGGGATACTTCACTAATTACGGTATTTCCTAGATATTGTGGGAATTCTGAGGTATTCCGGGATAACTGCACTAATTACGGGATTTTCTGGATATTTCGGAGATATCTGAATTATTTGGGGATAACTTCACTAATTACGGGAATTCCAGGATATTTAGGAAATTTCAGAAGTACTCCGGGATAATTGCACTAATTACAGGTTTTACTGGATATTTCGAGAATTTCGGAAACTTACCGAAATAATTACACTAATTACGGAATTACCTGGATATTTCGGGAATTTCTAAAATATTCCGCAATAATTCTACTAATTACGGGATTTCCTAGATATTTCTAGAATTTCTGAGGTATTCCGGGATACTTCACTAATTACGGTATTTCCTAGGCATTTTGGGAATTTCTGAGGTATTCCGGGATAACTGCACTAATTACGGGATTTCCTGGATATTACAGGAATTTCTGTGGTATTACGGGATAACTCCACTAATTACGGGATTTCCCGGATATATCGGTATTTTCTGAGGTATTCCGAGGTAACTTCACTAATTACGGTATTTCCTAGGCATTTTGGGAATTTCTGAGGTATTCCGGGATAACTGCACTAATTACGGGATTACCTGGATATTTCGGGAATTTCTGAGGTATTCCGGGATAACTGCACTAATTATGGGATTTCCTGGATATTACAGGAATTTCTGTGGTATTACGGGATAACTCCACTAATTACGGGATTTCCTCGATATTTCGGTATTATCTGAGGAACGTCGGGATAACCTCACTAATTACGGGAATTCCAGGATATTTAGGAAATTTCAGAAGTACTCCGGGATAATTGCACTAATTACAGGTTTTACTGGATATTTCGAGAATTTCGGAAACTTACCGAAATAATTACACTAATTACGGAATTACCTGGATATTTCGGGAATTTCTAAAATATTCCGGAATAATTCTACTAGTTACTGGATTTTTTTGGATATTCGGAGATATCTGAATTATTTGGGGATAACTTCACTAATTACGGGATTTCCCGGATATATCGGTATTTTCTGAGGTATTCCGAGGTAACTTCACTAATTACGGTATTTCCTAGATATTGTGGGAATTCTGAGGTATTCCGGGATAACTGCACTAATTACGGGATTACCTGGATATATCGTGAATATCTGAGGTATTCTTGGATAATTCCACTAATTTTGGGTATTCCTGGATATATCGGAAATTTCTAAGGTATTCCGGGATAGCTCCACTAATAACGGGATTTCCTCGTGTTTCGGTATTATCTGAGGTACGTCCGGATAACCTCACTAATTACGGTATTTCCTAGATATTGTGGGAATTCTGAGGTATTCCGTGATATTTGCACTAATTACGGGATTTCCTGGATATTACAGGAATTTCTGTGGTATTACGGGATAACTCCACTAATTACGGGTTTTTCCCGGATATTTCGGATATACCTGAGGTATTCCGGGATACTTCACTAATTACGAGATTTCGTGGATATTTCATGAATTTCTAAAATATTCCGCAATAATTCTACTAATTACCGGATTTCCTGGATATTTCGAGAATCTCTTAGATATTCCGGACTCACTCCACGAATTACAGGATTGCCAGGATATTTCAGAATTTTCTTAGGTATTCCGGGATACCTTCACTAATTTGGGGTTTTCGCCGATATTTAGGTATTTTATGAAGTTCGCCGGGATAACCACACGAATTACGGAATTTCCTGGTTATTTTGGTATGTACGAGAATTTCTGAGGTTTTCCGGGATAACTACACTAATTATGGGATATCCTGGATATTTCAGGAATTTCTAATATATTCCGTAATAATTTTACTTATTACGGGGATCTCCTGGATATTTCGAGAATTGATCAGATATTCCGGAATATTTACACTAATACGGGATTTCCTGGAAATTTCGAGAATTTGTGAGTTTTTCCCGGATAACTTTACTAATTACGGGATTTCCTGGATATTACGGCGATTTATGTGGTATTCCGGGATTACTTCACTAATTATGGGATTTCCTGGATATTTCGGGAATTACTAAAATATTCCGTATTAATTTTACTTATTACGGGGATTTCCTGGATATTTCGAGAATTAATGTGATATTCCGGAGTATTTAGACTAATTACGGGATTTCCTAGATATTTCTAGAATTTCTGAGGTATTCCTGGATAACTTTACTAATAACGGGATTTCCTGGATATTTCGTGAATTTCTAAAATATTCCGCAGTAATTCTACTAATTACGGGATTTCCTGGATGTTTCGAGAATTTTTATTATATTCTGGACACACTCCATGAATTACAGGATTTCCTGGATATTTCAGAATTTTCTTAGGTATTCCGGGTTATCTTCACTAATTTGGGGTTTTCACCGATATTTAGGTATTTTATGAAGTTCGCCGGGATAACCACACTAATTACGGAATTTCCTGGTTATTTTGGTATTTCCGAGAATTTCTGAGGTATTCCGGGATAACTGCACTAATTATGGGATTTCCTGGATATTTCGGGAATTTCTAATATATTCCGTAATAATTTTACTTATTACGGGGATCTCCTGGATATTTCGAGAATTGATGAGATATTCCGGAATATTTACACTAATTACGGGATTTCCTGGAAATTTCGAAAATTTCTGAGTTATTCCTGGATAACTTTACTAATTACGGGATTTTCTGGATATTTCGGGAATTTCTGAGGTATTCCGGGATAACTGCGCTAAATTCGGGATTTCCTGGATATTTCGTGAATTTCTAAAATATTCCGCAGTAATTCTACTAATTACGGGATTTCCTGGATATTTCGAGAATTGATGAGATATTCCGGAATATTTACACTAATTACGGGATTTCCTGGATATTTCGTGAATTTCTAAAATATTCCGCAGTAATTCTACTAATTACGGGATTTCCTGGATATTTCGAGAATTGATGAGATATTCCGGAATATTTACACTAATTACGGAATTTCCTGGTTATTTTGGTATTTCCGAGAATTTCTGAGGTATTCCGGGATAACTCCACTAATTACGGGATTTCCTGGATATTTCAGAATTTTCTTAGGTATTCCGGGTTATCTTCACTAATTTGGGGTTTTCACCGATATTTAGGTATTTTATGAAGTTCGCCGGGATAACCACACTAATTACGGAATTTCCTGGTTATTTTGGTATTTCCGAGAATTTCTGAGGTATTCCGGGATAACTGCACTAATTACGGGATTTCCTAGATATTTCTAGAATTTCTGAGGTATTCCGGGATAACTGCACTAATTATGGGATTTCCTGGATATTTCGAGAATTGATCAGATATTCCGGAATATTTACACTAATTACGGGATTTCCTAGATATTTCTAGAATTTCTGAGGTATTCCTGGATAACTTTACTAATTACGGGATTTCCTGGATATTTCGAGAATTGATCAGATATTCCGGAATATTTACACTAATTACGGGATTTCCTGGATATTTCGAGAATTGATCAGATATTCCGGAATATTTACACTAATTACGGGATTTCCTGGATATTTCGGGAATTTCTAAAATATTCCGCAGTAATTCTACTAATTACGGGATTTCCTGGATATTTCAGAATTTTCTTAGGTATTCCGGGTTATCTTCACTAATTTGGGGTTTTCACCGATATTTAGGTATTTTATGAAGTTCGCCGGGATAACCACACTAATTACGGAATTTCCTGGTTATTTTGGTATTTCCTTCTGAGGTATCCGAGGTAACTTCACTAATTAACGGTATTTCCTAGCTATTGTGGGAATTTCTGAGGTATTCCGGGATAACTGCACTAATTACGGGATTACCTGGATACTATCGTGAATATCTGAGGTATTCTTGGATAATTCCACTAATTTTGGGTATTCCTGGATATATCGGAAATTTCTAAGGTATTCCGGGATAGCTCCACTAATAACGGGATTTCCTGTGTTTCGGTATTATCTGAGGTACGTCCGGCTAACCTCACTAATTACGGTATTTCTAGATATTGTGGGAATTCTGAGGTATTCCGTGATATTTGCACTAATTACGGGATTTCCTGGATATACAGGAATTTCTGTGGTATACGGGATAACTCCACTAATTACGGGTTTTTCCAGGATATTTCGGATATACCTGAGGTATTCCGGGATACTTCACTAATTACGAGATTTCGTGGATATTTCATGAATTTCTAAAATATTCCGCAATAATTCTACTAATTACCGGATTTCCTGGATATTTCGAGAATCTCTTAGATATTCCGGACTCACTCCACGAATTACAGGATTGCCAGGATATTTCAGAATTTTCTTAGGTATTCCGGGATACCTTCACTAATTTGGGGTTTTCGCCGATATTTAGGTATTTTATGAAGTTCGCCGGGATAACCACACGAATTACGGAATTTCCTGGTTATTTTGGTATGTACGAGAATTTCTGAGGTTTTCCGGGATAACTACACTAATTATGGGATATCCTGGATATTTCAGGAATTTCTAATATATTCCGTAATAATTTTACTTATTACGGGGATCTCCTGGATATTTCGAGAATTGATCAGATATTCCGGAATATTTACACTAATTACGGGATTTCCTGGAAATTTCGAGAATTTGTGAGTTTTTCCCGGATAACTTTACTAATTACGGGATTTCCTGGATATTACGGCGATTTATGTGGTATTCCGGGATTACTTCACTAATTATGGGATTTCCTGGATATTTCGGGAATTACTAAAATATTCCGTATTAATTTTACTTATTACGGGGATTTCCTGGATATTTCGAGAATTAATGTGATATTCCGGAGTATTTAGACTAATTACGGGATTTCCTAGATATTTCTAGAATTTCTGAGGTATTCCTGGATAACTTTACTAATAACGGGATTTCCTGGATATTTCGTGAATTTCTAAAATATTCCGCAGTAATTCTACTAATTACGGGATTTCCTGGATGTTTCGAGAATTTTTATTATATTCTGGACACACTCCATGAATTACAGGATTTCCTGGATATTTCAGAATTTTCTTAGGTATTCCGGGTTATCTTCACTAATTTGGGGTTTTCACCGATATTTAGGTATTTTATGAAGTTCGCCGGGATAACCACACTAATTACGGAATTTCCTGGTTATTTTGGTATTTCCGAGAATTTCTGAGGTATTCCGGGATAACTGCACTAATTATGGGATTTCCTGGATATTTCGGGAATTTCTAATATATTCCGTAATAATTTTACTTATTACGGGGATCTCCTGGATATTTCGAGAATTGATGAGATATTCCGGAATATTTACACTAATTACGGGATTTCCTGGAAATTTCGAAAATTTCTGAGTTATTCCTGGATAACTTTACTAATTACGGGATTTTCTGGATATTTCGGAGATATATGAGGTATTCCGTGATAACTTTACTAATTACGGGATTTCCTGGATATTTCGGGATTTTCTAATATATTGCGTAATAATTTTACTTATTACGGGGATCTTCTGGATATTTCGAGAATTGATGAGATATTCCGGAATATTTACACTAATTACGAGATTTTGTGGATATTACGGAATAATTCCACTAATTACGGGATTCCCTGGATTTTTGTGAAATGTCTGATGTATTCAGTACTCACTTTTTGTCCATTTTTGTGTCTAATTAAATATTATATCAGGAATATATAAGTAATATTATAAGTAAATAAGTACTGTTAGTCTAATAATTTTTAATAACTTCAATATTATCTTTTAATGTAATATATATTTTATTTGGTGATTCGTTCTATTTTCTTTTATCACATTAAAATAGGTGTTTTTACAGTGGTAAGTGATATTCACTCACCATTATACGAATTAGGTAGGTAAACACTTGCGCTATACAGGGTGATCCAGAGACATAGGTAACATATATATATATATTCCGGTTCAGGAAATTAATTCGAGTATAATCCCGTCGGAATTTTTAAAAAATATTAATTAGGCGAGGCGTAATTAATTTTTGAAATGGGTCAATCAGAGGCCGGATTAGAGAAGATAGGAGTGCGGCGTTACCGCGCGAGACTAATGCAACAGGTTAACGAGCGAAGCGGTAGAGGCGCCTGAATATAGCTGATGCGTCTAGAAGAAGCGAAGATCGCGAAAGCGAATGAATCGCAAAATATATTTTACGATATTAATTGTATGAATCAAATGTACAATCAAGAAAATGATTTTATTTAAGTTTAAATTAATCCGCACACTACACTTAAACTAAATACTAATAATCATAGATACTAAATCTATGATATGCGTGCGTTATAAATATGAGATTATTACAGTTTTTAATCTCATCGAATTTACATTAATTTATTTGAAACATTTATGACGAATTTTAAGACAATATAATTTTGATTTGAATTAAGTTTTGAGTACAATATAGCCAATAAATACGTTTACCATGAAAATATATCACCACATATTGGAAATATATTAGTTAATTATGCAAGTATATTGGCAGTAATATTGCTAGTGAAATAATTCCTAGTCCACGTAAAATGAATTTAGCTCAAGCCTTAATTCTCCGCTTAAAAAACAATACCACCGCGAACGCTCTCCGATGTTCGCGCACATTAAATTTTGTGTTCGCGGAGTAAGCCCGCCGTGAGCGCTCTCCGAGGTTCGCGCTCATAAAATTTTGTACTCGCGGAGTAAGCCCGCCGCGGACGCTCTTCGACGTCCACAATGCAAGAGCAAACGTGCTCAAAAAAGTTACATCGTTAAAATTACAATTCATACACGTTTTCATCCACATGAGGTAATAAAAGATCATCGATTCGTCGGTAGTATTGACAATTTGGTAAATGTTACGAAGTTACGGAAGACACGAAACATATTGGCGATATATTGATAATACTTTGGCAATTTGTTGGCAACATATTGACAATATATTGACACTACTTTGGCAACATATTGGCAATATATTGATAATACTTTGGCAATGTATTGGCAATATATTGATAATACAAATAATAAATACTTAACGAAATACACTTTAAACTGCAAGATTTAAGCCAGACTTTAAGCTATAATTTCACAAACACTTTCAGACATGCATACAGCCATACAATTAGCCATACTAAAAGATCAACTTTTGATTCCTTATATGTACCATCTGTATTGGTTGGTAATAAAAACCGACATAAGAATAATCGACAAAGGGAAGATATTTTAGATAAGAAAATAAAGTAAAAATGTCTATTACTACATTCCTGTATTTAGGTGGTTGATAAAACTTCTCACACAGATTTGTGTTACAAATGCAAGAACGAGAAGACGATTTAAAGCAATCAACGAAAGACAGATATTCTAGAATAACAAAATAACTCGTTGATTTTTCTTATGTCGGTTTTTATTGCTAACCAATACAGATGGTAGTTACAAGGAATGAAAAGTTGATCTTTTAGTATGGCTAATTGTATGGCTGTATATATGTCTGAAAGTGTTTGTGAAATTATGGCTTAAAGTCTGGCTTAAATCCTGCAGTTTAAAGTGTATTTCCTTAAGTATTTATTATTTGTATTATCAATATATTGCCAATATATTGCCAAAGTATTATCAATATATTGCCAATATGATGCCAAAGTAGTGTCAATATATTGCCAATATGTTGCCAATATGTTGCCAACAAATTGCCAAAGTATTATCAATATATCGCCAATATGTTTCGTGTCTTCCATAACTTCGTAACATTTACCAAACTGTCAATACTACCGACGAATCGATGATCTTTTATTACCTCATGTGGATGAAAACGTGTATGAATTGTAATTTTAACAAAGTAACTTTTTTCGAGCACGTTTGCTCTTGCATTGTGGACGTCGGAGAGCGTCCGCGGCGGGCTTACTCCGCGAGTTCAAAATTTTATGAGCGCGAACCTCGGAGAGCGCTCACGGCGTGCATACTCCGCGAGTACAAAATTTGATGAGCGCGAACGTCGGAGAGTGCTCGCGACGGGCTTACTCCGCGAACACAAAATTTAATGTGCGCGAACATCGGAGAGCGTTCGCGGTGGTATTGTTTTTTAAGCGGAGTATTGAGGCTTGAGCTAAATTCATTTTACGCCGACTAGGAATTATTTCACTAGCAATATTATTGCCAATATACTTGCATAATTAGCTAATATATTTCCAATATGTGGCGATATATTTTCATGGTAAACGTATTTATTGGCTATATTGTACTCAAAACTTAATTCAAATCAAAATTATATTGTCTTAAAATTCGTCATAAATGTTTCAAATAATTTAATGTAAATTCGATGAGATTAAAAACTTAATAATCTCATGTTTATAACGCACGCATATCATAGATTTAGTATCTATGATTATTAGTATTTAGTTTAAGTGTAGTGTGCGGTTTAATTTAATTAAATAAAATCATTTTCTTGATTGTACATTTGATTCATATAATTAATCTCGTAAAATATATTTTGCGATTCATTCGCTTTCGCGATCTTCGCTTCTTCTAGACACATCAGCTATATTCAGACGCCCCGACCGCTTCGCTCGTTAACCTGTTGCATTAGTCTCGCGCGGTAACGCCGCACTCCTATCTTCTCTAATCCGGCCTCTGATTGACCCATTTTAAGAATTAATTACACCTCGCCTAATTAATATTTTTTAAAAATTCCGACGGGATTATACTCGAATTAATTTCCTAAACCGGAATATATATATATGGTACTTATGTTTCTGTATATAGATATAGCCAACGGCTCGAACGGCCGATGCCCGCTCAACGAAAATCGGCAATGTAGGAGAGAGCGTTTGCGCGCGCAGGACTACCGGTACACGAGAGAGATCGCGACGACACGTGTGACAGTTGATATCCCGGTTGAGACAGTTTTTTCCTCCGAGAGTTTTCGGTGTGATATTTTTAGTGTTGTTATCTTAACATACGCACGACGCAAATTACTCGGCAGTTGAGAGTTGTTCCTACCTTGCAGAGTGTTCAAGCGATAAAGAGAGAGCGAGAGAGAAGAAGCTAGCTGTTTCTTCGTGATTCGAACAAAAATAAAAAGTAAGTGGTACCACTTCTCGCGCGAGCGCTAATTATCGCGTATTAATTAGTTTTTTTAACGTGATCGTTCGTATAGTTTTAAGAGAGTTAGTTCGCGTACCCCTTTCCCCTCTCGCGTTGAGCCGACGTCTACGACTCAATCCTCGTGCGTGTATTGACCTCAATCAACAATTGTTTTTTTGTGTTTAGTTGTTACGACATATCATTTAATAAATCTATTAATATTTAATCCATATCAAATCGTGTTGATTTATAGATTTCGAACCGTCGCATACATTTGTTCCTCCGTTATCCTACGAGTCATATATAAATATGCGTACTCTCGCGAACTCACATTTAATTTTCTTTCCGCGGTCCATTTCAGGAAAGATTATCAATATTTTACCTGTCGTTGTTGGAAATCGAAGTACGCTTTCCTAACAACTTTAACGGCAAGTGTGCGGACAGGTAACCGCAGCCGCTTCGCGAGAAATTTTTGTAAACATTATATATATAGTTGCTTATTCTGTTAAGTCATCGAGTACGAGATATCTAGTCGGCGATACTATACAGGTTTGTTCACTACGAATTACGTTGTTATAAGTCGGGCAACTCGATAATTTTTTCCCTGGGCAAGCACACCGTTACATGGCGCCCAGCTAAGTGAAGAAAAAAGCCCCTAGACGTTAGGATAGTTGATTGCGCGTACGCGACGCACAACAAGGGAATGGGAACGGACCGGAATTGAATTATTTAAACGTATGCTCGGTTGATTTACGTGTGTTTGGTGATAAATACGTTAGTTACGTTGATTAATGTATTAATTATTGTCAACAATTGAATTAATTGAATTGCAATTAATTTCAACTATTATATAACTATTGTGTTTGACAATAATTTAGATAATTTTATCGGATTTTTTTCGTTTTTTTTTATGTGGAAGAAATCCGAAATCAACAATAATAAAATTTCTTTTTGATAACTGTTGACACACGTAAATTATAGTATTTTCAGATTTATTTATTTATATGAGATAGAATTGTTTGAGGTCCGCGGTTTAAAATACGTGTCCCTGATTCCGTATAGGTTAGTTGGGAAATTAGCGAAAGTATTTTTTCCGACTTAATAAAAATTGTTAATACCTGTGCAAGCGTGTGATTTTTGAAAATTGCTTAAATTATAATTTTGACTACGCGTATCGGCTCTCGCGTCATAATAAAAATTGTATTTAATTTTTTTTTATGTAACACGCGATTGTAAGAGGTCACTGCGTTAGATATTCTGTATAGTTAGGTAGGAATATATTTATTTATTAATTTATTTGTTGATCATTTATTAATTTATTTATTAATTTGTTGATGAATTTATTTAATTTTTAGTATATTTACGTGTGCTGGTGACCGAGAGCCGAGGATAATCCGTATTTTTCTCATTTTTTCGAATTAAAAATTTTTTTTTAATTGTTTAATATTTCGTTTGATTTTTTTATTGTACAAATTTTTTTTTTTTTTGGTTTCGGTGAAAATCGGGTATAATATTTTAAAATATATTAGACTGAAACCCGTATAACAAATTTAAATTGAAAGTGAAATTTAATTTATTTTGTTAAATAGTTGTCAAAATTATAAAATTTTTATTTTTTTTTACAAGCAAGTTTCAAAATGGTGAGCGTAAGTTGTTTATTTAAAAAAGGAAAAGATCACAGTCTTCAACACAGTGGCCCAATAATTTAGTAGTTTAAGTGTGTGCTCTGAAAATGGACTTCTACGCCCGCGAGAGTACGCAGAGGACGACCGCCAACAGAAATCGAGAGCCGAACCAACATCTCCGATTCCAGGATACGTAAACGTGTCATACACTGGACGATACGGACGAAAGACCATGACATGTGCAGGCAGAGTGCGATGGCTCTCAAGCGCCTCAAGCACCTGCTAGAGGAGCTTTGGGGAGGGGTGAGTTATGTTGACAAGGTCAGCCTCCATATTCTATTTCTCCCTACCCTAGTCGGATGCAGAGAGGCGTCAAGAAGATCTGACGATAAATGACCCCAAAGAAGTTAGGACGGATCCGATTACGAGTAAGATTTTAAAAATTATTCCGGAACCAAACCAGCGAGTTTATAGTCCAGAAGACGAGATCGATATCGGTGGATATCGGATCCGAGCGTTGTTTGATCCAGGTGCATTAACAACGGTAACAGCTGGAAGTGGCGAGTATTGAGAGTGGTCACGCTTCGTTGTCGTCAGCGGGTGTGGCCGACGCGACAGAAGATGAACGCCAACAACTGCGTGAACTTCTGGATCAAGTGCTGTCCAGTACTTTGACAAAGATCGGCCGATCATACGATGTTCAGCATGTTATCGACGTCGGTTCAGCGCGGCCGATCAAACATAGGTATTATCCCGTCTCGGATAAGATTCGAGAGGAGATGCATCGACAAGTTTGAGAAATGCTCGAGACAGGTGTTATAGAACCGTCTAGTTGCGGATGGTCCAGTCCAGTGGTGATGGGTAAGAAGGGCGAAAATGCAAGACGTTTTTGCATTGATTTCAGGAAGGTCAACGCCTTAACCAAACCTGATGCGTATCCTTTGCCGTTTATGCAAGATATTTTACGCAAACTTAAGAGTGCCCGATATATATCTACGATAGATATGAACTGCGCATATCACCAAATACCTCTGCAAGTGGAATCGCGCCCGATTACAGCATTCACGGTACCTGGAATGGGTTTGTTCCAGTTTACACGTATGCCCTTTGGATTGGCAAATGCTGGTGCAACGTTCCAACGTATGATAGACCAAGTGATTGGACCTACTCTCGAACCGAATGCTTACTCTTATCTCGACGATATCATTGTCGTGACGGAGACCTTCGAAGAGCATAAGCTGTTGCTAAAGGAGGTGTTGACTCGTTTGACTGAAGCCGGTTTATCGGTAAACCAAGAAAAATGTGTTTTCTGTCAACCAGAAGTGAGATATTTGAGTGAACGGGTCAATCGCGACGGGATAAGACCTGATCCAGCTAAAACGAAGCCGATTCAGGAATATCCGGCTCCCCGAAATCTCAAGCAGCTCGGGATGGCATCTTGGTATAGACGATTTATACCCGACTATGCTACGATAGCGGAGCCATTAACACGTCTTACAAAGAAAGACCAAAAGTACGAATGGCTCCAAGAGCAAGAAAGTGCATTTCAGCGACTCAAAGCGCTGTTGAGGACTGCACCCGTTCTACAGACTCCTGACGAGAATGGCGATTATACTATTCTAACAGATGCTAGTGACACCGGTATTGGTGCAGTACTAACACAGGTTGTTGATGGAGTAGAGAGGGTCCTGGAGTTTGCCAATAGAGTAGCAATTAGAAAATGTCGACAATATATTGAGGGTTACCAGTTTAAGGTTATAACTAATCATAGTAGTCTTCGTTGGCTGTGCAATATACACAATCCAACGTGTCGGCTCGCCAGGTAGGCATTAGAACTCCAGTCTCATAATTTTACAATTGAGTACAAGAAAGGAGCTCTAAACTATGTCCCTGATGCACTTTCTCGCATGTATGAGGAAGACGAGCCGACCATCGCTTCAGTTTCTTGGAGTCAAACTACAAAAGATCCTTGGTACCTCTCATGGCTGAAAGACGTAACAGAGCGACCTAGGGATTTTCCCTAATAGGAAACAATTTGTATTCGTATCGCGTCGATAACGAGTTAGACGACGTAATGGAGGATCAAGACGCTTGGAAACTGGTTGTACCAGAGGAGCATAGGCAAGCCATACTCCGTGAGTGTCATGACGATCCGACTGCTGGACACTTAGGTAGGGAAAAGACATTTGCTAGAGTGGCGAAAATGTATTATTGGCCGCGTTATTACGCCGAAGTCGGAGAATATGTACGCAAACGTCAAGTCTGCCAACAGTGTAAGGTGGAGCAACGTCCTCCCATGGGTTTGATGGGGAGACGAGTGATAGAGGAACCATGGCAAGTTGTAGCAGGTGACGTCAATGGCCCACTTCCGCGGTCAACACATGGTTACGAATACATATTGATCTTTCAGGATTTGTTTACGCGCTAGATCGAGGCGGTCCCGATTCGGAAAGCTAATGCTAGGAGCATCGTAAAAGAGTTGCATGAGCGAGTCATCACACGTTATGTTACCCCAGAGGTGTTTCTGTCAAACAACGGAACCGAGTTTAAAAATAAACTCGTCGATGACTACTTAGTGGAACAAGGAATTTTCCATACGACGATTCCTCCTTACCATGCTCAGGCCAATCCTGTTGAACGTGCTAATAGGACGTTGAAGACAATGATCGCGTCCTATATCACAGAAAAGCACAACACATGGGATGAGAAACTCCCCGACTTGGTATTCGCTCTAAATACAGCGATACAAAGTTCAACGGGATGGAGCCCGGCCATGTTAAACTATGGCCGGCAACCCGAGCTGGTTCAACAACGTGTGGAATACCAACGTTTGCTTGAGTGGAGTGATCGGCTGTCTAGATTACCTGAGCTTTACAAGAAAGCATCGGCCAGTGCGAGTAAATCTCATGAAAGACTAGCCGGTTACTACAATGCCGGGCGAAGAGCTGCGTCTTTTGAAGTTGGGAACCTAGTGTGGAAGAAGAACCGAGTCCTTTCATCCAGTGCTCAAGGTATTTCGGCCAAGTTAGCCCCGAAATACGTTGGCCCGTATTTGGTAGTTTATAGAGGTAACGAAGAGAAATGTCACGTACAGTATCTCAAACCGTACTTATCCGAAGATCACGGGGATGAGCACGGAGAATTAGACGACATCGAAATCGGTCAACCTACGCTGGAAGAGGAACCTGATAATACGGTTCCTGCGAGCGAAGACGTCTCGAACGGTGAGACGCAAGCGAGCGAAGTTCCATGCGAGTAACATGGCGGTAATACGACCAAAAACGCGTTCTCTATTAAACGAGGTAGAGAATGTTGTCTCTAATATAAGTCACCGTGGACAAGTTAAACGTGGTAGAGGTCGACCACGAGGTATGACAAAGCGATAGGTAGTTAAGTTAGGCTAATGGAATTTACTCTGAGATTGGAATGACCCTGACAATTGGTATCTGTTTGTTAAGATGCTGATCCAGTTCGACAGCGAACAGCTGGAGCAGTTGGTGGCCCGGCTCATCCAAAGTGGGATCAACGAGCCACAGAGGCTCGAGCTCCTCAATGGGATCACCACGGTCGTGGACCAGGCCGTGAGAGATGAAGTGGAGGAGAGACGGCGAAGGCAGGGGGACCGAGACGCGGTGGTGATCGTGGAGGATGGGCCGGATGGAGTACCCGTCCATCCATCGAGCGGCCTAGTAGTCGAGCCGGAGTTGCCTCAGGCTAGAGGCACGATTCTGGCAGGTCCACCGCCGTCCAGGGTCAGGGCTGAACAACGGCCCAGGGAGCCGGAGGTCCGGCTCCCCAACCAACTCCAGGAGAACGCGGAGAAGTACGTTCCCCTTCAACGCCCGGGAATGTGTGCTCCGGATCAGAGCGAGGCTTCAACGTCTCAATCCGGTCCGACCCCGAACCAGGAACTATTGGAGGATGGGGAAGAGGCGTGGCAAACAGTGTTGGAGGCATTGACTAAGGCCCGTGAGTCTTTTAAGGCCACGTCAATCGCCGAAAACCACGCCTTCGCCTTGTTTGACCAATTCAAGGCGAAATTCCCAGAAGCCTCCGATAAGAGTGATCCCTGGGAGGCTATCGTTGGATACCGTAGGGCGAAACGCCAAGCGGTATCGGCCATGAGGGCGGACCAGAGGGAGAGAACGGCGGAACGAGGAACGGCAGAGACAAGAAGAAGCCGCTCGTAGGGCCCACGAGGATTGGCTTAGACTCGAGGAGGAGACCAAGGAGACACAACACTGGCTAGCCCGAGCTCGCGAGGAGGAAGAGCGTGCTCAGGCTAGTTTAGATGGAAGAACTCCGAGGCCAAAGAGAGAGTCTGAGCCGAAATGCTCCATATGTAGAGAGTGGGGGATCCTCGATCCGGCGGACTGTCCAAACAAGTACAAACATAAGGAGATCCGGCGTCAGAAGCGGGAGAGATACCGCGAGAACCAGCGGCAACGGCAGGCGTAGGATTAAGCGGTATCCCGGTGTAAATATTGTACATAATTTTCCAAAGTACGTTAAAATATATTTTTCTACTCCCAGTGTAGTTCTTTTGAGTAAGTTCATTCTTTGTCATACCCGAGTCGTTATATCCTATCCTTCATTCGTATTTCTGGTACAGATACCACATACCTGGTATGCGGAATCTGGAAGGGGGATGTAATGGTAAGTGATATTCACTCACCATTATACGAATTAGGTAGGTAAATACGAGCGCTATATATAGATATAGAAATAGCCAACGACTCGAACGGCCGATGCCCGTGCAATGAAAATCGGCAATGTAGGAGAGAGCGTTTGCGAGCGCAGAACTACCGGTACACGAGAGAGATCGCGACGACACGTGTGACGGTTGATATCCCGGTTGAGACAGTTTTTTCCTCCGAGAGTTTTCGGTGTGATATTTTTAGTGTTGTTATCTTAACATACGCACGACGCAAATTACTCGGCAGTGGAGAGTTGTTCCTACCTTGCAGAGTGTTCAAGCGATAAAGAGAGAGCGAGAGAGAAGAAGCTAGCTGTTTCTTCGTGATTCGAACAAAAATAAAAAGTAAGTGGTACCACTTCTCGCGCGAGCGCTAATTATCGCGTATTAATTAGTTTTTTTAACGTGATCGTTCGTATATTTTTAAGAGAGTTAGTTCGCGTACCCCTTTCCCCTCTCGCGTTGAGCCGACGTCTACGACTCAACCCTCGTGCGTGTATTGACCTCAAACAACAATTGTTTTTGTTGTGTTTAGTTGTTACTAAATATCATTTAATAAATCTGTTAATATTTAATCCATATCTAATCGTGTTGATTTATAGATTTTGAACCGACGCATATATTTGTTCCTCCGTTATCCTACGAGTCATATATAAATATACGGACTCTCGCGAACTCACATTTAATTTTCTTTCTGCTGTCCATTTCAGGAAAGATTATCATTATTTTACCTGTCGTTGTTGGAAATCGAAGTACGATTTCCAAACAACTTTAACGGCAAATGTGCGGACAGGTAACCGCAGCCGCTACGTGGGAAATATTTGTGAACATTATATATATAGTTGCATATTCTGTTTAATTATCGAGTACGAGATATCTAGTCGGCGATACTAGACAGGTTTGTTCACCACGAACTACCTGGTTATAAGACGGGCAACTCGATAATTTTTCCCCTGGGCAAGCACACCGTTACAATATGTATATATATATACTAGGGGGACTTCGCCCCCCTGCGCGCTTCGCTCGCCAACCCCCTATTTTTAATTTCGAAAAAGGTTTTTCGTAATTAATTTATTTAAAATAATGTTTTAAATTGTATTATTTTTTCACTACCATGGCCACCTTAAAAATTAAACAGATTCACACAACACCTTGGAGGTATTGCTGTAGTTATTATAATTTATCAATAAAAGTTTACCAAAATTTAGTGTAATGAAATCAGAATAAAAATGATAAAAAAATAGAGACATATTAAATGTTAACTGTAAATTTTAAACTATATGAATTCTTATAAAGCTTAAATTTATATTTTAATAATTATAAATGTTAATGAAAAATTAACTTATCAAAAATAGTAAAGTACATATACTTACTAAATTGTAGTATTTTAGTTAACAACTTATTAAAATTTTGGATTATTTTAAACGGTTATAAATAGAATTTTACCTCCTAAAATTAATTTTTTTAATGACGAACGATCATCGCCAAAAGTTCTATGTCATTAATATTTTGTACTTTTAGAGTAATAAAACTTTCTTCTTAATTAAATTAATTTTTGTATTAGTTTTAAAGAATTATTTATAAAATTTTAGCGATATATAAATAAAAACCTGTTTCTTCCATTTCTCCCGTGATTCGTAATTTGCACCCTCTTTCAAAATTTGCGTTTTAATCCATAATTATATCGAATTTATTTTTACTATGCAGAGACCAAATATTTATTTTGATTATTATAAACAAATTCATTTCTTAAATATCCTTCTGTTTCTAATAAATACATACTTGTTTATTTAAAATATTGTGTTATATAAATATAAATTATCTACACACTTATATATCCATACAATTTTGAAATATTAATTTAAAAAATATTTAAATTAAATGCTCCTAAATTAATAGTTTTTGAAAATCTATTCAAATGTAATTCGTATTTTATATTGCCACTGTTAAAATTTGAATTTTCTTTTGCTGTTCTTGTTTATAATAGAATTATCTTAAAAATGCAATAATTAATATATTTAATTTTTAACCCATTGTATATATCATATGGATATTTGGAAAAGTGTATGTTATACTTGATTAATATTTATTTCATCTTCAAACAATTTTGCATCTGTATTTAAAGCATTACATTGAATTTTAGATCCGTTATTATTATTGAGTATACGTTTAAAAATTTTATGAGTTTTATCAAGAATGAGTAAACAAATACACATTCTTTCAAGTTATATTCACAACTTTTTTTTTGCTCACGGAAAAAATACATATATTATGTATTCTTGAAAAAACAATTTTAAAATATATATATATATATATATATATTATATAAATATTCCGCCGCATGCACACACACCCACATACATACGTACATATATATACATATATATGGGCTATTTTACGTCAACTGGTACGATGAAAATTTTAAATCACTCCAAAATTTGAGAACAGGCTGGAAACATCTTCCAGAACATACACAAAAAATTTAAGTGTTAAAAATAATTTGCTTAAGAGTTATTCGACCATGAAAAGTGGAAATTTTTCAATTTTTTAGAAAATGACTGTTGATTTTTTTGAAACTTTTGTTTAAATTAATCTTTAGAACTTATCTACCCTAGTTACATTTCTTAATTTTAAAATTTCGAAGAGATAGAACACCCGGACATATTGAATATCAAAAAAAAGGCTACCACACCATAATCGATTTTAATCTAACACCTCTCAAAAGTTCACATTTTTCGCGAGCTTTCCAATGGCTTGGGTTAGCTTATTGGCCAAGACTGCTGGTGTAAGTTATGCCTCATAAACCTCATAAAATCACTAGTTTTCACGCATTTTAGGACATAACTTACACCAGCGGTGTAATATATAATATATATATATTTATATGTGTTAATGAACAATTAACTTACCAAAAATAGTAAAGTGCATATATTTAATTGTAGTATTTAGTAAAAAACTATTAAAATTTTAGATTATTTTAAACCGATCTAAATAGAACTTTACCTCCTAAAATTAATTTATTTAATGACGGAGGGTCATTGCCAAGAGTTCTATATGTCATTAGTATTTTGTACTTTTAAGGTAATAAAACTTTCTTCTTAAATAAATTAATTTTTGTATTAGTTTTAAAGAATTATTTATAACATTTTAGCGGCATTTAAATAAAAACCTGTTTCTTCCATTTCTCCCGTAATTCATAAATTGCACCCTCTTTCAAAATTTACGTTTTAATCCATAATTATATCCAATTTATTTTTCCCTTTAGTTACAGAGCCCATATATTTATTTTAATTATTGTAAACAAAGGCATTCCTTAAATAACCTTTTGTTTCTAATAAATACATACTTGTTTATTTAAAATATTGTTTTATATAAATATACGTAATCTACTCACTTATATATCCATATAATTTTTAAATTTTGATTTAAATAATATTTAAATTAAATGCTACTAAATTAATAATTTTCGAAAAAATTTTGAATGTAATTCATATTTTATATTGCAACTGTTAAAATTTGAATTTTCTTTTGCCATTACTGTTTATAATAGAATTATCTTAAAAATGCAATAATTAATGTATTTAATTTTTAACTTATTGTATATTTCACATATAGATATTTGGAAAAGTGTATGTTATCCTTGATTAATATTTATTTTATCTTCGAAAAATTGTGCATTTTTTTTTAAAAACATTACATTAAATTTTATGTCCGTTTTTATTTTATGACTTTTATCAAGAATAAGTAAACTAATAGACATTCTATCAAGTTATAATCACAAAAAAAAAATTTTAAGTGTTAAAAATAATTTGCCTAAGAGTTCCACCATGATAAATGGAAAGTTTTCAATTTTTTAGAAAAATTACTATATTTAAAAGCCATTTATCTGAAAAGCTATTGATTTTTTTGAAAAAACATAATAAACAACTTGTGTTCAAAATAATCTTTAGAACTTATCAATCTGGGTTACAATTGTTAATTTTAAAATCTCGAAGAGATAGAACGCCCAGAAAGATTGAATACACACACACACACACACACACACTTTTATATATATATTACATATATATGACATATATATATAACACATATATATAACATATATATATGACATATATATATAATATATATATATATGACATATATATATAACATTTATATATATGACATATATATATATAAAACATATATATATGTTGAATTCTGAATTCTTAGACACGGCGGCGGCGGCGGCGGCGAAATATTTATATATTATATCTCTCTCTATAATATATAAATATTTCGCCGCCGCCGCCGCCGCCGCCGTGTCTAAGAATTCAGAATTCAACATATATATATATGTTTTATATATATATATATATATGTCATATATATATGTTATATATATATGTTATATATATATGTTATATATATATATGTTATATATCTATAATATATAAATATTTCGCCGCCGCCGCCGCCGCCGTGTCTAAGAATTCAGAATTCAACATATATATATATGTTTTATATATATATGTCATATATGTTATATATGTGTGTGTGTGTGTGTGTGTGTGTGTGTGTGTGTGTGTGTGTGTGTGTGTGTGTGTGTGTGTGCGTGTGTGTGCGTGTGCGTGTGCGTGGGCGAGTGCGTGTGTGTGTGTACGTGTTATTTGTTTTTTCAAGAATAGATAATATATGTATTTTTTCCGTGCGCAAAAAAAAGTTGTGAATATAACATGAAAGAATGTGTATTAGTTTACTTATTCCTGATAAAACTCATAAAATAAAAACGGACCTAAAGTTTAATGTAATGTTTTTAAAAATATGCACAATTTTACGAAGATAAAATAAATATTAATCAAGTATAACATACACTTTTTCAAATATCTATATGTGAAATATGCAATAAAGTAAAAATCAATACATTAATTATTGCATTTTTAAGATAATTCTATTATAAACAGTAATGGCAATAGAAAATTCAAATTTTAACAGAGGCAATATAAAATACGAATTACATTCAAAATTTTTTCGAAAATTATTATTTTAGTAGTATTTAATTTAAATATTATTCAAATCAAAATTTAAAAATTGTATGGATATATAAGTAAGTAGATTACGTATATTTATATAAAACAATATTTTATATAAATAAGTATGTATTTATTAGAAACAAAAGGTTATTTAAGGAATGCCTTTGTTTACAATAATTAAAATAAATATATGGGCTCTGTAACTAAAGGGAAAAATAAATTGGATATAATTATGGATTAAAACGCAAATTTTGAAAGAGGGTGCAAATTACGAATTACGGGAGAAATGGAAGAAACTGGTTTTTATTTATATACCGCTAAAATGTTATAAATAATTCTTTAAAGCTAATACAAAAATTAATTTAATTAAGAAGAAAGTTTTATTACTCTTAAAGTACAAAATATTAATGACATATAGAACTCTTGGCGATGACTTAAATAAATTAATTTTAGGAGGTAAAGTTCTATTAAATCCGTTTCAAATAATCTAAAATTTTAATAGGTTTTTACTAAATACTACAATTAAGTATATGCACTTTACTATTTTTTGGTAAGTTAATTGTTTATTACTATATATATGGGCTATTTCACATCAGTGGTACGATGAAAATTTGAAATCACTCCAAATTTTGTGAACAGACTGGAAATATCTTTCAGAAGATAGAAAAAAAATTTGAGGTGTTAAAAATAATTTGCCTAAGAGTTATTCCACCACGAAAAATGGAAATTTTTCAATTTTTTAGAGAAAATATTATTTTCAAAGCTATTTATCCCAAAATCTATTGATTTTTTTTAAAAATACATTATAAACAACTTTTGTTCAAAATAATCTTTAGAACTTATCTACTTGGGTTACAATTCCTAATTTTAAAATCTCGAAGAGATAGAACGCCTGGAAATATTGAATATCAAAAAAAGGCGACCACGCCACAATCGATTTTGATCTAACACCGCTCAAAAGATCACATTTTTTGAACACACAAACACCAAATTTTTTTAAAAATTTAAATGGGAAATACCATGTTAATTTTTGTGAATTTTTTGTTTTTCTTTAAATTATCATAACTTTTTACAGAATTGAAGGCCATTAAAAGCTACAGACTATTTGAAAGGTATTGCTCCAAGCTTTCTTTTAGACTTTTGGATAAAAAAATCAATTGCGGCGAACTTACACTTTTTTAAGTTGAATATTGACATGTAGTTTATATAACATTGACCTTAAGATTAGAAATTCTAACCCAGAAGGATAAATTCTACACATAATTAGCAACGAATGTTTGTATAATAAAAGTTGATAGATTTTGAGTTAAATAGCGATAAACCCAGCTGGTGTTGAAAAAAACTGGATAAAGTTCACTTTTTGAGGTTATAACTTTTGAGCTAATAAATTCCAGTACCTAAAAATTTTTTTATGTATTCTGCAAAAAAATTGGCAAAGTGTACTCAAAATTTGGTGCATTTTAAAATTTTGATCGGACCACTTCACGTGGAATACGCCATATATATTATATATATATATTACACCTTTGGTGTAAGTTATGTCCTAAAATACGTGAAAATTAGTGATTTTATGAGGTTTATGAGGCATAACATACAACAGCGGTCTTGGCCAATAAGCTAACCCACGCCATTCGAAAGCTCGCGAAAAATGTGAACTTTTGAGAGGTGTTAGATTAAAATCGATTATGGTGTGGTAGCCTTTTTTTGATATTCAAAATGTCCGGGTGTTCTATCTCTTCGAGATTTTAAAATTAAGAAATGTAACCATGGTAGATAAGTTCTAAAGATTAATTTAAACAAAAGTTGTTTGTAATGTTTTTTCAAAAAAATCAACAGATTTTGAGATAAATGGCTTTAAAAATAGAAATTTTTCTAAAAAATTGAAAAATTTCCACTTTTCATGGTCGAATAACTCTTAAACAAATTATTTTTAACACTTAAATTTTTTTTGTATGTTCTGGAAGATGTTTCCAGCCTGTTCTCAAATTTTGGAGTGATTTAAAATTTTCATCGTACCACTTGACGTGAAATAGACCATATATATGTATATATATGTATGTATGAATGTGTGTGTGTGTGCGTGCGGCGTAATATTTATATAATATATATATATTTTAAACTTGTTTTTTCAAGAATACATAATATACGTATTTTTTCCGTGCGCAAAAAAAGTTGTGAACATAACTTGAAAGAATGTGTATTTGTCAACTCATTCTTGATAAAACTCATAAAACTTTTAAACGTATACCCAATAATAATAACGGATCTAAAATTCAATGTAATGCTTTAAATACAGATGCAAAATTGTTTGAAGATTAAATAAATGTTAATCAAGTATAACATACACTTTTCCAAATATCCATATGATATATACAATGGGTTAAAAATTAAATATATTAATTATTGCATTTTTAAGATAATTCTATTATAAACAGTATAGGCAAAAGAAAATTCAAATTTTAACAGTGGCAATATAAAATACGAATTACATATGAATAGATTTTCAAAAACTATTAATTTAGGAGCATTTAATTTATATATTTTTTAAATTTATATTTCAAAATTGTATGGATATATAAGTGTGTATATAATTTATATTTACATAACACAATATTTTAAATAAACAAGTATGTATTTATTAGAAATAGAAGGATATTTAAGAAATGAATTTGTTTATAATAATCAAAATAAATATTTGGGCTCTGCATAGTAAAAATAAATTGGATATAATTATGGATTAAAACGCAAATTTTGAAAGAGAGTGCAAATTACGAATCACGGGAGAAATGGAAGAAACAGGTTTTTATTTATATAGCGCTAAAATTTTATAAATAATTCTTTAAAAATAATACAAAAATTAATTTAATTAAGAAGAAAGTTTTATTACTATTAAAGTACAAAATATTAATGACATATAAAACTCTTGGCGATGACCCTTCGTCATTAAATAAATCAATTTTAGGAGGTAAAGTTCTATTTAGATCTGTTTAAAATAATCTAAAATTTTAATAGGTTTTTACTAAATACTACAATTAAATATATGCACTTTTCTACTTTTGGTAAGTTAATTTTTCATTAACATTTATAATTATTAAAATATAAATTTAAGCTTTATAAGAATTCATATAGTTTAAAATTTACAGTTAACATTTAATATGTCTTTATTTTTTTTTATTATTTTTATTCTGATTTCATTACACTAAATTTTGGTAAACTTTTATTTATAAATTATAATAACTATAGCAATACCTGCAAGGTGTTGTGTGAATCTGTTTAATTTTTAAGGTGTCCATGGTAGTGAAAAAATAATACAATTTAAAACATTATTTTAAATAAATTAATTATGAAAAACCTTTTTCGAAATTAAAAATGAGGGGTTGGCGCGCGAAGCGCGCAGGGGGGCGAAGCCCCCCTAGTATATATATATAATGTTCATAGGTTATAGGTTAGAATAATACATGAATTGTTTCTCTGTAAATAACAAAGAACTTTATTATTTTGTACAAAATATAATTACATACTTAATAAATAATGTTTATTTACCTGTAAATAACAAAGAAACAACATTCAATGTTATTATTCACAAGGTTGTCTTTAGATTACTTTTATAAAGTTTTATTCATTGTTTTCGGTATATCTTTATTAACCGTTCTGATTGACACGTGCCAATTCTTATCTGCAAATTTTACCTGTCGGTATATTAAAAGATCTGATTTACCGACCTACACGCGCGCAATTCAAATAGACTAAGGATGTTTTCCTTACGTCTCCCTTCCTGGAGACATTTTTGGTACATAAATTTGGTATAACTAATAATAATTACAAAATAATATAGACTATTATGTACTACCACTTAGTAGTTACCACCTTTGAGTTAAGGAGATGGAGTTAATTTTGAAATATGGAATAAATTTGATTCTAACTTTTTGTGTCCTGTATTAACTTCATACATTGAGTTTGATATCTTCTTTAAAATCTTGTATGGCCCGATTCCTAGCATATCCAATTTCTTTCGGTTCATTCGGTTACCATTTTCAATGTATACTAAATCTCCTAACATAAATTCGTGTTCTTTTCTATTTTTGTCATATAATTTCTTATTATATTCATGGTATTTTATACTGTTTTTAAATGCAGTTTCTCTATCGTTTTCCGGTTGATTATAATCTCTATTCTTTTTTAGTTCATTTGGTAGTGCTGATGTATCTTCACTCGTTTAATAAATATTTCGGACTAAATTTTGTTACCGTGTGCTCGGTCTCATTGTATTGGTTTATGCTATTTCTTGCTATAGTTATCCATCCACACTTCTTTTTTCTTCGTTTATCGCACATCTTATTTTATTTACTAAAGTTTGGTTAAGTCTTTCGTTTAGACCGTTCGAAAATGGTGCATTAATTCTTGTAAAGATCATTGTAACCTCTTTTTCTTCTAAGAAATTTTTGAATTCTTTAGAATTTATACCTGGATATTGATCTGTTAGAAGTATTTGAATATTATGGTCTCGTAGTACATTTTCTGTTAATTTAATGAAATCATTTGCATTTTGTGTTTTTGATGTCAATATGCAAGCATATCTTGTAAAGTGATCTACTAAGAGATGTAAATATTTTTTTGTAGATCTTAAACCACCGAAACCACCTATTGTATCGATAGAGACTATTTCAAAAGGTTTTTTTGCGGGCCAAGGTGTGACATTAACCCAATTTTGTCTTGCCTTCTTGACTTATTTTGTGTACATACTTCGCAACATCTACAGGCTTTCTTTATATTCTCAGATATATTTGTTGCTGTATAATACGGCAGTATCTTATTTTTCATTTGGTTTATTCCAATATGACAAAATTTCTTATGCGTGTCTTTTATTAATTGTTTACTAAATTCTTCTGATAAGAAAATTTTATCTTTGTTTCTTGATTTTTTATAATACAAATTATTTTTATACTTTAGTTTGTCTTTGTTTGATTCTATCTCTTTATTTTTTTTTTGATTCTCTAAAATATCTTCTAAACTAATTAAGTTTACAATCTTCAATTTATCCTCTTCGTCTTCTTCAGACTCTAATACTGGATTTCTGCTTAAGCAGTCTGCTTCTAAATTATCTTTACCTGGACGGTATATTATTTTGAAATCAAACTGTGATAAATAATAGGTAAGATCGCCTAGCTCTTCATCTGTTCTCGCTTTTATATTCATTTTTTCTAATGGTTTATGATCTGAAAATACTTTAAAATGTTTGCCTATAAGCCAGTGTTGCCAATACTTTACTGTTTCTTTTATTGCTATACATTCTAAGTAAATTGCTTTTTTTCTTTTTTGTGATTCTGCTGGTTTTTCAGTTATTGGATTCTCGTTTAATTGTGGTTGTTTTAATTTGATTCTCTAAAATATCTTCTAAACTAATTAAGTTTACAATCTTCAATTTATCCTCTTCGTCTTCTTCAGACTCTAATACTGGATTTCTGCTTAAGCAGTCTGCTTCTAAATTATCTTTACCTGGACGGTATATTATTTTGAAATCAAACTGTGATAAATAATAGGTAAGATCGCCTAGCTCTTCATCTGTTCTCGCTTTTATATTCATTTTTTCTAATGGTTTATGATCTGAAAATACTTTAAAATGTTTGCCTATAAGCCAGTGTTGCCAATACTTTACTGTTTCTTTTATTGCTATACATTCTAAGTAAATTGCTTTTTTTCTTTTTTGTGATTCTGCTGGTTTTTCAGTTATTGGATTCTCGTTTAATTGTGGTTGTTTTAATATTGCATTTATACCTTTTAAACTTGCATCTGTATATATGCGTATTGGTAAGTCTGGATCAAATATAGTTAATACTGGTTGAGTGCAATGGAAATTTTTCATGTATTCGAAGGCTTCTTGACATTCTTTTGACCAAACAAATTTTTGATTTTTTCTTAATAGGTCATGCAGCGGTTCTAAAATTAAAGAAGTTTGTGGTACATATTCGTTATAAAAGTTGATTTTTCCTAGAAATTGTCGAACATTTTTCTTATTTTCTGGGACCGGAAAGTTTCTTATGGAAATTAACTTATCTTTTATCGGAGAAATTGAGTTATGTTTAATTATATGTCCTAAGTATTGCACAGAGTCCAGTGCAAATGTGCACTTTGACAGTTTCAATCGGAATCCTTCCTTCATAATTGCATCTAATAGTTTTGATAGATGGTCTACATGTTCTTTGAAAGATTTTGAAAATATTAATATGTCATCTATGTAATTGACTGTAAAATTTGATAAATTATTTTTTCTTATTATATTGCTTAAAATTCTTTGGAAGATAGCTGGTGATGTTTTTAAACCAAATGGTAAACAGGTCCATTGAAAATGACCTTCTTGGGTCACAAAGCCTGTTTTTCTTCTGTCTTCAATTCGTAAAGGGATAGACCAAAATGCTGAATTTATATCTAGGTTTAAAAAAAAACTGCAATTTCTTGTCTTTATTACTAGGTCTTCAATCAGTGGAAACGGTTGTGATTGAGGAATTATGATTTTATTTAAATCTCTAAAATCTATGCATAATCTAGATTTTTTATTTTCATCTCTTTTATAAGCTAACGTTACTGGAGCAGTAAATGGGCTGTATGATTCTTCTATTAGGTTTCTTTTAAGTAATTGTGAAATTTGTTCTTCTATTTCTTTTTTATCTTCCATTGTACATTTATATGGTCTTTTACTACAGTATTTATCTATTGTCAAATCTATTCTAGCTTCGTAATCTTTTACAGTACCTATATCATATTTATCTTTTGCAAATATATTTTTATATTTGTCTATTAGATTCTTTATTATTTTTTCTTTATCACGTTTTAAGTGGTTTGTTGAAACGTTGAAGGTACTTATTTCGATGTGTTCATTAAAATTGATTTGATACTCATTTATTATATCATTAGATTCGGAGTGTTTTTGTTCTATCTCTAATTTTTCATTTAGTATCAGTCTGAATTTCTTTATACAATCTAATCCTATTAGAAAGTCATGTTTGAAATTTTTATTGTTTATTATGAACACATTCATGTGATCCTCTATATTTAGAATCTTTATTTTTATTTTTATTAAGCCATCTGTTTTATACACAGCATTAATTGTTCTCAAATTTGTTTTTTCTTTTTTTTATATCATTATTTGTAGATTTTAAATTTAGTAATTTTGAATTTATTAATGTAACATTTGATCCTGGATCATAGATAGAAGATATTTTTAAAATATCATTTAATTTTATTGGGAGTTCAATCAATGGTGGTATTATTAGTTTTTTGGATTTTCATCACTTAGTTCTACGTCTAAAGTTAAATTATTTACTTGTTTGACTTTATTAATTCTATTTTCTTGATCTTTAAACCAGCATTCAGTTTCAGAATGAACACGTGTTCCTTTTTCTTTACATATTTTGCAAGGTGTTTTTTCACTTTTCTCTTTTGTGTTTGGTTTATTCTTTTTCATATCTCAATTTTTTTTATACATTAAATGTTCTAATTTACTTATTTCATTATGTAGGTCATCAGTTTTTGTTAATTTTTCTCTATCAATTTTATCAATTATATAATTTGGCAGACCTATAGCAATCAGATCTATCAACGTTTCATTGTCAATAGTTTTTCTTACTAGCAATAAAATTTTTTCTTTTTTTATAGAGTATTCTAACAATGAACCTGTCTGATATTTAAATGCTAATGCATATTTTATTTGAGACCATCCTTTACTGGCAAATGTATTACAAAAATTTTGTTTCCACTCTTCCCAATTTGCTTCAATTGTAAGCTTGAGAAGTGTACACGATACCAATCTGCGGCCCCCTTTTCCATAAAAGATTTTAAAATTTCAATTTTTTTGTTATCAATGTTTAAATCAAACCGTTCACATTCTTTTTCAAATTCAATCATCCATTGATTCGCATTCGAATTTTTACCATCAAATTTTTCAATTGTAAATTCTTTAGCTAATTTTCCAATGTTTATTTTTTCCGATTTTTCTTCGCTTTTTTCAAGTAATTTCTGTAATAGTTGTACTAATGGTATTTCTGCTGCATTCGCTGTCACGTCACTAGTATTTTTGTTTTCAATCAATTCTTCTAAATATTCATCGTTAAATTGTACATTTCCTTCTTTATCAAAATAAGTATTTTTTAATTCTTTAGTTAAAGTAATCCATACTTGTCTCATTTGGTGCCTTTGTTTTAATGCTTTCTTTACCTTATTAAACGTAGGCGTTTTAGCGAGCCCCTCGTGGTAGATTGCAGTCATGTAATCGTGTGGAATTTTATACACACGACCGTTTGGCATGGTGAGTCTGGTTACACATAATATGTTGGATTTTCCATCCGAGGCTTCTAGCAACGTAAACTTAAATTGCAACTTGTCCATTGTGATTTTCAACGAGAATGTTGTTTTATAATGTTCATAAGTTATAGGTTAGAATAATACATGAATTGTTTCTCTGTAAATAACAAAGAACTTTATTATTTTGTACAAAATATAATTACATACTTAATAAATAATGTTTATTTACCTGTAAATAACAAAGAAACACCATTCAATGTTATTATTCACAAGGTTGTCTTTAGATTACTTTTATAAAGTTTTATTCATTGTTTTCGGTATATCTTTATTAACCGTACTGATTGACACGTGCCAATTCTTATCTGCAAATTTTACCTGTCGGTATATTAAAAGATCTGCTTTACCGACCTACACGCGCGCAATTCAAATAGACTAAGGATGTTTTCCTTACATATATATACATATATATATATACACACACACACACACATATATATATATATATAGGCGTCTATGGTGGGGTATGGCACTCAAAAATTCGATGGTACCTTCAAATGTCTCCTCAAATAAATTAAGACATTAGCACTTTTTGTAAAAAAAGAGAAACCAGCACAAACAGCTGAAGGACATTGCCAGTGGCGCGGCAAGAGCGCTCAACGAGATTGACAAAGTATGGAGATTAAGTAATTCATCCGAACTAAAACGTATGATGGATCCTCTTAAATAACACCCACCTTCCGAAAGTACAAGATGTCTGCAAATGGATTAAGGCGCGTTCGTAGCTCGCCATCACCGAAACCGGCAAAAGCGAAGTCGAAGTTTGAAAAGCCCAAAATACAGTCAAAAGACCATGACTGGGTAACAGTAGTTAAAAAGGGCAAAACAAAGAAGAAGAAGCAGAACCGCGTCAGATGTACTAGAGCAGGTGAGCTGCTCCTAGAGTTCGGTAATTTCGGGAGGTGTATCATCCACCTTAGCTCAGGCCACCAACTTAGTTGCTGGTCTGAATACAATGTCTTCCGGGGTAATAAAAATGAGGAAGACCTACAGCGGTACGCAGGAAGCTTTAATTCAGCTTGCTGCTTTGCTGGCTGAAGATATGCTTGCAGTTGGAATGTAAAGAGTAGGCTGGGTCAATTACCGCATACATCTGCACAAAGCAGTCACGAGTTGCTACAGGTGCCATGAAAATGGGCATATGGCGCGTGACAATCAGCTTTGACAGAGATATGATCCTCTACTCTCTAGAGGCGGCAGCAGTAGACAGAACACCCGAAGGAAAAGCAACTAAGTGTCATAACAGCGGCCTGTAATGCCTCAATTATCGTAAAAACCAATTCTTGCGGCCGTCCACCAATTGCCTAGTAGAATGAGGACATTGCATAATTCCGTAGAGAGTGCCTTCTAACTAGAAGGTTATATTAAAGAGCAATTTATAAGCCTTGGTGTCAAGAACTAACTAAATACTATCAAAAGAAAAGAAAGGAGCTCAAGATCTGCGTCAAAGCTGCAAAGAGAAAGTTTTAACTGGATATGTACTATTATATATGGACCACTGGGGAATGTATTTTCAACAAGTGCTTTCTTAACAAAGATATCGTATGACCTCCGTCGCTGATTAGCACCGATTTGGGATCATAAAAAGAGCGACGTTAAAATAATAATGAAAAAAAATATTTAGGGGTCACTCTGGATGCAAGGCTCTCGGTTAAACAACATTTAACGAATATTGGCTTAAAGACAACCAGCGTGGCTCGGGCGACATTAGACATCATGTCCAATATTGGAGGACCAAAACAGCCGCAAAAAGCACTTTTCACTACAATTGTTAGCTCAATCCCTGAGTAGTTACAAGAGCTACGGTGCCACAGCAAAGAGGACTTGCCATATAGCTACACCCAGAGTGACTTGTGCTTACCGGATAGTTTCCAAAATTACCCTCTCGGTGATCACATACAATATTTTTAGGAGATTTTAACTCCCATAACGTAATATGGGAGACGACTTCTATAATGCGATCAACCTACACAACTTATATATACATAATCAAAATATACTTACATACCTAGAAACCTACAGAAATAATAAATCAAACATTGATCTTGTGTTGTCTACGTACGAGTTATGCGATAAAATCAATGTTAGTGCGAACGAACAACAACAAAAGAACTTGTAAGCCATTTAAACCTTAAATAGTGAAAATCAGCAATTCTGCTCCGGACTCTGGTCGAAGACATCTTTTAGACAGTATTAGGTTACCAGAAAAAAAAAAAATAAATAAAAGATGTCTTCGACCAGAGTCCGGAGCAGAATTGCTGATTTTCACTATTTAAGGTTTAAATGGCTTACAAGAGTGTGACAGCATACATTTATGTCTTTAAAAGTATTTTTAATGAAAAGTTCGGAAAATTTTATAAAAAAAGTCATACTTATGTTTTTAGTGAAAAATGCATCCCCTGGGAGCTAAAAATTCATGAAAATGGGCATATAATGCAAAAAAGTGCTAAAATGTCAACTTTGACTCTCTGTAACTTAAAATAATGGCCCAGAAAAAATCTGAAAAAATTCAGGAGAACTACTGGATACCTCTAAAACATATTCCCACAGTTATAGCAATATTTATTTTTTTCATCTTCGATGTCACAGAGAACCACCCATATATATATATATATATATATATATATATATGTGCGTGCGTGTGTCTGCCTGTGTGTGTGTATTAAAATTCATCCCTACTCTGGTGTCCGGTGTCCGGTATCTTACAAGTTGCAAGAATTAAACGTATGTGTGCAGTGGAAGGGTCAACGATGAATACCATTACCATTCTTCATTTATTCCACATGTATTGATAGGTGCCTAAAAAAACAGGAGGGGGGTAAAATTAGAAAAAATTTTAAAATATTTTATAGGGGTTATCGGTACAGGTGAATTAAAATATGACGATCATTATTTTTTATCCCCCATTTTAATGATAAAAGAAGGAGGGGAAATGATTAAAAATATAAGAATTGTAAAAAAACTCTAATGGGGATTTTTGGTTACGGAGAATAACAATATGACAACCATTCTCTATATATCCGCCATTTAATTGTCGATAGGGGAGGGAATTAGGAAAGAGAAGTGTAAAATTAGAAAAATTCCAAAAATATTTCATAGGGTGTTTCGGTACAGGTAAATAACTAGATAACAACCATTCGTTTTTGTCCCCCATTTTAAAGATTAAAAGAAGGAGGGGTGGAGAGTTTACAATTAAAGGTTTAGATTCTGCCCAAGAGTGGCTAATTTTGTCATTAGCAGATTCAGAGTTTTGTTGTGTTTGTAAGTGGTGACTTGTCGACGTTTTGTTAATTTTAGTCCATTTATTTTTGAGAATCATACATTTATCCTAAACATAGGTAGGGTTTGTTCTATAATTGATTTCAGAGAATTTTACAATATTTTCTTTTTTTTTAATTTTGATTGTTTTCTTTAATAAGGAACACATTTTTTATATTCAATTAGATCTTGTAAATTTGTTGTAAATTTCCATTTTTTGAATGTAGCTCTACGTTTTCTTTTAATTTTGTCTAGTTCAGAATTCCACCATGAGTTTTGGTTCCTTTTTTTACAATGTTTTTTTCCCGAGGAGTGGCCTGGATGATTGCATTTGTTATTATTTCTAAGAATTTATCTAATTTTTCGCTTGCTGTTGTATAATTATAGTCGCAATGAAACGTTTTTGCGTAGTCATTTTCTAGTTTTTGTTCAAACTTATACCAATCGGTGCGTATTGACTTTAATTTAAAGGTTTTCTTTTCATACTAATTTTTTTCGACGTTCAATTGTATAATTAACGGAAAATGATCTGAGCTCCATGTTTCTTCGCTCGCACTAACATTGATTTTATCGCATAACTCGTACGTAGACAACACAAGATCAATGTTTGATTTATTATTTCTGTAGGTTTCTAGGTATGTAAGTATATTTTGATTATGTATATATAAGTTGTGTAGGTTGATCGCATTATAGAAGTCGTCTCCCATATTACGTTATGGGAGTTAAAATCTCCTAAAAATATTGTATGTGATCACCGAGAGGGTAATTTTGGAAACTATCCGGTAAGCACAAGTCACTCTGGGTGTAGCTATATGGCAAGTCCTCTTTGCTGTGGCACCGTAGCTCTTGTAACTACTCAGGGATTGAGCTAACAATTGTAGTGAAAAGTGCTTTTTGCGGCTGTTTTGGTCCTCCAATATTGGACATGATGTCTAATGTCGCCCGAGCCACGCTGGTTGTCTTTAAGCCAATATTCGTTAAATGTTGTTTAACCGAGAGCCTTGCATCCAGAGTGACCCCTAAATATTTTTTTTTATTATTATTTTAACGTCGCTCTTTTTATGATCCCAAATCGGTGCTAATCAGCGACGGAGGTCATACGATATCTTTGTTAAGAAAGCACTTGTTGAAAATACATTCCCCAGTGGTCCATATATAATAGTACATATCCAGTTAAAACTTTCTCTTTGCAGCTTTGACGCAGATCTTGAGCTCCTTTCTTTTCTTTTGATAGTATTTAGTTAGTTCTTGACACCAAGGCTTATAAATTGCTCTTTAATATAACCTTCTAGTTAGAAGGCACTCTCTACGGAATTATGCAATGTCCTCATTCTACTAGGCAATTGGTGGACGGCCGCAAGAATTGGTTTTTACGATAATTGAGGCATTACAGGCCGCTGTTATGACACTTAGTTGCTTTTCCTTCGGGTGTTCTGTCTACTGCTGCCGCCTCTAGAGAGTAGAGGATTATATCTCTGTCAAAGCTGATTGTCACGCGCCATATGCCCATTTTCATGGCACCTGTAGCAACTCGTGACTGCTTTGTGCAGATGTATGCGGTAATTGACCCAGCCTACTCTTTACATTCCAACTGCAAGCATATCTTCAGCCAGCAAAGCAGCAAGCTGAATTAAAGCTTCCTGCGTACCGCTGTAGGTCTTCCTCATTTTTATTACCCCGGAAGACATTGTATTCAGACCAGCAACTAAGTTGGTGGCCTGAGCTAAGGTGGATGATACACCTCCCGAAATTACCGAACTCTAGGAGCAGCTCACCTGCTCTAGTACATCTGACGCGGTTCTGCTTCTTCTTCTTTGTTTTGCCCTTTTTAACTACTGTTACCCAGTCATGGTCTTTTGACTGTATTTTGGGCTTTTCAAACTTCGACTTCGCTTTTGCCGGTTCCGGTGATGGCGAGCTACGAACGCGCCTTAATCCATTTGCAGACATCTTGTACTTTCGGAAGGTGGGTGTTATTTAAGAGGATCCATCATACGTTTTAGTTCGGATGAATTACTTAATCTCCATACTTTGTCAATCTCGTTGAGCGCTCTTGCCGCGCCACTGGCAATGTCCTTCAGCTGTTTGTGCTGGTTTCTCTTTTTTTACAAAAAGTGCTAATGTCTTAATTTATTTGAGGAGACATTTGAAGGTACCATCGAATTTTTGAGTGCCATACCCCACCATAGACGCCTTCATGTTTTTTATTGTTAGTAATTAAATTCTTCATTTTTCAGTATGTTGGGTTCTATAGGATGCCAGGCCATCTCTGAAAGCGGTGCCTTGGGATGCGAAGGGGGGGGGTGATCACCCCAGTTTTGTTACATAGGCTTTTGTCTGTGAAAACATGAATCTTACATCCGTCTCATTTATACTGTATCCTTCATTGTATTACAGACATTCCCAAGGGAGTGATGTTTTGACATCGGAATATACTACAGAACTTGCGCTACCTGAATCATTTCGCACATCCCTTTCGGGTAGCGTCACCAAGTTCGCTTACTTCTATGACCTACTCTCTAACCCTACAATGGGTCATTCGTGCGTGTGCGTGTGCGTGTGTGGGTTTTTTTTGTGAGGAGGCGGTAAAAATGCTCTTTACGCACCGAGTGTAGGACTCGGTCAGCGTGACCCATACACACTAAAAAAAACCACCCTGCCTTTGGTCTCGGCAGGGCTTCTCTTGACTGATCTTCCCTCCTCGGAAACCGCCATGAAGCATTAATCGTCGATTGGAGCTGGTACACGAGTGCTTGATGGTCGCTCCCCGTGTAGCGATCTCTAACTTTCCAGGTAAACCCTCTCTTCATTAATCTGGGATTGATGAAGGTTAGGTCTACTATAGACGACCTCCCCGCCTTGGTAAAAGTGGGAGTCGTTCCGGTGTTAGCAATCTCCAACTCCAATATCGCAAAGGCCTCGAGGAGTGTACGACCACGAGTGTTCGTTTTCGTACTGCCCCATTCTGTCGCCCAGGCATTAAAATCCCCTCCTCCCAGAAATCCGTCAATGTTATCACTGGGTGGGAGGTAGCGACTATATATTTGCATACCCGTCATCTCCACCCAAGTAAAATTGGGGAGGAGAGCGGCCATTTTTCCGGATACATGCATATTTCCACATACTCAGATAGCCGCTCTGCCAGTGGCATCACTCACCCATTTCGATTCAATGAGATCCCTGTACTCCTCGCTGACGATAACAATGTCAGCCTGCTCTTCTCGGACCAACTGTGGCAGCAGATCCTGGGCCATAGCATAGTGGTTGAGGTTGATTTGGAGAACCCTAACCATTTCTGTCAGATGCTTCAACCCTAGGCGTGGCTATGTTCTTATCCGCCGCACAATCTACTGCTTTGTGGTCCTCTTGGCCACACCGGAAACACTGCGATGATCGGTCGACTGCGCTTTTGCAAGCCTTTGCGAAGTGACCAATATTGTGGCATCGGTAACAACGCGAGATCGGCTTGCGGAGCCGAACCCTGCAGTTGATCCAGCCTGTCCGAAGCTTCCCATTCTGTAGCACCTTTTTTGCTGCCGATGCGGGAAAAAGGACACTGGTCATCTGAGTGCCTCCATATGACCTTCTAAGCTTTATATTCCCAGAAGGTACCATATTTGGCCCGATCATCGCAGATATTGCCTCTGCCACTTCCTCCGTCGTCGTGGCCTTGTCCATGTCCTTTATAGTAATAAACTCTTTGTGAGTCAGCATCTGGACTTCTGCTAACCCACGTAATGTGGACGAGACCGCTGCCTCGAGATCTGGAGTTCTTACGCCAGGCAGATCTTCTTCTCTGGTACGCCGGATACGGGAGACTCTTTCTTCCAGCGCCTTGAGGTTTGGCGCGACCCGTATTTGCCGAAGAATGTCGGCATAGGCTCGCCCTCCTAACACTTTAATCTTAATGGCGTCGGGACGAGCTGGTTTCACGACCGCTTTAGGTTTTTGGACACTTTTGGCGGTCCTCCGACATCCTTGGCTTGCTTCAGCTGCGTATTCTGCTGAGTCTCTTTCTTTTTCCCCTGCGTACTACAGTAGCCCAGTCAGGGACCTTTGACTGGCTCCCACCGGTCTTAGAAACGGATGACGAAGCATCTGCTGGCCCATTTTTGTTAGTGGGCTGCTTCGACTTCTTCTTCCTTTTCTCCGAGGGATGCTAAGGTGGTAAGGGCCTTTCCCTCTTCACCGGCCTCCTTTGACGCTCTTCAGCGCGGAAGATGGGCGACGTTTGGCACATTCCATCCTTACGCGCATCTGCTATTTTAATTTTCGGCGCTGTCGAGCACACAGCACTGTTCACCCGCGCGTATTCATTAAGAGTCCTACTTGTTGCTCTTGCCATTCTCTACAGCTCTTTATGGATGTTGTTCTTATTAAGAACAAACTCCACCTGGGTGTCTATTTTCTCACGCAGACGGAGAAAAGCTTTGTCAGCGTCACTCGACATCCCAGTTGAGAGCAGGTCACACGTAGTATTTGATGCTACAGAGGCCGAGTGAGCAACCTCCGCAGCACTTACCATTTTAAAGGTGTGAGTTTGCCCCCCCCCCCCCAAAATCCGTGGGACTAGCACTGACCACCGGGACTTTCACCCGATCGGAATCAGTGGCGGAATTTGACAGGGCTGCCGTGCTCGCTTGGGGTAGTGTTGTTTTAACCTCACTATCCATAATTGGTTTAATTTCGGGGTGCTTTCCCCTATCTGGTTTTGGTTCGCCCCGAATATTTGATTTTTTCGGTACCATCCATATCTGGAAAGCATTCCCCTATCCACCACCTGGGAAGGCGCCACGATGCGGGACCAGCAAGCCCGGCACGGGGTGTGTGTGTGTCTCTGTATTTTCAATACAGTTTTGTATTCATATAAATGGAATTACACTTAAACATCATACATGACAGTATTCTTAGTTTGCAAAGATTGACATAATGTGGTATTAGTTATAAAAAGAACTGTTTTTTGTATGTTATGATTAATATAATTTAATTTACATTTATAAATTACTGAATTTATTATTATTATTACAAATTATTTTTATGAAATCATTTTGTAAAAATTATTATAAAATGTGAAATTGTACTTTTAAATAAATAAAACAATTCATTCTTTGTAATTTTTGATATTTTTTTCATATCCGTAAAAAATCTGGTAAATTGTAGTAACCTCCGTTAACTTAATTTTTATTTTATATACGCTAAATATTATTCAAGCTCTAAATTGATTTTCAAAATATTATTTTATTTCAATGTTAGTTCGAAGCATTAACCTATATTAGAAAATTGATATTTTTTTATTGAGTCGGCTATTACATCCGCCATTTTTAATTTCGAAAATTTAATAAGAGTTTTATAAAAACGTCTTTAAAAGCTCTACAGGCATGCATGTATATAGATATAAAACAAAATGAATTTAACGTTTGGTGATATGTATATATGTGTAGAATATATTTATCAGTCTTTCTAAACTAAAACTTGAGTTTAAAATAAAGAAGGTTTATTTTACTCTTTGTTCACTAGTGTTAGGGGATTTTCCCAGAGTATACCATTTTAAAAAATTATAATCGTTTCTAAAGAGTCCAAACTAGAGATCAAGAATGAAACGCCTATAATTTTTAAAAATGCCATACTCTGGGAAATCGCACCAACCATAGTGGTCAAAGAGTAAAGGTGAACTTCTTTACTTTAAAGTTAAGTTTTGGTTTGGAAAGACCGATAAATATATTCTACAGATATATGTATATAGGTGTCAGTTTTCAACAAGTAGAAATGGTATTTTAGATCCACAATTATGAATTTTGAAAATGAAAAAGAAGATTCCCAAACCATGTCCCCATTTGATTTTCTAAAGTCAATACAATTGTGTTCCACAAAGTTCTATTTTTCTCGCTTAGTAGGTTTTGAATTTGCTTTTGTTAATAGTCTTACAGTGAATCGGGAGTTTAGTATTAATTCTACTGTTTTTATGTTTTCTATAGAGTATCCGGTACTTAATAGTGTTTAATTATTAAAGTTATGCAATATAGTACGAAATTTATGATTCCATTGTTTACCTTTTGTTTCAGTGGGTAGAGGAGTCATTCACTAATTTTGATAAAGGCATTAACTGGAGGAGTTATGTAGTATGTGATGTGGCTTATAATAACGTAAATAACTGGCTCTGGACTCCATTTATTGAGCGTGGCCCAGCCAATCGAATGTATATAGAGATAAAGTTTACCGTTCGCGATTGCTCGCTTTTTCCTGGCAATGCACTAAGTTGCAAAGAAACATTTAGTCTTTTGTATTATGAATTTGACGCTGCGACAAAAGAACCGCCACCATGGGAACCTGACAGCTATAAATTAATTGGAAGGATAGCTGCTAATGAAGGCCGTTTTAATAGTAATACTGAAGTTATAATAAATACAGAAATCAAATCTATTCCAGTAACAAAGAAAGGAGTTTATTTTGCATTTCGTGATCAGGGAGCATGCATATCGCTGTTAGCTATAAAAGTTTATTACATCAGCTGTCCTGAAGTTTCGGTCAATTTTGCACATTTCACAGCAACTCCAACAGGTCGCGAAGTAGCTCTAATTGAACAAACTTTAGGTTCTTGCGTTGCCAACGCTGTAGAAATCGAGCAACCTACTTTTTTATGTAAAGGTGATGGAAAATGGTACTTAGCAAATGGTGGTTGTCATTGCAAACCTGGTTATCAAGCAAATGTTGAGAGACAGGAATGTAATGAATGTTCTATTGGTAAATATAAATATGAAGCTGGCGCTCATAGTTGTGAAATATGTCCAGAACATAGTAAAGCACCTGATTATGCTTTTACTGAATGCAGATGTGATTCTGGCTATTATCGGTCTTCCAAGGATCCTAAGAGTATGCCCTGTACACGTAAGTTAAAATATTTTATAATATTTACAATTATTTTAAAAAATGTTATACTGTTTGTATACTTATAAGAGATTTAATGATTTTTTATTTAACCACTAAGTAAAAACAAAAACATTCATAACGATTATTTCTCTACTAAAAAACTATGGCCAACTTTTAACGCTACTTTTTGTACATATACTAATTGCGCTATTTAACTTAATATTATTTATTAAGAATTAATTAAGAATTATTTAAAAATTGTTAACAGACGAAATTGTTATGTAACTTAAAGGAATATTAACAGTACATGAATTTTATCAGTACAAGATTATTTATGATTTCTAATAATGGATTGAAACATTTAAAAATTGTTGTATTAAATCAATGATATTTGGCATCATAAAAAAACGTTTAAAAACAGCAGTCGAGCTTCGAGTACTATTACCTACAATTCTTAGCCCACATCAATAATGAGTTAATTTCCTTATTATAATGGGTGACCCATTTTAATCTATGGACCCAAATTGCTTCTAAACCACGATATCTACAAAAAAATGGTTCAGACGAAAGTTAGTCAGGACAGTGGGGGTCATTTAATGGTACCACTAGTTTTGACCTTGAAGTCAATTTTGAAAGTCATTTCAAGGTCAACATGGTTTTTTCTAAGGGGAATCCCTATTTTTAAGTGCAGATTCGGCAATAGCAGAAAATTTTACATCATAATTGTCTCATGCAAAAATTGTTTCTCTGACATTGGGAAGGTTAAAAATAAAGGTCAAATGTCTGAAACTCGATTAGTCGTACTTTTTCACAAATAACGTGATTTTTCTGGCAATATTACCGTTTGTAATGATTAAGAAAGATCATTAAATTCTAAGAGTTTTAATCTCTTTGATTAACTTGATCTTGGAATCAATTTTCAAAAGCTTTTGAAGGTCATAACTCATTTTTCATTCATGACCCATGTTTTTGACTGCAATCTCTGTTTTATAATATTAGGTCCTAAACGAATATTACTTCTTACGTGATGACGGAGATTTTCTAGTTTTTTAACCCGACCTTACAAGGGTCATATCAAGGTCATACGACAAATGCAAAACAAATGTACTTTTATCTTACTTTTAGCGTTATCCGGAAACAACGATGAGGACGTAGTAAGTTCTGTTTCCTTTGGGGTGCTTGATTATCGTGAGTCCCCTTGCCTTTTACGTCAGACGCGTTTAACCCGGCAGAAATTGTTCGAAGTTTTCTCTGTTGGCTTGGAGACACATGCGTACACGTCTTTCAAAACTATCCACAGTTCTGAGCAATGTTTCTTACACGTTACAAAAACAAGATTTTTTACGTGCCCCCACAAGAAAAAGTCGGGTGACGTGAGATCCGGCGAATAAGCAGGTCATTGAATGGGGCCTCCCCGTCCAATCCACCTACCGTCATAAGATTATTTAAAAACTCCCGTACAAAAATGAGGCGGAGCACCATCTTGTTGAAGCCACATTCTTTGCCGCGTTGCCAAGTCAACATTTTCCATGAGACCAGGAAAATGGTCCCGTATCAACACTAAGTAGCTATGCCTGTCAACATTGTGATAAAAAAAGTAAGGTCCAATAAGATATCTATTTACGATCCCGCACGAGACCATGAGACTCCTTCGATTTTGATGGTCCACAGCTCTAATCCAGTAAGGATTTTCGTGCGACCAATAGTGACAGTTATGTCTGTTGAGCTGCCCATAGCTATAAAACTTAGCTTTGTCGGAGAAAAGTACGTATCGAAAAAAATTGGGATCATTTTGTATGGTTTGCAAAGCCCATTGGCAAAAATTAATTCGCGCTAAGATATGACGCCGCTGTAAGGCTTGCGTTAAAGTGATATGATAAGCGTGATAATGTAAATACAATCTTAAGATTCACGAAACTGTACTTTGCCGTATACCCGTTTCTCTTTCAATCTGTCGAGTACTAATGTGCGGATCTAAATGGACAGCTACGAGGATCGTTAAGGTTCGCACATCATTATTTTCATAATCATGATGACGGCGATGACGAACAAAGTGACCTTCGCGAGCTCTTGCAGTTAAGGTTCTTATTGTCACATCAGAAGGTTGCCTTCTATCTAAAAAGCGTTCAGCATAAAGTCTCAACTTAAAATAAAATTTTAAGTACGTTTTAAATCTTGCGTCTGAACGGAAAGTCTTAAATAGCGTATTTTTTAGGTCTTATAATGAAGTATCTGTAAGATAATTTTCAGCTAAAAAATGTATGGGATTTTAAAAAAAATTGATTAGAAAATATTTTGAAAAATAGCTTTATTGTTTTTATAAGGTTGACTTTTTGAAGAAAAGTCGACGCGAGGAAAAGGAGAAAAAAATACTATCAGTACCCGAGACAGAATAAAAAATTATTAAAAATTATGGAATTGTCAGCTAGTTTTAGTATTTATGTTGAACATATCGTTTTTTGGGTTTATTTTTAAAACACTCATAAAATTATTAATTTTGGTCAAATCGAAAATTAAAGAAACACGTTTTCGCATATTTCTGATACCAAACAACATTTTAATTTGAAACGAATCGGTGATGTCGAGTTATCCAGCCTGCATAATTTGAGAGGGAACCAATCTACTACGTCGTTGTTTCCGGATATCGCTAAAAGTAAGATAAAAGTACATTTGTTTTGCATTTGTCGTATGACCTTGATATGACCCTTGTAAGGTCGGGTTAAAAAACTAGAAAATCTCCGTTATCACGTAAGAAGTAATATTCGTTTAGGACCTAATATTATAAAACAGAGATTGCAGTCAAAAACATGGGTCATGAATGAAAAATGAGTTATGACCTTCAAAAGCTTTTGAAAATTGATTCCAAGATCAAGTTAATCAAAGAGATTAAAACTCTTAGAATTTAATGATCTTTCTTAATCATTACAAACGGTAATATTGCCAGAAAAATCACGTTATTTGTGAAAAAGTACGACTAATCGAGTTTCAGACATTTGACCTTTATTTTTAACCTTCCCAAGGTCAGAGAAACAATTTTTGCATGAGACAATTATGATGTAAAATTTTCTGCTATTGCCGAATCTGCACTTAAAAATAGGGATTCCCCTTAGAAAAAACCATGTTGACCTTGAAATAACCTTCAAAATTGACTTCAAGGTCAAAACTAGTGGTACCATTAAATGACCCCCACTGTCCTGACTAACTTTCGTCTGAACCATTTTTTTGTAGATATCGTGGTTTAGAAGCAATTTGGGTCCATAGATTAAAATGGTCACCCTGTATACTTATTATATAATTTTAGAGCACTTGTGAATACTAGAAAATTGGCCGTCACTTATTGACAAAACACGAAGTTACGATTCGAAATAGGAAAATATAATAATTTAAAAAAATATTATTAAAATGTTAACGATCGGTATATGTTTTTCTATTTATGATTGAATACCTCGGCGTCCGTTGATTATACACACATCTATATATATTTTATTTTTTAAAATATTTTTCAAATTCATCATATTTTAAATAAACTAGCCAAGACGCCCGTTTCGCTCCCATTGAAATATTATTGTTAATATAATATTTCTTTAGAATCAAATTACTATATAATGGAATATTGTAAAAATCATTTTTTTAAAATTATTAAAATAATTTATAGTACTAGTAATTCAATAAATATTGTAATGATATAATTTGTTGGGATAAATCCATAATAATTAATAAAAGATGATCATTTTTTCTATTTATATAATTATCAATTTTTGTTATTCTGAATAATAAATTCTAATCTTACATTATAAAATGTTATATAAGTCCATATAGATATTAATAAATTATTTGAGATGTATCTACACTTAACGTCTATGGTAGCGAGAATATTGTTTCCCCTACCGCCAACGTACGTCGCTCACTCTCGACTTCCCAGTCAAGGTACAATACACTTCTCTGGGTAGCAGACAGAGAGTAATAAAATTTTGCTCCAAAAATATTACCTTTATATTTATAAACAATTTAAATTAATAGTTTATTATTATTTTATTTCAAACTCTTTTATTATAGTATTTGTGGTATTCGCATTTCCGGAAAAATATTGGGTTTTCAGATAAAAGATACGTTAATTTAGTACGAAGTAACACAAATTAGCCTAACTATTTCTCAAACAAAAGCTGTTTACGCTTCCCATAAAAAGAATCGAAGTTACAAAATACTGGATTTTTGCTTATGATTTGAATAATATTAATAACTAAAATTATACAATTTTGAAAACTTTTTATAGGCCTTGAATATATTTATCGATTAAAAGAAAGTATGTCAAGATCGCGTAATTACTTAATTAATAGCTTGAATTTAAAGCGTAAAAATCAACGTTGTTCAATCTGTGTATAGTATTAAATCTAAGATAGAAACGCCTACAAATAACAATGTTGGAACATCACATGTGGCATAGATAAAAGCACACAAAACTTCAAATCGATATTTGTTTAGATTTTAAAAAAAACAGTTTTTTGAAACAAAAGTGTCTTCTTCAGATGTAAAAAATAATACTTTAGAACATTGTGGAGAAGCCAGCTAAAAACTGTGCATTTTTCAAGATCCATATATTATTGTTTAATAGTTATCTAAATTTTAATTTAATTTTTAATTGTTTAAAAAACAGTTCATACTAATTATTCGATTTTTTATTATCAGTTTTTTTTAATTATTATGTATTATATTTGATCTTATGATGATCTAAAAAACATATTTGGATTACGCATATTTTTTACGTTTTTGTGAAAAGAAAGATTGTTGTAGCTTAATTGGGTCTCTAGATTTTTTCTTGTTTAATCTATTACTCGGCTTGTTTAGATTATAAATTTTATAGCTACTTAGAGTTGTTGAAAGCCCTAGCTATCCTAGCTATCCTCCCCTAGCTCTAGTTAAAATTGTGGTAATTCTAATATTACTCTTGGCAGCAAACTTTTATTCTTTTAAAGATACGAGAAATACTTTTAGCATCAATGAGTCTATTTCTATCGTGATGCTATGCGCAACGTATTTCTTATTTCACTATAATATAAACGTTTGCTGCCAGGATTAATATTAGAATTACCTCAAATTTATTTATAGCTAGCGGGAAAGTATCTTTCAACAGCTTTAAGTAGCTGTAAAATTTATAATGTAGGTTTGAAGTACCTTTTATCGTCGAAATCGCCACCTGACCGCAGCGATATTCAAATGTTCGAGTTTTAGCGGTTATCGACGGAGGCTATAGCTTTAACATCCCCTTAAACCGGACATCAAGCAGAATCCGAGAGTTATTATTCATGAAATTCCTGTTGAGTTACAGGGAGAGAATATTTTAAATTGTATTCCGGAGCAGAATTTTGTTGAAGCCAATGCAGCTGATTTCAAGATTGTATATTTGTACCTTTAACGTGAAGGAAAGCGATTTCGCTCTTGTGTTGTGGAAACTAGGCCCGATTATCGTAAAGCTTTCATTAACCATGGAAAGGTGAATCTAGGTTGATTTTCCTGTAATCTAGACGACCACATTTCCATTTTTCAGTGTGTTAAATGTTGCGGTTTTAACCAGCTTGCCAAGGATTGCAAATTGAAGCTTTCATGTTAGTTTTCCCTTGAGAACACAAATCAAGTGGTTCTAAGTCGAAATCGACCCCGAAGTGTATAAACTGCCTATAAGCAGGATCATCTGCGGCCGACTGTGCACATGCGGCCAATGATAAGACAGTCTGTCCAATATTGCGTAGGAAATTGAAATATAAAATATCTTTTATTAATTATGGCTAATTTTATGTCTTTCCAGGCTAAACAGACCTTGTTTCAGTCTTTAAATATTGGTCACTGCAATGCGCAGTCCCTTGCTGCACATCGGTTACTATTAATCTTGTTGATAGTTTTAGGTGCAACATAGATATAGGTTTAGTCACGCTTATCGTTTTAGTTGACTTTAAGGAAGCGTTTGATATGATAGATATCGCTTTGCTTTGTGACAAACTCCGATTTTATGCCTTTTTCGAGTCCTCTATTAGATGGATTACGTGCTATCTTACAGGCAGATCGCAGTTTGTGAAAATCCCTGATGGACGGAGATAGGATACTTTACCTAGAATAAGGGGTGTTCCGCAAGGCTCGATCCTGGACCCGCTGTTATTTCTCCATGGCCGTCCCGGATATTCTCGTCGGTAGTGAAGTCGTTGATATCTATCCCTCTATAAAGATCTTGGGCGTAATGATTGACAGCACTTTCCTGGAGGGAGCAATCCACAACCACAGCTAAGTGGTTCTATCTATCGCTTATACGCCTCAGAGAGTGCAGACAATTCCATCCAACATTAGGCTGACCTTGGTTAAGGGAATGCCATACCTGAATTAAATCCTACTATGCCGACACCCGTATATTACATGCACTATTTCTCCTATTACTATTATTTACTACAATGACAAACTATAAACGCAGTGGAGATAAAATACGATTGATACAAAGACGTTGGGAAGCTGGCACTACATATTTACGATGAAAATAAATATAGATTGCAATTACAAACCACAAAAACGAAGTAGATGCAATATTTTACATTAACTTAGAATCATTTTTTAGTAAAAGCTAGAAGAATACATAATTGATTAAAAAATTAAACGAAAAATAAAAACGATATTCATTCTTTCTAAAAATGTGCAATTTCGCAGACGGAAGAGTAAGAAAAACTTTAGCTACGTAATTTGAAAAAGCATCAATAGGTAGCGATGCTAAACGATTCCGCATAAATAGACGTCGGATTCTATAGGAGGTGTGAGCAACGATTCGAGCCGTCTGCCGACACGCAATGTTGGGTGCAATATTTGTTTAATAACAATTATTTAAATTATTGACAGCTTGAGGACGGGGTAGAGGCATATTATCAATAAACATTTAAAGTGTATAACATGTACAAAATGTGAATTTCAGTTAAAATATTCTATATATTTGAAAAATAAGAATTTAATCATAACCACTCTCAGTTTATAGCGACGGATTCTATAGGAGGTGCGAGCAACGATTCGAGCTGTCTGCCGCTCGCACCTCCTATACTTTCAAATACATTGAATTATGCCGACACTTAACCCTTTTCCTCCCAAATAACACAAATTTTTCACAAACATTCATCCTCATATCTTTTAATGAAAAAATCGTATGAAAAATTTATCAAGCATCATTTCTTGTAGATTCTAACCTCCTCTTTCGAATGCCGTTGACAAAATTTACCTAAATTGTAAGCCGGAAACGTTATAGGCCGGTTTTCCGGAAAATTCACAAATTTTTCGCGTTTTTTTTCTAAAAAAAGTATATTTTGAAATGGAAAAAGTTTGTACACACCATTGGAAACACTGATATCAGTGTTATAGATGTCTTTTCTTTCGAATGCCGTTGGATTTTTTCCAAAATTCAAAATGGCGGACACAAAATGGTGTTCGAAAGGAAAATTTTTTTTATTAAACTTGACGAATTTTTTTCTCCAAAACTATCAAGTTTGGTGAAAAATATCTAAGAACAAAAATGTCTTAAAATTAGTCAAGAAATACTCTCAAATTTTTTCAGATTTTTTTACAACGAATTTGGAAATTTCGATTTTACAATTTTCCACGAATTCGAAAATTAACTCGGAAAATTCTGAAAAAAATTGAGAGTACTCCTTGGTAAATTTTAAGACTCTTTTGTTATTATGAATTTTTTTAAGACATTTTTGTTCTTAGAAATTTTTCACCAAACTTGATAGTTTTGGAGAAAAAAATTCGTCAAAAAAATCCAACGGCATTTGAAACAAAAGACATCTATAACACCGATAACAGTGTTTCCAATGGTGTGTACAAACTTTTTCCATTTCAAAATATAATATTTTTATTAAAAAAACGCGAAAAATTTGTGAATTTTCCGGAAAACCAGCCTATAACGTTTCCGGCTTACAATTTAGGTAAATTTTTTCAACGGCATTCGAAGGGGAGGTCAAAATCTATAAGATATGATGCTTGATAAATTTTTCAAACGATTTTTTCATTAAAAGATATGAGGATGAAAGTTAAGAAAAAATTTGTGTTGTTTGGGAGGAAAAGGGTTAATGTTTGGTACATTATTTGTTTAATTTTTTTGTATTATTTTAACGTCGCTCTTTTTGTGCTCCGAAACCGGTGCTAATCAGCGACGGAGGTCATACGATGTCTTGGTGAAGAAAGCACTTGTTGAAAATACATTCGCCAGTGGTGCTTGTATCAATCGGCCGGGGCCAGGAGTCGATCCTGGGACCTTCAGATTACGAGCCCGACGCCCTACCGACCGAGCCATCGCAGGCCTCCATTATTTGTTTAATTACAATTATTTAAATTATTGACAGTTTGGGGACGGTGTAGAGACATATTATTAATAAACATTTTAAGTGTATAACCAGCACAAAATTTGAATCTGTCAATAACTTACATAATTGTAATTAAACAAAGATTGTACCCAACACTGAGTGTCGGCATAATACATTGTATATGAAAGTATAGGAGGTGCGAGCGGCAGACGGCCTGAATCGGTGCCTGCACCTCCTACAGAATTCGTCGCTGTAGACAGAGAGGTTATGATTGAATTATTTTTCTAATTTTTAGAATATATATATTCGGCAATAGGGATTTATTATGCCCTACATAATAAATTTAGATCTGCTTCCCACCACTGGTTGGGGGTTGGCGGTTTATGGAGCCCGGGCTCCAAAATCTAAGCCTCTCTCTTGCACATAGATACTTCCCTCTCTGTCTTGGGCGTCATAAATCTTTACTAATAAATCTGTATATCTAATAGAATAAAATAAACTATAAGGTTTGAGTTAATTATCTTAACTTTATTAGAGTAAAATAGAGTATTAGAGCTCTTTCTTATTTTCGATACATTTGACGATTTAAAAATGTAAAAAATAAACAAAACTTTATACTTATTAAAGTAAAATTTATATTAAATTTTATGTAAGGTAACATTTAAAGACACACTTGAATTTTTAGATTTATGTAACCTCATTATACAGCCAGTAATAAAATCATAATAATTTCGTTATGCTAGTGCAAATTTAAACTACGAATATAAAGGGTTAAAAATTGAATAACAAGAACCTTTTTTTGCAATAATGTTGTAAAATAATTTGTAAAATGTTTTATATTATATTGACCATTTGAAGCATACATTTATCAAAGAAAATGGTCTGTTCTTTTAAATTTCTTTATTAATGTTTAACAAATAAATATTTGGAAAGTTTACATGCAATTTAATTACATATCTAAACAAATAACAATTACTTAAATTGGACAATATAATTTTGAAAAAAAATTTAAAAACAATTTGTAATTATGTTAAATACATATAAATTATGTTAGAAATCCCCATATTAGGTTTATAAACTAATTTATTAATGTAAAGAACCTAGATGGTCTATCGCTGACCAATTTGACTTCAGACTGCAACTTGTAAAATTTGCTTGACTCCGAGTAATCAGAAATTAAATTTACAAGATTTTTAAATTTCATTTTTGAATACTCTGTCTCAATCAAATTTTATAATTGGCGTTCTGAAGTCAAATTGGTCAGCGAAAGACCATTTAGGTTCTTTACATTAATAAATTAGTTTATAAACCTATTATGGAGATTTCTAAGATAATTCCCTGCATAACCTCAAATTACTCTTGAATGACATGTCACTTTATAATTCATTAGCTATTTATTTATCTTTCTACAGACTTGATGGTCTAATGCATTCAGACAGTAAAAGAAATAGGTTAGGTTAAGTATTGAGAAAATTAATTGAAGAACTTTTTTTGAAATTAACTTTATTTTTACGTTAATAATGTTTAAGAAATATATATTAATCACTTCTGGTAATTTAATTACTTTTTTAAACAAGATTTTGATTTATTCGTGAACAGTAACAATAGGTCTTTATATATACAAATATAAACGCACAACTCTTACACTTTATATGAGAACACAAGTACGACTTACACTTTGTGGAGCAACAATCGACATTCTTTTTCATAAATTAGATATAAATTACGTAGGACAGTAATTCTATAAATTATCAAAATTACAGAGGCCAGATTTGCCAAACACTACAGAACAGTTCTTCAGAGTTGAATTAGAGTTAAATTAATTAACTACTCTAAGTGATAGAGTTAAAAGATAACTCTAAAGGTAGAGTAAGAAAAGTAACTCTATTAGAGTTAAATTTGACATGTTTTTATTAACACGAGAATTATCTGAGGTTTTTATTTTTATAAATAAAATATTTAATCTTTTATAACTAGGCAAACATAGTATTTATTAAATCACACTTGTACAATGATAGCCTCATTGTTATAATTCGAAATAAATAAATAATTCATTCAGGCTGCGCTAATACATCGCTTGAGGACCTACATACCTATTTTACCTATATTTAACAATATAAAATGACGTAATACAATAATTTTCGACAATTATGGGTTAAAAATGAACAAGATACATAATTAAAATAAACATGAATATATAATTAACAATTAAAAATACGTATCGAAAAGTGTATATTATTATACAAAATGTAAAAAACATACATGTATAAACTATGTATAAAAATCTGAGATTGTTAAGATTTCTCTGCACGAAATATTCATAAAACCATTATTGATATATATATATAGGCAATTCTTTGTCAAATCGAGAACGAGACAAAATATTTTTAGTTTTCTGTAACATTTGAGAATGCCTTTTCCTACATGTTTTGGATAGAGTGGTCTAATTTTTTAGTTACCATACATGGTAATTTGTACATTTTTTTCTTAACTGTTAACCTTTTATAACTCAAAATAGACTAATTCAATGTAAATACATAAAAGTTCTTACATGAAGTTTAAAAAAATGACCAAGATCATTGAGTTTACCACAAATATGCAACATTATAAAGAAATTATTAAAATTGTAAATAAGTGGTTTTATACCCGGTAAACGGACAACGACAACTTACAGCTATTTATCTGGGTATACGAAATTAATAATCGGTTTATTAAAAAACTTTAATTTGTCATAGATTTTAAAACATTTAATAATGATTTATATTTATAAAAATGCGTAATCATATATAAATTGTGACAAGGTACTTTGTACCTGTCACTGTGTTAAGCGAGCGAGTTTAACCTAAACTACTTTACGTACCCTCACAATACTAAGCACATATTTTATCTACATTAAAACATACCTAAACGCACCCCAGCCATCCCATGAACCTAACGCTAACCCCACTAGCACACAAGCAGCACAGCAAGATGATGGCTGATATACGATGAACCTGGTCTCACATCGTAGCTCTTTAGGAAGGTACATCAATGATCAGGAGAGGCATCTCATAACATCCTACTGCCTCCACGAGATGTACCAGAAATCAGTAGAATTATCTAGCAGCAGATCTTCAGCAACAAGAAACACCAATATGGAACTTCCAGCAGCACCAAACAGCAGCATAGAATATTCCCCAACAGCTGTAATAATTAGTTAAGTAGACGTTGTCTTAATTAGAAGGACACAAGGAAGCATGTAGCTGTATAAACTTACTGGCAGTTACATGTAAGGAACAGATTGGCAGATGAGGTTATGGTAATCATAACATTACCATAACCCTAGAATACAAGATATTCTTATACAATAAACACTCCCTCAGGAGTTAGTTATTACCTTTAGAAGCAGCATGTAATCCTCGCATTAATTGTACAATCCCGATACTTTGCAGAAGCTGGCCCGACGCGTAACAGCTGATCGAGCGCCGTGAGAGCGATAGAGAGCGAAGATTCGATATTGGCCGTCCTGTAAACCTGCAACAAAGAGGACCTAATTAGCCAATAAGCAAGATAATACGGAACCATATATAATTGTTACCTCGAGCACAGCATCACCAGAAATAGCGTTCACTTCGCATCAAGCAGCAGCCAACAGGAGAAGCTGTCCTCGTCGTTTACGTCGTATACGTTGCACAGCCGAGAGCACTCACTATATGATGCGCGCAGACGATGGCGGCCGACGTACGACTCGATACGAGAAGCTGCACGCGCACGTCGGGCCCGACCAGCGAAGCAGCAAACGAGCCGAAACTCGAGAGAGCTCTTCGGTACTCCATCGCGACAACGTTGACAACATTAGCTTGTGCGTGTGTGCATGTGAGGAAAGCAGCATTTCGAGCGGCAACTCAGGAGACGATCTCCATACCGACAAGATTGGTGCACGCCTTCGCAGCAGGTGAACTGCATTCATTACGTCTTGCGTAAGTGTGCTTCCCATATCTCCCACTTCTCAACCTTTTCACGCGCAGCAAACCGCCGCAGCTCGTACGCAGCCGAGCAGTCGTGTTATAAATTCGCCGCGATTATACGCGGCTGGCGCCCAAACCCCTTTATCTATTATTATAATACATTATTACTATTTTTATCGATCGATTATTTCGCCTTTGTCATCACGCTCTAATGCCCAGCGTGACCGTTACAAAATGTATATAGTAAATAATTTTGCATGAATAGTCATATATCGACTGAGCTTGTTAGGAACTAGCAGACGACGGTTCCCTCTAGAAGGTGCGGCACAGTTCGGCTCGACGATCACACGCACCTCCTACGCTCACAAATGGACTACGATTTCAAGTTGCACTTTTATTAGGTTATGTTAGGTTATGATATTACCATGTATTATATATTGTCAGTTATTCTACTGCATCATAATAAATATAAATTTTGTAATCAATATGTATATTCAGGATAATTAAAAAATTTGCAATTGTATTCAACGGCCTCTGTAGAAGTAGGAGTACTTGTGGGTTATCAATAACTGTTTTGCTCAGTGCTTAATTTAATAGTGGTTAAAACATTGAATTAAACATACTAAATAGTTGAGATAATTGTGGACATTGTGGGGAAATAAATAGTTTATTAATATTAGAAGATATTGAAAACTTTAACAATTGAAACTCCATTTTAAACTATACAAAGTATATATGTGTTAAAACGATGGCAATGAAAATTGAACTTTAGTTATAATCTATTATAAATCAAAATTTACAATTAAATTGCAATGCAAATCAAAGTGTAAATTGAAAAGGACAATACCGACTGACATTTCGTTACCTAAAAGTGTACGTGCGGTACACGTAACAATAAAGTGTACGTCTAGTACACGTTATCATAAAGTATACGTATAGTACACGTTACCATAAAGTGTATGTACAGTACACGGTACCATATAAAGTGTACGTGCAGTACACGTTTCATAAAGTGTACATACACTTTACACAACCATAAAGTGTATGGACAATAAACGTTACCACAAAGTGTATGTACAGTACACGTTACCATATAAAATATACGTGCAGTACATGTTGCCATAAAGTACAATTACAGTAATATAGTACAAAGAGTTAGTACATATGTATTAATACTTTAATTTTTTGTATTTATAATAGTGTATTTATATCACACATGTATAATCGGAGAATAGTTTGCAAATATAATTTGCCATTTGATAATATTGCTGTATACAGTAAAGAAAACATTTGTTTATATGTATGTCTTATTACTTTAAACTAAAATTAAAAAAACTTACAGAAAGGTAAGATATTATGGTACTGTAATTATAATCAATAAAATGGTTACACATTTAATAATATTATGTACTTTCAAGTTTTGCAGTAAACTATACATTTACTTTTCCAGTAAATGTTATATATTTTTTTACAATCAATAATATAATTAATTTTTACCAGCGTTGTATTCCGTACCTTGTGTTACATTTTCGCTTATTAGCGCCATCTGTGGGCATGCACATAAATATATATTAGTATATAATACAGAGGGCACCACAAACATTTTCTGTTAGGTTAATTTTATGTAGTGTATCGATAAAACAGATCACACGGACCTGCACAACAATTTTTCGTCGGGTATGGCATCCCCTTAAGTCTCTGGTTTTTGTCCCATTTGGACTACTGTCCTGGTCTTTTCCTAAACCTCTCGAATGAGCTGATACTGAAGTTATCCAGATGTAAAAATGCTGCTCTTAGGTTCGTGTCTGGTCTACAAAAATTCTAGCACATTTCACCAGTTTGTAAGGATCTGGAAATCCTTTCTCACTCTGTACGAAAGGACTATTTATGTATATGTTTACTTGTTAAAGTCATGAATACGAGCCTTCCGTCTTATCTTGGTCAGATGTTTACCTTCCGTCCAGTTGATCGGTATGGATCTAAGCGTGATTCCGTTATGGATCTTGATGTCCTTAACGCTTCTACCGATTGCATCAAGCATTTATTCACCGTCGGTGCAGCTTGGCTCTAGAATCAGCTCCATGAGGGCTTGCGTTTCAAGTGCGAGAATTTAAATTTTTAAATTTGCTACACGCATATCCATTAGGCAGCTCTTAATTGAATTTAATTTATTTAAACTCTTAGTTTATCATGTTTATATTTATTTGTGTTATTTGTTTTATTGTAATTTATTTTAACTTAAATTTATTTTGCAATAATTATTTTTTTGTAACGTTTACCGACCGACAGTATTATTTGTTGTAAGTAAGTTGTATTTATTGATAATTACCCTGGTTGCGGCCATGTAGGACATCGACCCCTTTGTCGCAATAAACGCAATAAATCAATCAACCAGGCCATCTCTCTCTCTCTCTCTCCTAAGTAATCGTGATGATGTTGTGCATAATCTTGTTGCAGAAGTTTCTCTGCAGTTAGTCCAGTATGGGCCCACGCATTTTGCACCAACATCGCACACATGATAGACGTAATGTTGGTGAACGATAATTATACAATTATTAACCTATTAACGATCAAAACCACAGATTTCACAGCTCATGTTTAAGCCTCGCTGACAAATCCATAAACGATGAATGTCTTGTTCTAACCTATTTATTTTATTATTTTTGGTGTGCTCTTTTGATTCATGGGGTCAAAATCACGTTTCCATGCATTGAGAAAGCTATATGGCGGATTCCATTTAAAAAAAGACAAAAAATCAGAAACTTTTTTCATCTTTTTTTTCAAGTTGAACAAGGATGGTAATCTATCCCAAAATGTGGATAATGGTGGTTAAAATAGCTGCAGTTTATGGAAAAATTTTATCCGCCGAACTATTCTGTTATCTTTTGTCAAAATTTTCCACCTCACGAGTACAACATAGATTAATAAGATGTTTTCAGTTATATTATAGTATATCGTACGATCACAGTAATGGCATATTCAATATGACTACCGGTGAGCTGGAAAAATAGTGAGTTTTCGCACGATTATCGATAATAAAATTTTAACCTCTCTACCCGATCTCATTTTTTCATGTTTTAAACTAAATTGCATTAAAATTCGAAGGCAGATTACTAAAATAAAAAATGGCGAATCCAATATGGCGCATTAGGTTACCCCGAAATTCTTAAACTCAATTAACTCTTTTTTTTACTAGATGAAAAGTATGTGATTCGTGAGAATTGTGGTAATTGCAGTAACAAGAAATGCAACAAAATTGATTTTCATGTGGCCCCATAAGCAAGAAATACAATAAAATTAATTATTCCTCGTACGCCATATGCTAGAAATGCAATAAATCAATGACTTCATATTACACTAGGAACTATAAGTTCAAGAAAATTTATGACTCATCTTACCCCGTAAGCGAGAAATGCAATAAAATTGATTTTCCATATGGCCCTATACGCGAGAAATCGCAACGAAATTAATGTCTTATATTACCCAGCGAGCTATAAGTGCAACAAAATTATTGTCTCAGATGGTCTCATAAACAAAAAATACAAAATTTTATTTTCCATATGACTAATTAATTTGTCGTGTATATATGTATATATAGAAGAATCTCGTTAATTTTTTGATATTTGTAATTTCTTTCCCGGTTTCGAAAGATGTTTTCAACTTGAAAATAAAGCATACTAAAATGTCACAGAGATACTACTACAAAGTTTAAGAAAATAAAATGCCTCCGAGATAGCACCTTCTTCAACTGGACTGCGAGTGGCACCTTCTTCAACCGGACTGCAAGATAGCACCTTCTTCAACCGGGCTCCGAGATAACACTTTCTTCAACCAAACTTCGAGATTGTACCTTTTAAATCTCAGACGTCGATGTAGTATAATTCTGGCCTCTGCCGCTAAGTGGCGATAATATGCTGCACGTTATTTGTTAAGAGAATAGCGAGCTTTTGGACATGAAAATGGGTACATATTGGGTAAAATTTTGCCTTTTTTGATAAGAATTACAATTAGGAAATTACTATTCCTTTTTTAAAAAATACATGAGTTAAAATTTGTCTGTCTAGCGTATAAAAATAAAAAATAGAAACTTATAAAATTCCAGGAAAAAGCAAAAATGAGTTCTGGTTGAAGGACGGACACTTTATGAATTTGATAATTCCTATAAAATTATGACGAATGCTTTGATATACCGACAGATGATTCAGAAGATTCAGTTGCTGGGTCTAATGGTGATGATGACATGAACAACATTGATACCGTATATATGGAAGATCTATTATCGCAATCGTCGTATAAAAAATTATAAAAATATATACAGAAATCAGAGTAAACTGGAGAATAATTATATATATATATATATATATATATATATATATATGAATGAGTGAATGGAGAGAAAGTATATAATGCCCATGTCCAAAGTCATTTCTTATTAACTAGGAGAGTGTTACATTTTTGGGAAACGGATCATTACCAAACTATAGGGTATGTTTACTACTATAAAATATAAAGAAAGCCAGAGTTTTAAACACTAACGCTCGTTTTAACGATAGATATAAGCAAATAACGAAAGGTTTCACCAAAACAGTTCATAAATTTGATCACTTACAACTCCCAAACAAAACTGAGATCGAATAGATTGTAGTCAAAGAAAGAAGTTTAATTGTCTTTATGTGGTCGAAAGTTATGAAAGAAAAACGAATTAGACAATATTTTGATGATTATTTTAAATTAAAAAAAAATTACTGATTTTTTAGGCCGAATTGTATTTTTACTTTTTTATTTTTTCCGTAACTTTTGACCAAATTAAGATATTTGATCTTCTATTTTATAAATCTAATATACACGATCTCAGCTTTCTCCTGAACTTAAGTTTGGGTATCTGTTTCTATTTGTTTTTAATTTATAAGCGATCAAATTGAAGAGCTTTTTTAGCAAAATTTTTCGTTATTTGCTTATGCATATCGTTAAAAAAGCATAAGAATCTAAAACTCTGGCTTTCATTTTTATACAAGTAAACATATCCTAGAGTTACACAAAGATCCGTTTCCCGGAAATATGACACTCTCCTTGTAAGAGTCAGAAAAATAAAATTTGTGGATCCAGCCATCTAGAATTATTTAAACTATTCTTTTCGGATGATTATGTTATGGAAGCCACAACTGAAAATGGCTATAATCTCTCAAAAACATAGATACAAATTTTCCTTGAAGTGATTACCTTTTCCTCTTTCAATAAAAGGAAGTTACAGCAAGATTATTAGTCATCTGATCCTCTACTATATTGCGATGTAGTCCAACAAGTCATGTCTCGATGCATTTTTTAACAAATTAATTCAATATTGAAATACTCTAAATCTGGGGAAAAACCTTGACAATAAGGCATTGAGAGTTCGAGTTACTATAAATAAGTTTAGGCAAAATATTCAAAAATTTCGATATTTTGGAACTACTTTATCCATTGATGAAATGATAGTCAAATCGTATGCCAGAACCTATATAAAACAATTTATCCGAGGAATACCTTTACGATTTGGTCTGAAGTTTTAGGTTATTTAGTTCTTCTAATAGATTCTTATTAGATTTCGATTTATACTGTTGTAAGGATTCAAATATAAATCTTTTAAATGAATGTGCTCTTGGTTCAAAAGTAGTAATTAATTTATTAGACTCATTTTTAAAGAAAATATCAAGTATACAAATTAACAATTTCATTTGTATTTCGATAACTTTTTTACTACTTTTGATCTCATTCATAAATAAAAATGTTTCGAAAGACACGTTCGTTGCAAAACATGACAAAACAGCAGAATAAACTGCGTTAGCATCAAAAGCTCCGAGCAAGTTTCAATCGCTTTATCTGTCGCAGGTGTTTCCCCACAATTAGCGTCTAAAAGATATAACACAATGGTGAAAACAAAAACGGCTATACCATTCTCATGTGTTTTTCATACATACAAAAAATTCATAGAAGATGTCGACTTGCATAACATTCATTGCAACAATCTTCTATCATGTATACGATCGAAGAAATGGACGTGAGTAGTTTGCATGTGTCTTGTTCAATATGCGAACGCCAATGTATTGGTAATATACAACGTTTGTCTTTCAACAGAGAAGAAAGCAAAGTCAAAAGATTTTGCAATGAGTATTACCAGACATTACGTTGAAAACGGTCAAATCAACGTGTTGTTACTCTGGCGATTTTACTTTTTTCTCATAGGCTAGGAGGTCGGACGGCATTCCACAGAGTCTAATAGTAAAATCTTTGTCGGTCATAGACAATCTACTCATTAAGCTATTTAACTTCTCATTTTCCAGCGAGGTATTTCCAATACTGTGGCAGTGGGCTTATACTCTATTACTTAAGAAGTACAACTCCATCTTCTGCGTCCGATTTTCGGCCTATCGCACTGAGCTTTTTGTCAAAGGTGCTGGAGAAGATTGCGCTGGAACAACTGTGTGAGCATCTTGACAAACATTCGCTTATGGACCCTTTGCAAACTGGCTTCAGGACATATAGTTCGACGGAGACAAAGAATTGGTGACATTATTTTGCTGCTTGAATTCAGCAAAGCTTTTGACACAATTTCTCCCACACGATTATTTAACCATCTGAGATGCATGGGTTTCTTCAGGCCTGTCCTACTGTGGATTAACTCGTATTTTTAAAACCTCCAACCAGCGATAATATCTGTATATCTAATAATAAAACATTTTCTAATTTTCACATGTCTTTAACTATAAATGAATATAAAGATGCGTGTTCAATACCCGTGCTCAACCAATGTGGAAATATTCTACGCGAATATCATAACAGTTTATTTGGTAGACACAGATGTATTACAAAAACATATTGACGAATACGAGAGATGTTTTTGGAAAATAATCAAATTCGAAGTAAAAGATTTTGTTGAGATATGCTTCATTTATTCTTTTTGAAAAACCAACGATTTATACAGTGTGTTCTTAACCTTTAGAGTGTCGGAATTTTGCCGCGGTTTCTGCGATATTCAGCTGGAGAGTTAAAAAAAACACTCGGTATCCGTCATATTACTTCCGCCATTTTGAGTTTTCATTTTGATGACAGAAACAAGTTCAGAGACCAGAATAACCGTTTAAGAACCCACTTAGGTGTGCTTAGTAAATAAAAAAGCATAATAGTTTTTCCTGCTCTTTAAGTACTTGCTTGTCATTGTCTTGCAGCACATTAATTGTGCTTCTAGGTAACGTAAAATGTTACCATCATTTCCAGCGTCCGATTATCGTGTTCGACGGGATCGGCCTAAGCGTGATACGGAGAAATAGTTCCGTGAATTATTCCTCATTCGACGAGATAATCATCTAGGACTGTTCTTGAACTCGTAAGGGAAGTACTTAACCTCCGGAAAACGGATCTATTCCTAACCTTGCCATGTCTTTTGTAATATAAAAATAAGAAAGCCAAGTTATTATTGCGTTCAGTCGACGAGAGGATTCTACTGGCAAACTCTAGGACTCTTTCCTCCATCGACAATCTGTAGGAACACTGCATTGATACGGGTGCCCCTAGCGTCTGTTTGAATTGCATCCTAACCATTCTTGTCGGGAGTTTGCAGATTGGACGCTGTCATTAACTAAGCTTTAAGCCTAGTCTCAAAAAGAGGTTTAACTCTAGTCTTTCTTGGTCAGGCGTGTTAACAACTCCATTATAGTACCATAGTCGAGCATGGAGAGTCTGCACCAAGATGTCATACCGTGAAACCATATCAGCTACTTTAAATTAACTCCGTCTTAGCAGGGTCAGGTCGTATTCCGTCTCGGTTACTTCGAGTTGGCAGAAAACATACTTGTCCCGGTTAACCGATAAACCGGCTTCTTGCAAGTGAGTTATCACCTAAATCAAGAGTTGCTTATGCTCTTTAAATATCTCTGTGACGATAACAGTATCATCAAGATATGCATAGGCAATCGGTTCGAATTCTGGTCTTCTGGAAGTTCAATCGTATGCCCTTCTTCTGTTATGTCAGCAATACCTGCTGACAATAGCGAAGCGTAACTACTTTCCATACTTGCCACTTGCAGCTGTAGCATTTAATCCGTTCCCTTTAGATATAAACAATCGGAATTAGGATCTAGGAGGGCTCGAAATATTGGGGTGAAATTTACCCTAATGCAGTATAATTCAACAAAATATGATGATCGCAACCCGTATTTCTCGAACCTCCTTAATGATGGTATATGGTAGCACCACGTAGTATATACTACCATCTGCGAGCTTAGTGTTTCCAGCTAGCGACTTAATAAGTGATCTACTTAGAGCCGTAGTTAACTCCAAACTGCTCGGATCCATAAAGGTTATCGATGCACCTGAATTGAACAATGCTCAGATCCGGAATCCATCTTCATTGACCTGACACAACCTTCTTTGACATGATCTTACTACAAGTGTGACACTTAATTGGCTTGGGGAACTCTTTAATCTATACAAACTTCTTCGTCTTCGAATTTTCTCCAAGTCTTAAAGTCGAACCGCTTTATGACCATCGATCTAGACTTTACATTCACATGGTCCTACGGATTTTCTCTAGGACCTTTGTGAGCCCTTTCATTGGGTCTTCCCGGCACAACTCATTCAACTTCTTAGCCACGCTTGTTACCTTGGGCTTGGCATTCGGCCTCTCACCTCACAGGCTCTACCTCTGTCATCCGTATCGTTCACCGTATAACATGTATGCGTCTCCTGAATCTGGACGGGTTGGGCTGGCTCTCGGGTTTTATTAGTGCTAAAAATTTATGCACTGGCTATTTGGCAGGTTCAACTCGATGTTGACCCGTTTTATCAAGTTGGACAACTTACTATTTGCTCCGCTATCATGAAACAAAGCCTTTGGTATCTCGAACTGAACACCAATACCGGATACCAAAGTTACCCGTTCCTCCTTGTCGGTGTCGTGGCCCAAGATATCCAACTGCCCATCTTCCTCTCTTCTGTCCGTATCTTTAAATTCCAGAGCAAGCATATTCTGTAGCACCACTACTACATCTATGTGCAAATCCGGGCCCGGAATCTCCGGATTCTGGGCAGCCATGGACTTAAACCAAACTGTCCTATGCATGCCTGCCTAAGACGATCTCATTTGAATCTGTCTCGGTTACGAACTCTTGAGCTGTTTAGTTTTTCTGTATACAGAGCCATCTCTACTGATACATAAGGACTCCATGTGCGCTTAGGCCTGTTGACTGGATTGCATACCAATCTAGTTATCGACTTATGTGGTCACCGAGTGCGCCATTTTGATCTTATTACAACTACCGCTATGCTTGTTAAAAAAAATCGGGTCACTTTTCGCTTTACTTGTGCAAGGTATGCTTGTCTTCAAAGTATTAGGTGGCTTTAAATACAAAAATTATTAGGTCACTAATTCTTAAAATCGACTAAATACGATAAAATAGAATTTATTTCGGGTTTAAATTACCAACGCACGCTTGAATTAATACAAAATAATAAATAAATGGATGAATAAATATATAAATAAATATATTTGTAACCAATTATATCAATTTACGCTGCTGCGATCTTATACAATTCCAATGTTACAAAGTAGAAGTAATAATACTTTTTTATTTTAACGCGAGAGCTGGTCCGCGTTATCAATATATAAGAAGCAGACTTAAAAAAAAAATTTCACCTTCGCACATGTGTTGTCTTAAAGTGGAAAAATTAAATTACGTTGATTTTTCGACTTACGTACTCGAAATTATGGATATGTAAACTACGGAATTAAGGCGAATTGTTCTATATTTCAATTTTAAAATTCAAATTTACTAGTATTTATATTTATCTAATTTAAAATTTATTATTACTGACATCGGATTTCTTTAAACCAACTAAATAATAATAAAAGATAATCCGATATATTATTGTCTAAAGACAATAATTTTAAGTATAGAATTAATTGCAAACTGATTAATCAAAGCGTCAGTAATAATAAATATATTAATTTATGTAAGTAATATATAAAAAAATAACACATACCTCACGTACTTAAAAAAACTGTTAAATTTAAAGAAATCGATAAAATTGAAAATCTATTAAATAAAACTTGATGCACTTCCATTAATCTAACATCTTTCGTTGAGCAACATGTAGCCGCAACCCGTTTACCAACAAATAGATTTATTATACTGCGGCCGCAACACGGGAAAAATACGTTTGTTTAAGTACGGTAAGTTCGACCGTGCTGCGATAGTGGAACGAACGTTGACTGAGATTCATTGACTGTGTATAATTATGTCGCAATATTTTATATAACATTTTATATTGACATTACAATATATATATATATTATTTAAAACTATCTTTAAAATTTTGCATCTTTTTAAAAGTATACATAAGTACGTAAGTACATATAAGTACTAGAAATATAAATATTACCTTTAAAATATGCCAGTCACAAGCCTGCAAATGCAGACAGCAAATAAAAGTAAATTACACATATAAAATAAATTTTTCTAGTTGAATATCACCATGAGTAAAATTAATAAAAAGTTTAGTCTATGAAATAATATATTTTAAAATTTGTTTAATTTTATTTTAATAATACAGTAATAAATTGTAATAAATAGTTTATAGCATACAAAAAAGCTGTTAAAGATTATTAAAAAAATAAAATAAAATAGGTTTATATCACTTGAAATTCATTTATTATTAACTAATAATAAATTTAAGCACAACACTTTATATTCAACATTTATTCCCAAAATGTAACTCTAACGAGGGAGCAATAGCTACCGATGTAATAGGGTTAGTCATAAACTAAAATATTACGCAAAGTTCCGAGACAATAGTCAATAGAAGAGAAATTTAATGATATATCTGGAGTCAGTGTCAGCGCGCCAGGGTGTCATTGTGCCAGGGCCGCTAGAAAGGTCTGTTCGCGCGAGTTTGGGAGTGAGTCTGTCGCGACAAGAAGGCTTTCCAACTTGACTAAGTTTACGCACTAAATTCAAATTTGTGCGCTGATTAAGCAAATTTCTTTTGTCTGTGTTTATATCATAAAATCGCATGAGAGAAAATTCATGTTACTAGATGTACCTTGATATAAATACTAATTTTATATATTATGTAATTATGCAGTAGCTAAGTAAATAAATCATAAAGAAATTATGAAATTATTAACGTGTTGAAAATAATGATTGCGTTAAGCTACATTTACATGGAATGATTCATATATACGTATATATATTTATATATTTATATATTTTATATATTATATCAATTGTTATATTTAAATATGCATTATTTTACATTGTAATGAATCGTGTCTTTTTATTTATATTTATAGATAATTAAAATTAAGTAAGTCACAAATTTCCAACAAAATTCAAGGGGTTATCTCTTCATTCAATTTAAGTTGCCAAAAGTTTTGAATAAATAGGCACAACTTTTGTTGTTAACTATTATAAAAATAACTTACTACAATAAGCTTAACCTACTTAAGTAAAAAAAATATTACCATAAGCTTTTAACCTAATGTATTATTTAAATATCTTTATAAAACTACGTTTTTAGCAATTATTTTCGGAAACAATTTCCAGTAAATAGTTATAACAAGTATACGTAAGTGAAAAATAGTATCAAACGAGTAATCCTTAGCTTTTATAAGCCACAAAAAATCGCTCATAAATGTGCGAATTTATTTTTTAGCAAAGATTATTTTTGTAATTAAAATTTACTATTATGCTATTGCAGTAATCGTAATTGTTAAGAATGTAATACAATTTTATCATGTAATGAAAACGATTCAATATATATATATATATATAATCATCATACAAACCAAATGAATCCGCACTTGATTGGGAGATGCTTAATTCATATTAAAAATAATATAATTAGTGAAAAATAAGAAGAATCTTTTATATTTGATTCATGCAAACCAATTCTCCTGTGTAATATTCTCACTTACCTTAATAATAAATGCAATATAGTACTTAATGCTGCATGCTTTTAAAAATACCTTAGTAGAAACCTATTGTAGAATAATTTACATTTTTATGTATAAAATAATTCTGCATCAATGTATGGACAAAATAGATTGTTTTAAAAGTATAACATATGATATTTTAAATACATAACGCTATTTTAATTCGATATCAGCTGCTTTTTTTTCCCAATATGTACTATAAAAATAAATAAAAATATTTAATAATTATATTTTAATCTAGATGCAGACGAAACAGATCAGTCGGAAGAGATGGTAGAGAGGTACGCAATGCGACACATTTGAGGCTTAAAATTTGTAATTTATAAGATTAAATAAAAAAATTCTTTAATTTTTTGTGTTTTTTTTGTTATCATTTCGACTCTGTTATATTTATCTCCTGGTAACTCCTCCATAAAATCCTTGGTATTTTCGCAATCTTCCAAAATATGTTTAAGTGTGCCTAAATCTTTATTACATAACTTACAAATCCTATCCTCCATTTTTCTCCAGTATTTATTCGTTACATCCATGTTTCCCCACCATTATATAAATATATCAATATATATATATATATACGTATATATGAATCATTCCATGTAAATGTAGCTTAACGCAATCATTATTTTCAACACGTTAATAATTTCATAATTTCTTTATGATTTATTTACTTAGCTACTGCATAATTACATAATATATAAAATTAGTATTTATATCAAGGTACATCTAGTAACATGAATTTTCTCTCATGCGATTTTATGATATAAACACAGACAAAAGAAATTTGCTTAATCAGCGCACAAATTTGAATTTAGTGCGTAAACTTAGTCAAGTTGGAAAGCCTTCTTGTCGCGACAGACTCACTCCCAAACTCGCGCGAACAGACCTTTCTAGCGGCCCTGGCACAATGACACCCTGGCGCGCTGACACTGACTCTGTATCCTGCATAGCACTTAAATAATAAGCAACCGCATTATCAAAAGAGACTGGCTAAATCCTTGAAATATCGATAAAGATAAACTTTATGATCAACAATCGGAGATATTAATGACACTGCATATAATAACAATGGTACATAAAAATTCTTTTCATAAAACCACATCCACTTTTCCTTACGTATTTTAAGGTACTGAATCGAAATTAACCCGATTCATGCGAAAATGGCATACATTTTTGCATGTTTTCATTAGATTTCATTAGATCTTCCCCTTTTCTGTCAGTGCCCGTGCTTCCCGCAATATATGGAGTGCATTAGCATAGCAGCCTAATAACAATTCATACCTATTTTCCTTGTATAATTCTACTAGTTTTGTTACTTCACTGACAGGTCTCTGGTACTGAAATCTTCAAACGGTACCGCATTAATACCTTTGATTAGCACACATGCCCAAGGCCCCTCAGTACCCGTGAATCTAACATAAAATCTCACTTTGACCCCCCCTTCCTCCTCGACTCTGATTCAACTATTCACTAACCATGGTGCTTGTATTAACGATATAACTGTGTGCACCTCAGTCATGTCTTTCTGCTTAATGGCAGAGGTACCTTTACTGTGGTGCAAGTTAATCTGTGTAATGATTATTAAACGGGCTTAAGAAATGAATAATTATGACTCCCGCTCCGACATTTTAACATCTTTTTGCCCTAGGTGGTACAAACCAGGCATTTGATTAGCCACTCCTTTGCCCTTTGGTCAGCCGGAATAATCACAAATATACACCCTTTACAGAAGGATTCACCAAACTTGGGCTAGAACACGAGAAAGGTCTTTTCTCTGCAGTTAATTCCGCCTCCAGGTATCCTACTATAACCTTTTATTATTGGTTATTTTTTATATTTAAGTAAAAGTGTTAGAATTATTACAAGCATTATTACAAATTATTAATAAAGATATTTATTAAACTAATAAAACTATACAAAGTAATGGGATAGGTGCCACCCGCGTCTATACGCGATAATTAAACGATAGCTCGCGGGTTATCGATGCTACTACTATATATGCTATGAAGACGATCGTCAACCGAATACGTAACCGGATACTTGAATTACGGGAACGCGGGCTTGCAGGTAATGCCTAAGTATGCTGTGTAAATACAAATTAATATATAATTATTAATAATATTAAATAATAATTAAATAAATTGTATATTTGGCACGAGGTTTACACAAACAGAAGGGCCCGCCCGATTGGCAATAGGTATATATAAAAAATTACTAGGAGAAAGTAATTCTTTTTCAAATTTTTCTAGAAAAGCTTTCTCGTTATTAGTTACATAATCCGAAGCAGTTATTTTTTCTGCATCAACAATTTTATTTTGTTGTTGAACGGAACTAATCCACAAGCTTTAAAACTATTTATAATACATTTTGTATAATCATGCGAGTCTAAAGCCATTTTCAAAATCTTAGCAAACATATGCTTATTTACATCATTTATATTATGCTGTATCCTATACGAGTCGTTAGCTGTTTTATATTTTTCTTTTAATACATGCAATAATGAAACGTCAAGAGGCTGGATCAGATGCGTAGCATTAGGGTATAGCGCAATTAAGTCTATACATATTCTTTACAAAACTTTACTAAATTTATAGTCTAGTGGATGTGAGATTTTAAGCACTTATCATACTTAAATTGTTGTCATTCCATAAATAATTTGTACCATTTATAACCGGGCCGATCATCTTTAAATAGATTTTCTTGTCCAGCCTCCATAACATACTTTATCGCTATCCAAAAGGTGCTTCTGATTGAGAGGAAAACCTCTTTCTGAACAATATAATATCCATATACAATATTAGCTTCCTCTTCTGCAGTAAAAACAACTGAAGCTTCTTTTTTACAGTAGATTGGAGAATCATTGTTTAACTTCCTGAATAACGTGTTCTTTTGAACGCCAAATGTACTTATTGGTACTGGCACAGATTTTCCTTTTGCTATTGCTTTGAGTACTTCTTCACTTATTTTGCTTTTTCGAATTGGCATTTTTGGGCTCCAATTTTTTCTTTATCAAAAGTTTCAGGCAAATTAGCATGTACCTGAGGTACGTTGCTGTGCAGCATCCTCAGCTTCCACCGAGCCTCCCGAGCTAACGTCAAGTAAGCCGCATGAGAGAGAGACAGAGAGAGAGAGAGAGAGAGAGACAGAAACAGGAACACGTCTATCTAGCCGCGAGCAACCGTCGACCACCCAGCTGATCATCAACTGAAAATAAGAAGATTAAGCAGAAGAATATATTAGTAATAAGTTATTCGTACCAAAAGTAATTATTTCCTATGTCGTCCCAGCTTCTTGTTGTTGACAACTGTAACAGTCGTGTAGTTGCCTAGTCATAGTTTAAAAGTCAGTAACCGGAATGCTTTCAAAAACCTCGTGCATTCTCTTTCTCTTCGTTGATTTACTACATTCTTAAAATGCTTTCTGGCATTTTAAACAAAACATTAAATGGATATTGAACTAGCATTGTTTTTTAGCATGGTGCCTTTCTTAAAAATGAATTCTTACATTTGTTCGGAATGTTGGTAAAAATATTGATTTAGCGTACTTTTCACTGATTCACTTGAAAATTTTGGTAATTTATGAGAGGTTATAAGATAATTTAGCAATACATTACTTGTAATTTCTGTAGAATTCGAGATAATATTTACTAAATCAAAATTGAGCACATCCATATTAAATTAAAATACCACAATATTTTTATTCAGTTACTAAAAAATATTAAATAATATATGTAATTGATCGTTTAAATTGTAGATGATTTTACTTGATACTAGAAGCAATATTCCACTTGTCGAAATTTTCAAAGGAGCAATGAAAAGAGTAATATTTTGCGGACTATATACCACCTTTGTTTACTAGCACACAATTGCCTGTCGGAAATAGTAACAGTTTATTAGATAATCTGCAGAATCGGCTACCAATTACATATTACTGCAGTTAACATGTAATTCCCTAAATTTTTCTGTGAATAACAAAGTGTACATATGATGTAAAATAAATTAGAACAAATAAAATATACTAATAAAAATTCTTCCTTTGAAATATTTTGCAGGAACAGTGAAATAAATTTATTTATTTTTACCAGTTAAAAAATACAAACATTATACAAAAATTATATGATTACTATAGAAATAAATGAAATTATCTATACGTAGGGCTAACAATTTAAATGCAAAAACAAAAAAAATCCAATTTAATAAAGAAAATTATAATAATTATAAACTAACCTCTAAAGTAATAATAAAAAAAAGAAAAAGGAAAAAGTTAAAAGGAAAAAAGGAAAAAGATTACTTATTCATATTGTCCATCAATTTATTGAGTATAGCTGCTATAGCAAATGAGTGCTAGGACATCATTACCAAAATCTAATTAACATTTTTCTACCTGATGTAAAGCTTTCAGCAGACGCATTTTGATTTCTTGCATTGATACTTTTTTCATTACTATTAAATCTTGCTGAGTAGGTTAGACCCACTGCACAGGTATCTCTATAGTGAAGAAACATAGCTTGATAGTGTTTGAATTATAATTACTATAATACACAATATATATATATGCTTTTGAATTAAACTTGTTCATTTTTTTATAATTATAGTTTGAAATACGATGTGACAAGGTGAATTAAATCCACTTGTCAAAGATGTCAGCGAGGTGGCGCGTTATCGGTAGCAAATAAGAGCAATAAGCAGGCGCTAGTATCAGTGCAGGCGTAGTGGTTAGCGTGAACACCTTCGGATCCGAAAGGGCTCAGGTTCAAGACCTGACGCCCGCTTCATTTTTTAATTTTCGCACGAGCAGAGCTTCATGTTATATTGACGCCCAACAAAAATAACCTACATATACATAGGCTCTAGTCCCTTCCTAAGCCTTCCCAGCAGCAGCTCTTAGAATAATTTTGGGGATTATTCTAGTGAGCAAAAGAGCAAAGCAAATGTCTCATCCCCAGCATATAAATGCGTCTCGATGTCTTACAGACACTCGACCATTCGGTGGGGGGGGGGGGTATGACAAGGTGGATTTAATGTACTTGTACACCTCTAATTCCATAATTGTACAAGTTATTAAATCAAATATTGAAATATGATCTACTGTATCAAAGGCTTTGGTTAGATCCAAAAAAGTTGCTATTATGCTTTACTTTTATCTAAGTTACTGTAAATAATATCGTTAAATAATTTAAGGCATTCTTTAAACCCTTGTTCTTAATAAACCGAAATTGATTTATTACCAGAATTTTATTTTTCATAATACAGTTATAAATCCTGTTATGAATTACCTTTTTAACTATGTTTATTATTTGTTATATTCTAAATATTTCCTGATTTAAAAGTTAATTATAACTTCTGCACTTTTCAGTGCATTGGGCCAATTGAGTTTTCTATCGAAAGATTAAAAATTTGGATTAGTTGTTCAGGTATATGATCTGCAATTGTTTTCAAGGTTTTCGTATTTATTTCGTCTACCCCACCTGATTTATCTTTAAGTTTATTGATTATGTTTTTACTTTAACATGTATTCGAAGGAGTAAATAATATCATATTATTATTAAAAGAAATTTTAGTTATTTTGGGATCATAAGGATTTTTAATATTATTAATAAGTCTTGTACCAATATTACAAAAGAAATAATTCAGTTCATTACCAACTTCTTTTCTACTCACGATTTTATTGTTAGATTCGTCAATTAAAAATTCAATTTCACTACTTTTCTGTGTATTTTTACCCTATTTTTTATTATTTAAGTCCATGAGTTGTTAGGATTATTATTGTTTCTTTCATTACTTTGTTTAAAATTTGAACCTTATTTTTGTATTCGTTTTTATGTGATTATTTTCCAGATTATTTTTCTATGGTTTATATAATTCTTTTTCTTACATGATCCTATACGGAGAGAAATAATTAGTAAATATTACAAAGCAGTTTGGTAAAAATTCCTAAACTCTCAAGTAATGTGGTAACAAACTGCGAATCTCGTAATTTTTACTAGACTAAATTGTAATTTTAATTTTTTTTTTAACATCAGAAAAAAAATTTTATTTCTCCCATATTATTTATTTTTGAGTTTATGTATATTATTCGAGTGTTATGGATATTTTAAATATTTAAATGAAATTTAAGATTAGGTATTGTATCGATAATTGATGAACACACTGTATTGTTTACATTACATTGCAACGTTTCGATGGAAATTCTCCATCCTCTTCAGGCATTACTACACGTCAATATTCATTAAAAATTATAAAAATCCTTTCTTTTTAATGAATATTTTAATAAAATTTTTAATGAATATTGACGTGTAGTAATGCCTGAAGAGGATGGAGAATTTCCATCGAAACGTTGCAATGTAATGTAAACAATACAGTGTGTTCATCAATTATCGATACAATACCTAATCTACAATTTCAACTGCGTGGACGACATTAATATAACTAAAGAATTTAAATGAAATTTAATTAGTGAAAAAAATTCTGGATATCATCGGGATCGAACCTGCGAAGTTTGGGTTGAGAATCCAAGTCCTTACCATTGCGCCACCGCGTCACTTGCATGTGTTTCATCGAATTGTCCTTTTAAAGTAAACAAACGAACGACGCGATTCCAATAAAAATTTTAACCTAAAGATCGCAACTTTATCGCTTCTTTTCGGTATCTCGTGCTGTACTGTTGTTTATAGAATTTCGTAAACAGTATAGGAAAAAATCAGAGTTAATAAAATTTACAAGCTTAATTGTAAAATTTAGTACGTTAACTCCACAAATTTTACTACATTTAGAGTAAATTTTACTACATTTACTGTAAATTTTACTTAGCAGTTTGGTAATTTTTTCGGTTTTTTCGGTCTGTGACCACATTACTTGGGAGTTTAGGAATTTTTACCAAACTGCTTTGTAATATTTACTAAATATTTCTCTCCGTGTATAATCGATTTGGTTATCCAACTATTTCCATGTTTGGTATCTTTAGATTGTTTATTTGATTTACTACTATTTGAAAATATTCCTACATTGACATAAATATTTTATTAATAAGTCAGTAGCTACATCAGGTCATTAAAGTGATTTCAAGATCAAATTTTTTATTCGGTATATCGACTTGAAAAGTGGTAAACCAACGTATTTTAATGCTTCGAATACTAAACAAATAGTGTTGCGTTTGATGAAACACATTTTCATATTGATTATTTGAACTATTTATTACTATTAGTTTCTTGGCAGATCAACACATAGTTATTTTTTCTTGCGGAAGATTTTCTATTGATAATATTCTTATTATTTCATCATTCTCTTTATTTACTAAGGTGTCAAAAAATACAAGCAATTATTTTTGATAAAATGTCTGATATTGAAACTTGGAGTAGTGGTGAGTCTGAACCTGATATAAGATTTGGTAGAAATGATTATGATGAGGCTCAAATTTTTGAAAACGCGTATTTTTATCTATCAATCAAAGATTTTCAAGGTACTTCTAAAATAAATCCTAACATTTCTATGTCGGGGAATAATGCAATCAATTACTTCAAATACTTTTTTGATTTCCCTCTGACTGAAAGAATTATAGATGAGACGAATCGCTATGAAAGTCAGAATCATGAAGATCGGCCATCCCATCAGAAAACCTGGTCTCCTCTTACAAAACATTTTTTGAACATTTTTTGATATTTTTTTCATATTCAGCGCATCCAAATACGTCTAAAAGCACTCCTAACTCGTCAAATTAAATTTTTATCATTGGACTTTACGTTCCAGATGGGACTGGTCGATATATCGACGACCAATTTTGTCGGGCACTCCACGTGACATATGTTTTCATTTTATGCACAAATATTGTGTAAAAAAAGTCGAATTTCAACGTCGAAATCCCCGTCCTTAAAAGGTTAAGTCTGTTAAGTACTATTATTTATTATCTTTCTCATCAAAATTTTATTATTACTCATAAAAAGAGGGTAATGATTCGTGTAAATGAAAGGACTGGGGTTCTATTAATAAATTAAATTATTGATTTGTAAAAATAAAATCAAACTTTAATGAGCTATACGCAGTACAGAGACGTACCTACTAAGCCGCTTGGAATCAAATAGAACTGATAAAAAATAGTGCTCGCGTTTTTAACTGTTGCCCTCGTCATCCACACTTTGCCTAATTTATAGAATTTGTCGATGGGACTATATATTTTAATATTTATAAATTATACTTTATTATATATTATTATTTAACCTTTAAGGAGACGTCGGACTCAAAAATGGTAATTTTTAATATTATTTTATAAACAAAAAATGAATTTTTTAATAAATACTATCCAACAGGCCCTCAGGCATATTTTTAACAATAAGTCCAAAATTTCATATTTTTAGTTAACTATTTTAGATATAATTAGTAGGTTGAAAGGTTCACATCTCTGCAAGTTAAGCGCGACATCCCCTTTAAGAACCGAAATTTGAAAAATTTAAAAATCCTATTTTCTTCTATTAATCCTTAGAGGGCCGGGATGAAGTCTTCAGGCATCATGATAAAAATGAGTTAAAAATTGTTAAAAAGTGAGTTTTGCACAAAAAACCAATCTAACAAAGAGCGGTATTGCCCCTTGTGTCACGGATTT